>CAWUFW010000022.1:600000-982500 GCA_963921515.1 Calotriton arnoldi | reverse complement strand
TCTGCTTCCACTGCTCTCTACCCACCTCTCGTGTAATTTCACTACCACATTCATGTCTCTCCTGCTGGTCTCCCATCTGCTACAATCTTCCTCTCCCCCACCTCGTACCTCTCCCTCCTGCAGTGCTGGGATCCTGGCAGCCCCTGCTGCCTCCCCGGCCCCTCTGCCTTACTGCACAGTGCTGGTCTGAGCTCACCATTGCTCCTGGCCCAAAGAAGCCAGGGCCCAAGATGTTAAGGTTGCATTGAAAAGGTAACCTCAACGAGCGGACACAATTTTGTGATTGATGTTTTCAGTTTAAAAGTAGAGCCAGAATGTACACATTGAAAAGTTACAGGTTGTTCAAAAAACAAAAGGGTGTGTGCATATGTTCATTATCGAGACGTACAGCACATATGCTTCATGTATGCAATATTTGCCTATCTCATGCTATATAGTGTTTGATGTGCATTCTATGCACTGAGACTTACATAATGAACACGAGCTCAATATGCAAACGTGAGGGGGGCTATGCAGCACAGACACCAAAAAAAAGCCAATATCGCATGGTAAGAAAGGCCTCGCACACACCTGTCTTAACAAAATTGCCTTTACCTCCGGCTCCGACAGCAGAGCTAGCGCTCAAGAGCAGTTGGCGAATAAAAGCCTGGGAGGGTGCTCGGCCGTTTTAAAACAGTCTCTCTCTCTCTCTCTCTCTCATTATAAGGTACTGTAACTAAATAAATAACTCACCAATGGAACGTTCTCACGCCAAGCTCCTCCGTGTGACTAGACGGCAGACAGCATGGCACAAGCCTGGAAGGAACTGGAAAATGGTGGATTTGGACTCCTGTCCAGACCCCAGCCCACCAATCATTTTAAAAATGAACAACTGCAGCTGGGTCTCGTGGCAGAAGCAGAGGCTACCGAAACGCCCCCACTCCTACATTGTTTAAGCCAGCTGCCCTGCCCCCAGCCATTGAAATCAATGTAGGTCTTCCGACTCCTCCCTGGGCCACGTAAATAACGGCCAAAGTCAAACGCTATTCTGGCAGTGATACACAGACCGCGCCCACCAGTGTCATATCACTGCCCTGCTTTCTGGCTCCAGGTCGAAGAAATCTTCGCCCAGCCAAGGCATGCGCAGAGCCAAGGGCCATACTCCCCCCTCAAAGAAAAACCCAGATTTACACATTTGTTCACCAAGCAGCCAGCACAATTTATTGCTAGCTGCTCGGTGTTTCATCTCGCAATTTTTTACTCCCTCACCCCCACCCCCCCACCCCCAGGGTGGCAGGGCGTCACCCATCTTGCCCCTGAACGCCAGCCGTCCCTGGGGCAGTTTTGTTTGCCAGGGCCTTGTCATTCTCTGCCAGCAACTGCTGAAGATGAGCTTTATTGGGTTTGGGACCCATGGCAATTGACCATGCTGTACACAAATCTTTCAGTTGAGGAACTCTAAGATGTGCATAGGGACCCAGGCTGAGCTCCAGGCTGGTCCTTGCAGTATCAGTCCTGGTGTTTAAAGTAAGTGGGATTTTATTAGAGATTTTAATAAACTGTACATATTTCCAAGGCCTAACTACTTTAAAGTCTTAAGTTTCTAAAACAGTGGGTGACTTAACCAAAGCCCTAACACTTTTTTTAAAACAATTTGGAAAAAATGGAAAATTGACAAAAATTCTATTCTAAAGATAATTTTGGGATTTCCTCCGCGAAATCAATTATAAATCAAGTGGTAGAACAAATGTCAAAGTCCTGTATCGCATCGATGCCACCAATGCAGGAAGCTGGCTCTGTATAGGATATTACCACTAGGTGGTAATACCGAGCACAGAGTCGAGGGGTTCCCCAAAAGTGTACAGTGCTCAATGCAAAACCCAAAGTGCTCTATTAGTGGTACAGTGGGCGAGCAGCCTTAGGCCTAACAAAGAGGAGTGTAGGACATTTGTTGCACAACAGTGATCAATAATGGACACACGACTCAGGAAGGAGATACAGACCAATTTTATAAAAGTATACTTTGTTTGTACTTTATTTTAAGACCCAGGTCATCGTAATCAGATACTTTCACTTTTAAAAATCGACACTTAAAAGCTTTCACACAGTCCAATGTTATCCTACGGGGCAAACAATATTGCGGTTAAACATATTTAACTTACTATCCCAGTCTTCTGAGCCAAAAGTCAGCAAGGGCCAGGGGTCAGGTGAGTACCAAAACTGCACCACCAGCGGCACAGGGGCGGCCGGGTGCAGAGGTCAATGCTTTCCAATGGAGACGGGAGGCGCCTGGAGCCACACTGCTGGGAGGTAAGTAAATCGGTTGCAGGGGCCAAGCTTTGGGCGTTAGCACAAGCACAGGGGAGGTGGGAGTGGGACACAAAGCAGCACCAAACATACACCAGCAGCAGCACAGGGGCGGCCGGGTGCAGGGTGCAAATTAGACGCCAAGCGCCCAAAGCTTTTCAATGGGAATCCTTCTTTCGGCAAGAGCTGTAGGTGTGGCACTGGAGGTGGCAGGAGGAAGACAGGGGCTTCGGGTGCCTTTCGACGTAGGAGTCTTCTTACCGGAGCCGTTCTGGGGGAGCCTCTGTATTTACACTGCAGGCGCCGTCGTGGAGGGCAGGAGAGGTCAGGCAACGCTGGACATAAGGTCAGGATCGCCAGGGAGACTTTACTGCACAAGTGAGCCACTCGGGCCATGGACGTCGGGTGCAGAGGGCTGGGGACACGGATTCGCCTGGATCCGGAGTCTTTGGAGTCGGTTTCGTCTGGACAGGTCCGCTGTCCACGGGAGATTGGAGTCTTTGTTGAAGGCCACAGTCCTCCCAGGGATTTCAGAAGCCGCTGTTCCGAGACAGGTCGCAGGGTTGTCGAAGCAGGAGACAGGCCGGTAGGGCTGGAGCCAAGGCAGTCATCTTCTGGCTTCTGCTGCAGGGTGTCTTTTTTCTTCTTAGGTCGTCGCAGATCTGTGTGCCCGGTCTGGGGGAGCCACCTAAATACTAAATTTAGGAGGCGTTTTAGGGGAGTAATAGATAGGGCCAATGGACACCTTACCTGGGGTGACTACACCCTCTATTTTGCCACCCTCCTGTGGGATGGGGGCATAGACCTAGCCCTGATCGGATGGGTTTCCCCATCTTGAAGATGGGCAGGGACTGAAAGTTGTGCCTCGCTTCACCCACCCTAGGTGTGGTGTGGCAGAGGTGGGCGCACCTATCTTATTTAATTTTCCCACTGGTTTTCTTGTCCATAGTGGGGGTGTAAACCAGGAGCTGCCATCTGCTGCTAGCAGCAGAGGCTGCGGGTCGCATTAAAAAGGTGGCAGGCTTTTGAAGCTTCCCTCTTCGAGCAATGGCCCATCCTGGGGGAAGAGGCAAGATACCTCTGCCCAGGATGTGCATTGTTTCTGGTCCCAGAGAGCAGGGGCTCTCTACCCAGGGGTCCAGAAAAACATCTGGTGGTTGCTCGCTGCCTACAGCCGGTCAGAGACCACACCAGGGTTGGCAGGGAGTCGGGGGGCATCTCGAAGGTGCCCTCTGGGTACATGGTACAATAAATCCCACATTGGCATCAGTGGAGATTTATTGAAAGGAGTAGTTTGGTACCAAACACTACTGTATTCAGTGAAGCCATCATGGTGCTGTGGAACTAGAGTTGGCGAGCTCCCAGCTCCTGTACTCTGTGGCTTCACTGGCACTTACAATATTAGGAAATGGGGCCCAATATTGTAGGGGCATATCTGCTCATGCAGATATGCTCTCACCTGTAGTATAGTGCACCCTGCTTAGGGCTGTGAGACCTGCTTGGGGGTGGGGGGGGGCTTTACCTATGCGGTCAGGCAGTGGTAGCTGGCTTGGCACCCAGGTAGGGTGCCGTTTCAACTTTGTTGTTTTCTCCCTCACAGGGGTATCCATGCTGCAAGGGCAGTGGCATGGTCCCAGTGAGGGGGTTCCAAGGGACCCTCTTCAGCCACCAGTCCCTAGGTACCCAGGGTACCATTTACTAGGGACTTACAGTGGGCAGAGGTACCAATTTGGGGTTTTAGGGAAGGAGCACTGGTACAAGGGACCTGGTTGGCAGGGACCCTGTGCACTACATTTGAAACCACATCAAAACCAGGCAAAAAGTGGGGGGCTAACCATGCAAGAGAGTCACTTTCTCACAGTGAGGCATAAAATAAACCCTCATCTTGAGTAGATAAGTGAGGTACTTTCTATTCTTGGGATTTATATAGCGCATGGCTACCCAACGGGCCTCCCAGTGCTGGTAAACCTCGGCTTTTGGTGTTAGTTGCCTGCTTATTGCTAGAATAGTTAGGTTTTGAGTTGCTTCCTGAAGCTAACTTCAGAGCTGTCTAGCCTGATGTGGACAGGAAGCGCGTTCCATAGTTTGGAGGCTAGAAATGTGAAGGAACTTCCCCCATCTCTTGCTTTCTAGACCTTGGGGACAAGGGGTAGTTTTTGACTTTCCGATCGCAAGTTACGTTTCGGCACATAGGGGGTTACGAGGCATTGGATGAGCTGGAGGGATTTTTGATACATGGCACGATGGACCAAACAGAGATTTGAACTGTATCCTCTTTTGGATTGGCAGCCAATGAAGCACTGCAGGAGCGGAGACCGCTGATGTTCTTTTGGGCATATCGAAAATTATACGTACCTCTGCATTCTGTACTACTTGGAGCCGGCTGGTTACGTATTTGGGACTGCCTAGGTACAAGGAATTACCATAATCCAAATGTGAATTAATTAGACACAGAACTACCACTCTACCTGTAGCTGCTGGGAGCCAATTTAGTATTTTTCTTAGGAGGCGAAGAAGTCCAAGGCAGCAAGCCACTAACTTCTTGGCCTGGACTTCTATGGATAGTCTTTTATCTATCTAAAACCTTAGACTCTTTACTGCCGGGCGGGAGTGGCCCTAAGTTGGCCTGCCAGGTGAGTTCACTCCAAAAGGAGGGCTTGTTTCCTACAACCGGGACCTCAGTTTTGTTTTCGCTCTGTTCAAGTTGAAACAGCTATCCGACATCCAGTTGGTGACAAGGTTAAGACATGCATTTATCTGATGGGAGGTGTACTTGATGTCGGTAGACAATGAGATGACAAGTTGTGTGTCATCTGCATAGGAGACTAGTGTGAACCCATGGCTCTGTGCTATTTCTGCCAGCGGACACGCAAAGGTTAAAAAGGGTCAGACTTAGCGATGATCCTTGAGGTACTCCCCACTTTGAAGCATAAGTTGCAACGCTTGAGGAATCTTCCTTGACTTGGAAACTGCTCTGGTTTAGGAAGTTAGATAGCCATTTAAGGGTGATTCCACCTTCTTTTGATATGGACCGGATGTGATACCGTGTCAAAGGCAGCTCTTCGGTCAAGTAAGATCATTGATGCTGAACCATCCTGATTCAGAAGAGCCCTCAATTCTTCTGTTGCTGCGAAGAGGCCAGTCTTGGTACTGCTATCGGGCCTGAAGCCTGTTTGAGTTGGATGCAGGATGTCATGTGTTTCCAGGAAAGTGGAAAGATGTTTGTTCACATGCTTTTCCAGGATCTTGCTTGGGAGAAGTGAGATGTGGCAGTAGTTCAGCAGTAGTGGGTTAGCAGTGTTTTTCTGTAGGATTTTTTTTTTAGAAGGGGTTTCACCACTGCATGTTTCCATCTCCGAGGGACCGTGCTGCTGTCTAGTGACAGATTGAGGAGGTCTGTAAGTTCTTGTAAGATGATTGGAGGGGCTGGGTCAAGGGCGACCCTGATTTGATCGACTTTAGGGTCTCTTTAGTAGTATCAATATTCAATTGAGGAAATGTAGTTAATGTGAAGTTTGGTATTGCTAGGTCTGTGCTAGAGATATTTTGAGTGGAGTTTGTGGAGAGGGTTAGTAAGTTTTCCCCAGGAAGCTAGTGTGTTACATCGATCATCAGAGGGTGCAGGCCCTCTTTGGGTCTTGGCCGGATTCATAGAAGTATCGACCAACTTGATAGTTCCTTTGAGGAGTTTGGAGCATTTTCTATTTTGGTGTTCAAGTACACTACTATCGCGGAGAACTCCAATGAAAATTGCATACACTGGAGATTAGGCAAAAGAAAATAAACTAGAGCGCCGACCCAAAATGGCAGCTCTAGTGATTATTGTGGCACTGAACAAGGCCAATGAGGATTGTAAATTTAGTGCCCAGTTGCGTTTGGCAACTACAGTGTTGTGCCAGTGTTCCACTGTGCATGTAGCACCACCTTGTGCATGGTCTTCTTGCTTCTCTTAACACTTCCATGGTTCTTTCTGTTATGAGTATGTGTCTAAACTTTGTCCTCAGGAGCTATGATGCTACTCGGAGAGTGATTCTGGGTGAAGCACTTGTCCAGCTTGCATCGTTAATAGTTGTTGATGCGGTGCTAGTGATATTCTTCGGTCCTGAAATATTTCCACTAGGTCTGAGAACCAGGTTTGTCTTGCTCATTGTGGACAGATTGAGATTACTGTTGTTGTTTGTAGCCATTTCTCTATTACTAACGGTATCGGGGGAATTGGAGAAAGCATATTTATACAAGTTTTCCTGACCATTCTATTGAGAGGGCTTTCCACAGTGACCTGTGGTTTGGGCATCTGGCTGCCAAGTTTTGGCATTTTGCTCTGGAAAAAAGTCAGTTGATGCTGTTCCCCAACTTTTGAACATAATGATTAACACTTCTTGTTTAGTTCCCATTTGTGTGAAGTGCATGCCTGTCTGCCTCTGTGTTTTGTACTCCTGGTAGATGTATCATCAACTGTGTGATGTTTCTTTGAATGGCCCATGTCTCAGGTGCTAGAGTGAACAATTCGTAAGATCATGTCCACCTGCATTTGTGGAGGTAAAACATGGTCGTCATGTTGCCCATCTGCACATGTACTGTTCTCCATATTATCTGTTTTTGAAAGGCCTGCTAGAAAAACAGTTTTGCGTTCCAACACATTTTTGTGCCTTACTCATGAGGGTTCCATAGGCCTTGGATCTTCAGACTGTTCATATGGGTTCCCCACCCAGTGTATAAGGCGACTGTTGTGATGGTGGCAGAGGGAGTTGGGTGTTGAATGGTCTGCCTCTGGTAATATTTAATATGTACCACTAGTGTAACTCTTTGTGGACTCTGTTACAACCACCAGATCGTTCTGACTTCCTGTTCCCTGTCATCATGATCTCTGTAACCATGCCTGTAGTGGTCTCATGTGTAGTCTTGCATGCAGAAAGCCATCATTCCCATCACCTTTCCCACGGTCCTCACTGTCAGAACTTGCCCCTTCTGGTAAAGGAGAATTTGCTCATAACACCAGGGTTCACTCTTGAACAGAGAATGCTTTTGCTGAGTTTAGTCTCACTCACAAGAATATTTTTTCCCTTGGTGGAGTTTATGGCGAAATCCAGGTGGTGTAGGGTTTGTATAGCTGTGTTTATACTCTCCCGACACCTTTTGATCAACCCTGATTTTACCAATCAGGCTTTCCCAGTGACAGTACACCTGGATCACCCTTCTCCTTAGGTGAGCCACCGCAGCAGCTACGCACATTGTAATAACCCTTAGGCATATTTTATTTCATAGGGCAGGACTTTAAAGGGGTAATGTACCTTGCCTACTACGAAGCCCAGGCATCTTTTCTGTGTTCTGTTCACTTTTACATGCAAGTATGCATCCTTGAGGTCTATAATTGCCACATAGTCGTCCGTCCGCAGAGGAGGGATAACTTCTAGCAGAATCTTTGAATCTTGACATATTGGTTTAAGACCCTACGGTCTAACATAAGTCCCAAAGATTTATCTGGTTTCTGTATAAGGAAGTAGACTGAGTACGCCCCCCATTGCCCTTTTACCTTGCAGGAACTCTTTCTAACACCAGTTTGAACATGGATCTTCTATCTCTTCTTTGAGGGGACTTCATACTTTGAAGTTGACCATTTTTGATTTTGGTCTTAAGTTTGGTGGTTGTTTTAATAATTTGATCCGTGTTGAATAATGTTTAGGATCCTTTTGTAGAAAGAGATGGTACTCCATTGTTTGAGGAATCCGCAGATTGACACACAATGGAAATGCATCTAAAACTACTGTATGCTCCTGAAAAATAGCCTGTAGAGCCCACTATTGCTTTAGAAGCACACATACTACATTCATCCAACCAAGCTACCACCAGCCCTCTCACAAAACAGTGCCATAGTTGGTCTATTTGTCAAAATTATAGAGGCTAACCCAAACTCAGTAAATAAGCAAAATTAGTTTGAAATAGAACACACTTCCATATTAGAGGGGAAAGGACACCAGGGGCCGTATTACACTAAATGCCCCAGGGGTGCAACGGGCGTTTGTGCCCGCTATGCGCACCCTCGGGGCACTTTCGTATTACAGAAGGGGGCGCAGATGCTTGGGCGTCACCTTCAGTAATACCGATAGCGCTGGCGCACGTAAAGCGCCAGCGCTACCTTCAGGGGGCGTTCCCTCATTTGCATAGGGGCACGCCCTATGCAAAGGAGGGAATTCCTTTACCTCTGCGCCATATTACAGACGCGGGCGCAGAGGCAAAGCAGCTCTCAGGGGGCGAACTCACAGTGAGTGCGCCCCCTGAGAGCAGCCCTCTGGAGGGGGAAAGGGGGTCCTATGGACCCCACCAGACATCCCCTTGCAGGCGGATTTCTAATCCCCTTCAAAAATGCAGGTGGGATGCCGCCTGCACTGTAAAAACATGGAGCGGCTGCAAGCAGCTGCTCCATGTTTTCTCATGAATGCGCTGCCCTGGGGGCAGCACATTCATGGTAATAGGGCGCATTTTCATTGTTTGCGCCGCGCGCACCATTTTTAAGGTGCGTCTGGCGCAAACAATGAAAATGCGCCTACACCATAATACGGCCCATAGAATACAAAAAAAAGGGTCTAAAACGGCTCAATGTTAATCAGTCCTCTATTGTGAGAATCAAAAATGATGCAGTGGGATTCCATCAAGAGCGCGCAAGAGCTCAAATTTGGGCCCTTCTTCCTCAAATCAAAAGGCTAAAAACTGAGACCCAGCATCCTAAAGCTTAGAATAATTCACAGAGAAATATAACCCATGTTTTTTTAGACTGCACTTGTACGGTATGAACTACCTCTTCAGTTTTTCACAGTGGTTCATTATAACTTAGTTTAGAAAGTGGTTTCCCATTAAACTGTAGATTTGAGGTAGAACTTTCACCAATATGAACAAAAATGTTAACGCGCTTATTTTTAACTGAAGATCTTTTCTTTGTGCTCCAATATCAGATCGTATTGAACACAGGTAATTTCTGATATGCTATGAAATTCTCTACACATTTAATTACAGGAATAATGCTAATAATCCTAGACCAAGGTCAATTTTTAATGTATACACTGTGCTTCATAACAGTCCATTATTTTCTGGTGTTTTTAAACATTTTCTAAAAACGACCCCATGCAAAAAAAAAAATCACAAAAATACAGGACAGCTCAAGCACAAATTAAATTACAACCAAGTCTAAGCCTCGTTATCGTGACTATTTTAACATTCAAGCTTTAAATAAAATGGAAAAAAAAATATGGAATTCACAAGATACCCATTTACACCCTTAGTAAGTAGACATGGATGCAACATACCTTATTGGCACATGTCCAACATCAAAGTTTTTCATATAGTGAGAACATTCCATGTCGTCATGAACCACTCCTTTTCCTGTGCTACCAAATGTTTCTATAGCATATACTTCTCCCTCCTAACAATAAATAAATAAATAAATCAGTATAGTAACAAAGATGTGCGAGTAATGTCATGCAATAATTACCACATATTTAGCAGGCCCACTAAGTTCAGGTAATAGCCTAACTGAAGACAGCAGAAAAAGCTACAAATTTCATGATTTGAAGTAGTCAACGAAATAAATCAGGGCACTACATTGGTAGCCCATGCCTCAATCTTTGGTTAATCACACCTTGAGAGATAGTCTAACTGCTTGACACCACAATTCAGATGATCAAACAATCACATGTAATCGCAGAGGAGCTGATGCGATTAAAACCAAAAAGGCACTGTGATATCACTCCTAAAAACGGAAGCTATGTTAACTGGAGCATGTAAGCTATCATCCAAGTGGACAGTGATAGAACAGTTCCAAGAATTTGAAGAACATTACATATGTTTGACTCCTGTAGGCTGGTGTTTATTTAACAAGAGGTATGGTGTCTATTTTGGATGTAGCAGTAGAGAAGTTCAGAACTTTGGGAGCCAATTCAAAGATTTTTTGTGCAAGTAGTTGTGACTTACTCTAACAATACTTATGACTTAATACTGCATTCAAGGAATACTCCTGATTTACTCTAGGAAAGCAATAATAAGGCAGGAATATTCCAAGAGAAAATCACATCAAAATCTTTGTGAACTGAATGCATTATGGGCAATGGTAGTTTTGAGGTCTGGATATTAAATAATCTTTCCACAGCCTTTGACACCATGATGACTGTTTCTGAACACACCACCAAATCCATATCAAAATAGACTCCACTGAACTAGTCAGGATTATTCTTATGACTGTAGGAAGCTGGCTCTGTATATACCATACCAAAAAGAGGTATAGTGTGTACAGAGTCCAGTAAGTTCCCAAAGGTATGGAAGGTCAAAGTAGATAATATCTTACTCTCAAGTTAGTGGTAGCTGGGCTGAGCAGTTAGGCTTATCAGAGATAGTGTTAAGCGTTTGTTGTACACACTCAGGCAAGAAATTATGTCACACACTCAAAGACTGAATCTGGGAAGTTAGCGACTCCAGCTCAAGTTTAGCATCAATCACTCCAGGTGCCACCTATCTGCTTGATAGTACAACCTGCAGACCAAAACTGTGGCTTTTCCTTCATGTGCTGGTGGTGGCAGCTGCAGCAAGACCAGGGGGAGGAGGTAAGTGGATGTCTGCTGGTCACTTACCATTCCGTTTTGTATCATTTTGAACTGCATAGTGCCTCATGGTACTGTTTTTTCTGGGTGTGCTACATAGACATAGTTGTGTGTTTAGCTCTTCTGGTGGATACCTGCTGGGGATTCACATGGACTCTGTTAGCTGCCAGAGGGGCTGCCAGCCGATCAGGAGGAAGACGAACTGGTGTTCAAAGCACCAACAATCATCCTTAAAGGGCAGTGAGCTTCCGAGGTTTGCAGGGCGCACAACTTTACGAGGCCGGTTTAGGCCTCCCCTCTTGTGTTTAAGTTTCGCGACGGCAAGCAGTACTTGGTCTTGTAACTGATAAGGAGTTAATCCCTGCCAAAGGCTAGATGGATGAGGATGGGAAAACGCAGAGCATGTGGGGAACACAGTGATGGTGCGACCTCCTATCACCATTGAAAGTATGCTTGAGCATGCAGTCGGCCTTGTGGAGGGTGAAATCGATCTAACTGTACGTACACTCTCCCTTAACCATGGGGTTGTGCCTTCCCAGCTACTTGGTGCTATTTCTAGTACTAATCGATAGCATCCAGGGGAGCGTGACTTTAAACTACGTTTTGCCACCACCCGGAGAGGGAATTGAGATCGCCAGCCATGCCCTCGTTGTTGCAGTAGATCTTCCAAGCCAAAGTGATTCATGCCTGTTTTGTTCACCATAGCCAGCCGTAAAACGTAGAAGACCCCTAGTTAAAGCTATGGCTCCCAAGAGAAAGTTAACCGTTCGAGGTTCCAAAGATATACTTTCATGGGTTCAACCGTCTGCACCTTCCTGTCCGCCCGCTCACATACCACTGCCTTGCTACTCAGGTCCCTGATACCAGCTTATCAGACTCCAAGCTACTGGGTATATTTTGTACTAAGGTCGAGGCCATCCTAGAGGCCAAGGTAAAACTCCTGGTAGACCGACTTGGATGCATAGAGACCCTGGTTAACAATCTCTCTAAAGTAAGGGCTTCCAAATTACAGACTATGGTTCCTCCTTGAAAACCTGCTCCTATCCATTTTACATATATATATTCTAACAAGGACAACCCCTTCTATGCACACAGGGACCAGGGTCAGTATTCTTTATATACAAAACCGTGTTCACCGTGGGACTCTTTTCAGAAAAATATATTGGCAACCCTCTTGCATCAGTTCGGAGAAGCCCACCATTTAATGTATTATTTCAAAATACCAAGTGGTACCTACACACTCTGGTGATCTATTATACAAACATGAGTACAAATAACAATTAAAAAATATATATATATATGCGGACAAAAGGTTTCCGTGGTAATTTTTCTATTATTTCAAAAACGTTCTATATGCAGATAGTGTTCTAATGAATAACGTAAGTGCAGGAGACGCGGTACTCAAGTGTGACAAACATATCAAAATATACACATAAGAAGCAAGATATAAAAGTTCACTGGTTATGTATTTACAAGGAGAATACATGTGTATATCCCATTACAACATGTGAGGCAATCATTGCTCAAGGCAACCAGGTGAAAACATTTGTCTAACCATTTTACCGCCTCATCCCATATACTGCAGGAGCCTGCCATGAGTCTCCAGGGCACTTGCACCAGGCAAGCGATCTCTTACAATGGCCCGAATACTCTTCTCCGATCTGAAGCGTACCTATTCAGCAGTGCCATCGATTCTCCACAGACTCAAATAGCTCAAACAGTTATCCCCAGCCCTCCATCAACTATAATATATCTCGCAACACCAAACATGAGTAGTCCCCCCCCCACCCCCCCATTGCTCCACGCAAACATATTTTGAATCTTCCACCTGCAGCCTGTCCATATGGGCTAGTCTTGGCTGGGGTCCCGGCATTAAAGATGGGACAACAGGAATCATGGGATCAGCTGAAACAGAAAGTTAGTCATTGGCTGCTCACACAGAAAAACTTTGTAAATCAAGCTCCAGATGAAATCCTAATGGTGCGAAGAGTGGGTTGGCTGGGCCATACTGAGAAGAATATTCAGGGGGACTGTGTGATCGTTAATTTTAGAAGGCCCTCAAAAGTTAAGAAAATTTTATCCAGGAAGGAACAGCCCACACACTGTGAATCTGCTATCTCTACACTGTCCTTAGGCTATTTCTATAGGCCCACCGCCCCCGTACATGGTCTTTCGCGTCAAATGCATCATATTTTCAACCCATTACCGTGCCACAATACTTTTTCAGCATTAACCATCTTGAATGTGTTGATTGACCGTTAGGAACTGCCAGCAAACATAAAAGTTCTACTGAGAAGTGTGGAAGGACCAAATTTAAACCAACTGAAATGACCACTATCACAAGTAGGCCTATTTTAGCTCTTACTCCCAGTTCTCCACCAAAGTTTGGGGATTTAACTTCAGCTCCCTTAGTGCCATCTATCAACGCACATAACACTGCAGTCAGAATTCTTAGCTGGAATGTGCCAGCCTCAATTCTAATATTCATATAGCTGAGTGGCAGAAACTTGCGAGGAGGTAGGACATTATCTTACTACAGGAAACATGGGAGACGCAACCTACACATTTTGATGGGTACTAGTGCTTCTCAAATTTAGCAAAGCCTTCATAAAGGGGGCGGGCCTCAGGGAGGTTGGCAATCTGGATTTAAACTACTATGAGGGGTACTGTTAAAGCCATTGAAACACATGCAGATAGCTTTCAAGTAATAGTTGTCAGGTCCTCCATTTGCTTGCACGTTATAAACTTTTACAATAATGATCTCAAGTATCCCAAACACCAGGTTTCTGCCTTTATTCACCTTTATACGTAGTCTAACGGACGACTCAGCTTCAAGAGAAAGTCCATTTTATCTCTGCCTGGCTGGTGATTTTAATGTTCACATTTCCAGTTTATTGGCAACCCATCCCAAATCATCTCCCTCTGCCATAAATTCATGCACTGAACCCCATGGCAGCGACCTTCTTACCAGTCTTGCTTCACTAAACAGGGAAAACGCGTTGGCGATTGTAACCTCAAATTAAAGTGCGACCCCCACATATAAAAGGTAGAGGACGCCCCTCCATAATAGATTATGTTTTTGTAACTGATGACTTGGCTAGACAGCTTCTAAATGGCATGGTAGTCCCCACAACCTTCAGTGACCACAACCCAATAGAAATGAAATTAATGTCACACACTGCAGGGAGGAACCCGGGAGGGACACGGCTCTGTGCAATTTCAAGTCCCCATCAGATAAACTAAGAGTAGCCTGGAAATTGCAAAACCCTGCACAATACTTCAACTCCATAATCCAGGCTAACTATGAGTTGGTGTTCACCTGCCTGTCTGAAGAGGCCCACGGCTCTCAGGTGGTGAAAGCTTTCGTTAATTTATGCCGTAAAATTAAGAGCGGTTTATTAAAACCAGTTAAACCCTTCCCTAATATTGCGAGGTGATTTAACACCACCTGCTCAAAAGCTAATAGGGATCTTCGCCTCGCACTAACTACCAAACTCAGGAAGCATTATTTGGCGAGTAATCTGCATAAGCAATACAAAAAGGCCACAAAAACACACCGTCAGGAAGTTGTAAGCTACTGCTGGGATACACTCTTACAAACATCCAAACAGGGTTGCAGTAGGACATTCTGGGCTGTTACTGAACTCAAATCCAGTTTCAAGCCCTCTACCACGATTTCCTGCCATATCACCCGTAGCAGCTGGGAGGAACATTTTAAGGAAATCTATGCTGTCCCTCATCTAGGAGCCACTTTTTAAGTTCACCAAATGTTAGTGGCACATTTTAATACAACTCTGCCGGAGGTGGAGGCTGCGATCCATCAGAACTCGGGTAACAAGGCGCCGGGTCCCGACTGTGTCCCCCTCAATTTAATCATACATAATGTATCCTTTTGGGCTCCGCTCCTCACGATCATCTTTAATGGTCTTGCTCATACTACCCTACCCGCATCATGGAGCTCCTCTGTCATCATCCCCATATTAAACAAGCATTTGCAATGCAATAGGTCTCGCAAATACGCAAGTTTGAGCTATTGACATTGCAAACAACAATGCCTTTTTTTCAGTTTTTTACACACAAATAAAAGGCTTTGTCATTTACAGTGCCAATAGCTTAAACTCGCATAAATGCGAGACCTATTGCATTGCAAATGACCAATAATGGGGCACATGCAGACTATGCATGTAATAGATTCTTTCACTTCCCTACATAATCTGCATGTGGTGCATTCAGAGGTTTTTAACCATTGTGGAATGAAATCCAATGTTGACGGGTAACGATAAACCATAAATGCACAAGTTACTAACTTGTGTAACGATATATCTGTAAGAGACAGTAGTTAGTGACAGATTCCTTACCTTAGAATATCCCCAGGCGTCAGGCTGGATCCGGAAAGTTTTTGCGTAGCAGTACCCTTGCAGCGGTCGGTAGGCGGCGCCGTGCGGCTCCGCATCCGTCGTCGGCGTCGTGATCGCCGGGATGACGTCGCGGGCAGTACTTAGACGCCGCCCCTGCGCGCTGACATCAGTTCTGTACACGACTTTCCGCGCCAGGAACGCAGAGCCATGCAAGAAGCTGACATAGGTGTCTGAAAAATACTAGGGCCCTGAAAGGGATGTCCTTAACCCTAGAAATCAGTTCGCAGAACGGGGAGGATGGGTGGGGCAGTAGGAATCTGTCACTAACTACTGTCTCTTACAGATATATCGTTACACAAGTTAGTAACTTGTGCATCTGAAAGAGACACGTTAGTGACAGATTCCTTACCTTAGAATAGATACCCCAGCAATACCAACCCCGGTGGTGGGTCTGCGAACAAAGATCAGACAAGGAAGTCCCGGAGGACAGAACGGCCAAAGAAGCCGTCCCTCCGGACCTGACTGTCAAGGCAGTAATGCTTGGTAAACGTGTGCAGCGAGGCCCACGTAGCTGCCTGACAGATATCCTGCAGCGGAACACCGCGGCCTAAGGCCGTGGTAGCAGCCGTTGCCCTGGTGGAATGGGCACGCAGCCCAACAGGAGGCTCCTTCTTAGCCAAAGAATAGCAGGCTTTGATACACAAGGTTACCCAGCGGGAGATGGTTCTCTTGTGCACCGCCCGACCTTTTTGGCGCCCACGTAGCCAACAAAGAGCTGGTCATCCACCCGGAAGTGTTGTATGCGGTTGATATAAAAAGAAAGCGCACGTTTTGGGTCCATACGGTGGAGCCTCTCTTCCTCTCTGGAAGGATGCGGAGGCGGAAAGAAGGTGGGCAAAGTGATGGTCTGCCCAATGTGGAAGGCAGTAACCACGTTTGGCAAGAAGGACGGACGCGTCCTAAGAACAACCTTGTCTGGATGGACAGACAGAAAGGGAGGTTTGCATGAAAGAGCCTGGAGCTCACTCACCCGCCTAGCGGAGGTGATGGCCACCAGAAAGGCAGTCTTCAGAGTCAGAAGACAAAGAGGACAGTTATGTAGAGGCTCAAAGGGAGCGCACATAAGAAAGGTAAGAACCAAGTTCAAGTCCCACTGAGGCATCACAAACGGAACAGGAGGGAAGAGGTGTGTAATGCCTTTTAGAAACCTGTTAACAACAGGGGACTTGAAAAGGGAGGGCTGATCAGGAAGCCTGAGGAAGGCCGAGATGGCACAAAGATAGCCCTTGATGGTACCCAGGGCAGAACCCTGTTGGGCCAGGGAAAGAAGGAACAGAAGAACCTCAGAAAGAGGGGCAGAAAGGGGATTCACAGCCTTTGCCGTGCACCATGCCACAAACTTGTTCCACCTGCAGGCGTATACCACCTTAGTGGAGGGACGCCTGGCTGCCAGAATTACATCACAAACTTCGGGAGGCAAGTCGAAAGGAATCAACTGCCGCCGCTCAATCTCCACGCAAGCAGGTGGAGGCTGGACAGGTTCGGGTGGAGGACCGTCTCCTGCTGCTGCGACAGAAGATCCTCCCGAAGAGGCAGACGGATCGGGGGATCTACGCTCATACTGAGTAGCTCGGGATACCAAACTCTTCGAGCCCAGTCCAGAGCCACAAGAATGACTTGGGCCCGGTCGTGCCGAATCTTCTTCAACACTCTGGGTAGAAGTGGTATAGGCGGAAAGGCGTACAACAGACCGCAACTCCACTCGACGAAAAGCGTCGCCGAGCGAGTGCCGCCTTGGAAATTCCAACGCGCAGAACTGATGACATTGCGCGTTCTCTTCGGTGGCGAATAGATCTAACCAAGGCTCTCCCCACTGTAGAAAGAGTCCTTGCGCCACTTCCGAGTGAAGACGCCATTCGTGATCCATCATGCACCTGCGGCTGAGTTCGTCCGCCCTGGCGTTCAGGGAACCTGCCAGGTGTTGAACCATCAGGAACATGCCCTGATGTTCCAGCCATGTCCAGAGGCGCAGAGCCTCCTGACAAAGGGTCCACGACCCCACCCCGCCTTGTTTGTTGCAATACCACATGGCGGTGGTGTTGTCTGTGAACACCTGCACTACCTTCCCTTTGACAGAGGGAAGGAATGCCTTGAGTGCAAGTCGGATCGCCCGGAGCTCCAGAAGGTTGATATGGAGCCGGACTCCGCCGGAGACCAGAGGCCTCTGATCTCCGCCTCTCCCATGTGACCGCCCCATCCCAGAAGGGACGCGTCCGTCACAACTGTGTGCTCTGGCTGGGGAAGGGAGAGGGATCTGCCCATGACCCATTGCCGGTTCGAGAGCCACCACTGCAACTGTTTTGCAGTCCCCTCCGAGATCTGGACGTGATCGGACAGGTTGCCCTGGTGCTGCGCCCACTGGAACTTCAGGTCCCACTGCAGAGCCCGCATATGCCATCTGGCATGAGTGACCAGCAGGATGCAGGAGGCCATGAGGCCCAGCAGCCTCAGGGTCATCCGTACCGAAACCCAGGATAAAGGCTGAAAGATCGGAATCATAGCCTGAATATCCCCGGACTCGCCGTTCGGGAGGATAGGCCCGAAACTGCGTCGTGTCCAGAACTGCTCCGATGAAAAGGAGCTGTGGAGAAGGAATCAGATGCGACTTCGGCACATTGATGGAGAACCCCAGCGAGTGCAGGAGTTCGGCCGTAGTCTGGAGGTGGGAGACGACTGCCTGGGACGAGCCCGCCTTCAGCAGCCAGTCGTCGAGGTAGGGGAAGACTGGAACCCCTGCCCGGCGCAGATGAGCTGCGACCACCGCCATCACTTTGGTGAACACCCGAGGGGCACTTGTAAGGCCAAAGGGGAGCACGGTGAACTGAAAATGCTCGAGGCCTACCGTGAACCGCAGGTAACGCCAGTGGGCCGGCAGGACGGGGATGTGAAAATAAGCGTCCTGCAAGTCCAACGCTACCAACCAGTCTCCAGGGTCGAGGGCAGTCAAGACCTGAGCTAGGGTGAGCATCTTGAACTTCTCCTTCCGGAGGAAGCGATTGATGTTCCGGAGGTCCAAGATAGGACAAATGTCCTCCTTGTCCTTTTTGGGCACCAGGAAGTAGTGGGAGTAGCAACCACGTCCTACTTCTGGGGTCGGAACATGCTCGATGGCCCTCTTGGCCAAGAGGGCCGTGACTTCCTTCTGCAGAAGTACCAAGTGAACCCCTGACATGCGGTGGAATTGAGGTGGCATGGCTGGGGGGGTGGTCTCGAAGGGGAGGGAGTAGCCCCTTCAGACAATGTCCAAGACCCACCTGTCCGAGGTGATGGGACGCCAGTGGTGAAGGTGATGGCGGACCCTGCCCCCTACTGGCGTGCTGTGCACCGGAAAGGAGGGACTAGGAGGGCTTGGAGGCCGCGGACGGGTTGGAGGTGGTGGCCTGACCCGCACGCTGGTTGCCCAAACCGCCACGGCGGTATCCACGTCCTCGGCCACGGGAAGACGCTTGCTGCGCGGGCCGGTGGCTGGGCAGCTGACGTGACTGGGCGCCCCTTCCATGGCCACGAAAGGGGCGAAAAGCAGAGGTGAGCGGAGGGCGTACAACAGAAAGGCCCAGGGACTTGGCAGTAGCCCGTGAGTCCTTAAACCGCTCCAGCGCATGGTCTGCCTTTGAACCAAAAAGACCGACTCCATCAAAGGGCATGTCCATGAGTGTATTCTGGACATCACCCGAGAAACCAGTTGTTCTCAGCCAGGCGTGGCGACGTAGCGCCACCGTCGTCGCAAGCGATCTGCCCAGCGAGTCGGCGGTATCAAGGCCACAACGGATGGTGTATTTAGCCGCATCTCGCCCTTCCGCAATGGCGCGGGTAAGCAGTGTCTGGACCTCCTCGGAACACTGCGGCAAAACAGCCGCCACCGAATCCCACAGGGAGTGGGTATATCGGCCCAAAAGGCAAGCGGTGTTGACGGACCGCAAGCCAGCACTGGAGGAAGAAAAAGCCTTCTTCCCAAATTGGTCCAGGCGTTTGGATTCCCTATCCGGAGGGGCGGTAGGGAAGGCGGTTTGGGAGGCAGAGGCTTGGACAACCAAGCTCTCGGGGGTGGGATGTTGGGAGAGAAACAAGGGGTCGCCCGGAGCAGGGCGATGGCGTCGGGCCACGTTCCTATCCACAGGAGCCCCTGTGGTGGGTTTGGACCAGGCACCCAAAAGAACGTCAGTGAGTGCATCATTAAACGGCAGCACAGTCTCCGAGGAGGAAGCCGCCGGCTGAAGCACTTCTGTCAGGAGGTTAGTCCTGACGGCCACAGTAGGCAACTGGAGATGTAAGGCTCCAGCTGCTCTACGCAACACCGTTGCAAAATTAGCTCCCTCCTCCGTAGCCACGGGAGGAGACAGCATGCCAGTGTCAGGGGAGGTGTCTAGACCACTGGCATCCCCAAGTTCCTCAGCCCAGTCCGGATCATACTCACACTGTTGTGTGAGAGGGTCCTCAGACCCTCCCAGCTCTCCTGGTCCTCCTCTTGTTCAAAATATGGAGGAGGAGGGACATTTGGGACCCAAGGTCTCATCGGCGCCGGAGCCGGCGTCGAGCGACGTCGGTCCAGCTCCATGTCCGGAGCCGGAGAGAGCCGGGGACCGACGCCGTCCAGAGCCCCGGACGGCGTCAGGAACGGCACCGGGGACATGGGCGTCGGCGGAGGCGTGGTTAGGTCAACCGGCGTCGATGGGGGTTGCGGTACCACCGGAGCCGGGATCGAGGCCGGGGCCGAGGCCGGGATGAAGGCTGGTGGGACAGGCGACGCCGGGACCGGAGTCGACGGCGGCGCCGGGGCAACCCCATCAGGGCCCGCGGGGCCCTTAGGCGCACCGGAGGGGCCTGAAGGCCCGAAGAGGCGGGCCATGGCCGACAGGAATTCCTGTATTTCGGCCGGAGTCGCCCCCGAACCCGGAAAGGACGGGTAATGCGGGGGCGGCTCTACAGGCATGTCCGGGGCCGCGGGGACGGTGCCGACAGAGGCCTCAGCCGAGTCGCGAGACCGGCGAGGCGAAGTCTTAGAGCGATGATGCTTCTTAGACTTTTTGTGCTTCGACTTACCCGAGGAGCGCGAAGACTTGGACTCCGACGACCGGCGGGGACTCCGCGACCGGCCCCTCGACCTCTCCCGGGACCGGGGCTTGGTGCGGCGCGGAGCCGACTGCCGGACCTCGAGTAGCTTTCGAGACCGCTCTCGCAAAGCCTTCGGATGAAGTTTCCAGCAGTCAGGGCACGACTTTGTGTCGTGGTCTCGGCCGAGACAGAAGAGACACTCGAGATGCGGGTCCGTGATCGACATCATGCGACCACAGGCTCCGCATGGCTTGAAGCCGGGCATCCCTACGACACCTAGGAGTCGTGAAGACTCGATGAAGAAACAGTGAAAAAATTCACAAAAAAATGAGTCAAAAATTGACTAGGGCACTGCTCTTCCCGGATCTGCGCTTACTGGCGCGGAAAAAGAAGAACTGACCTCAGCGCGCAGGGGCGGCGCCTAAGTACTGCCCGCGACGTCATCCCGGCGATCACGACGCCGACGACGGACGCGGAGCCGCACGGCGCCGCCTACCGACGCGCAAGGGTACTGCTACGCAAAAACTTTCCGGATCCAGCCTGACGCCTGGGGATATTCTAAGGTAAGGAATCTGTCACTAACGTGTCTCTTTCAGATATATATTTTTTTTGTTAATTTGGAATAGCATGTTGCAGGATACGTTGTGTTTTAAGCTGGCTATAATTATATATTATAAGGCAGGCATGAGAACTTTGCCTTGCCAAAGCGGTTTTGTCCTCAAGCGCTGACAACTTTTGAATGTTCTAATTCAAGGCATTTTTAAATTCTCTCAGACTGGCTGATGTGGGCCAGAGCTCTAGCATGGAAGTTATTTAATGATTCTTCCAAGTATCATCTGTAAGAAACATTCACATTGGAATGATTGATTTCTGACAAAAGCAGACTGGAGTGCGTGGGAGATTTCTTTTTTGTTATTTTATTTCAAAGTGCTTGTTAGAGGCGACTGAGTGCGGATTCTCCTGCGTGCTTTCCCCACCTTGGGAGGGGCAGGTTTAGTTCTATGGACCGGGGTTCAATTGCAGTGACTTTGCAGGGCAGGTGAACAGAAGCACACGGGAAGAGACACACAAACTTCCACAGCAGAGAAATGCAGAGAGAGAGACTGACAGGAGCAGGTGGTAGATACAGCAGCGCTTAGTGTGATAGGAAAGAGTGACCGTGAATTCAACGGAGGCAAACAGACAGAGGAGAAACACGAAGTCTGACAATTACCACGGTGACAGATACTGTTAATGTAGAGATAGAAAGACACGGAGACAGTAAATAAACAAGGGAAAGTGAAAGCACCATGCGCGCGTTGTTGGCACGCCGTGAGCGTGCACATCGGCGTGGCCTGCGGCTCGTGCCCAGTGGCGGCGCCTGCAGACTTCGCCGTACTTGAATAAGTGCTGCGCGGCTCGTGCGGCCCAGGGACGGGGCCGCCAAAGCAAAAAAAAACAAAAAACAGTAGAGGAAGTCCGGCGGGAGCCCACCCCGCCTTCGTGAATGCCGCATGGTGCGGTCAAAGCAGGATTTCAGGCGAGGCTCCTGTGAGCAAGACGGAGCCCCGCGTGTTGCTGCAGTGACCGGCTGAAGACGGAGACCAGCCGAGGAGCAGCGCAGAGTCCCCACAAGAGCAGGTAAGTGGGGAGAGGCATGCTGTGCGTGTAAAGCGCGCCGCGCTTGGAGCTCGCGTGCGCATTAAAAAAAAGAAAGTGATATTGCATGAGGCTTGCGAGGACGGAAGGGGGACAGGAGATGTGCACATCGCGTGTCTGTACGTGCGTGTTCATGGGCGCGTTCACATTTGCAGTCTGTCCTGCGCGTGCACATCTCCTGTCTCCCTTCCGAAGCAAGTCGGTAACAATAGATCTCGCTAGCGACAGCGCTTTCGCGCTGCGTCGCTAGGCGAGACCTAAAAAGGAGGACTGCTCATCTATCGCATGCTACAGGCAAATTTCCCTACTGGACAGTACAGCTAAAATACTGGGCTGGGTAAGATATAATAAAATTACTGAGCGGATGGACACCAAATCTATACTCTATGGCTGTCAGTGTGGCGTCAGACATAAATTAGGGACCATCAAGCAATGTCTTAATCTCGACCTGCTGCTAGGTAAATATACAGTGGCTAAAGGATCTCCGCTTTACCTAGCATTCATGGACCTGACTTCGGCATTCGACTGTGTAAACAGAGGGACATTATGGCACATTCTTATTTTTTATGGGCTAGACACTGTTTTGGTCCACTTTCTGGCCCATTTAAATGAGGGAATGAAGGCTAGAGTTCGCATTAGTCAACAGGGAGAAGTCACAGGAGAAATAAAAATTCAGTGTGGCGTTGTGTGTGTTAGCCCCTCTTTTATTCATTTTGTATGTGAATGATCTTCATCCCTCACTTTTAGACGTAACTCAGGACGTCTCAGTAATCAGGTGTAACCCCCTCCCAGCCCTCTTGTACGCGAATGTCGCAGTGCTCATAGCACGTACACCTAAGGCACTGCATCTCCTAGTACATGCCTTTACCAACTTCATAGCCTCCCTCGACTTGCGAACTAATTTTGCCAAGTCCCACGTCATGTCTAGTGGCCTTAAGTGCAGGCTCCTATCAACCCTGTCAATTGGCCCCAATGCTATGTCCAGTACAAGCACCTCCCCTTATCTGGGTATTTATTTCTCCTCCCAAGGGTCATTGACTTTTAACATCTCTCATCGCACAACAACATTTTCTTCGGCCAAGGGGTCCCTATGCTCTCTTCCCCAACCCCTGGGTGGTTGATTTCTAAACAGATTGTTAAAAATGTATAGATCCCAGTGTCATCCAATTGCTATGTACAGTGCAGAGTTATGGGGTATTTCCAACTGTAAGGTAATCCAGCAAGAAGAAAATAGATTTCTAAGGAGATAGCTGGCACTTCCCATCTCTGCTGCCAATTACTTCAATCATATAAAACTGGGGCTGCGATACCTGGAAGACTTGATCCGTGTCCAGCCGGCCCTGCTCGGGTTATCAATATGGAAAAACCCTGAGTCCGCCTTAACAAGAGATAATACTGGACGGCCTCTCTCTGGATAAAGGTTTACAAATCCCCTGGACTGGTTAGTGAGCACAATCCCTGACCCTGATTAGGGGGTGCCTTCCATCTGCAAGATGGCAGGCACTGAAGAGTGGGCTTCACCTCACCTCCCCCACCTGAGGGATGGGGTTGGCAGAGGTGGGCACACCTTCTGGGCTGTCCTAATCTCCCCACCTGTCTTTCCGCCGAAAAGGGGGTGAAGACAGGACGTGGCCTGCTCCTGCTAGCAGGAGAGGCTGGGGGTCGCGTTACAAAGGCAGCAAGGTCTTTGAAGCTCCCTTGCCACAGATGGCTCTTCCTGACTTGGGGGAGGTGTGAACACCTCCGCCCAGGAAAGGCTTTGTTTCTGGGAACCAGGGTGAAGGCTCCCACCCCAGGGGTCCAGAAACCGGTCTCGTGGTGGCAGGCTGGTGTTCATCAGTCAGGAACCCACCAGTGGTTGGTTTGGTTCAGAGGTCTCCTCTAGAAGGGACTCCTGAGTGCCAGGGATAATAAATCTGACAATGGAATCAGTACAAATTTAACATTCTGAAGAGTCATTATGGTGCTAGGAAACTCGTAATAACAGGTTTCTAGACCATATACTCAGTATGGTTTTACTGTGCACTTATAACATCTAAGAGTGGCCTTATATATTATAGGGGCCTGACTGCTCATGCAGATAGGTCCTCACACGAGGTATAGTGCACCCAGCCTCAAGGGGGACTTACTTTGGCCTCATGCAGTGCTGGGCAGGCATGGCACACAGGGATGTGTGTCATGTCAACTCTTCACTTTTAGCAGCACCAAAACACGCAGGCTGCAATGACAGTGGTGCATGCTTGTGGTGAGGCGTCTACGAGGGTGGCATAATACATGCTGCAGCCCTCAGAGGCCTTTCCCTGGCTACCATGCCCTTGGTACTATAGGTACCCCTAACAAGGGACTTACAGGTAGGGCAGAGTTGTGCCAATTGTGGAAACAATGGTACAGGTTAGGGAAAAAACACAGACCCTGGGAAGCTGACTGGCAAGGACCCAGGGCACAGTCAAAGTGCAACAGGTATCTGGCAAAAAGTTAGGGGGTAACCATACAAAAAGGGCACTTTCGTACAATGATGAAATGGTTATATTCACCAGGATTTGTACTGTACAACCATGCCGAAAACACAGATCGCAGTACGGATTCTCACTGGTTAAAATTCGAACAACAAACTTTACTTATTATTTGTTGGCGTTCAATAAATGAATGGCTATAAATGCCTTGCACTGAATTCCTCTCTGACGGAGACAGTGATGGCACAAAATTATAGTTAATTTAATCAAGACTCCTTAGCAAGCGGAAATAGGCCTGTACTTCCAAACCAACAAAACAGAAGAAGCATTTCAGAGTCTATTTAGACCAAGTAGTTGCCAGCTCAACCTCATGGAACTTCAAGCCAGTGAGGATCACCTTAAATTCTGCAAGGCAATAAAGGGCTGGCAGATCACGATATAAGTGTGATAGTCCAGTGTGGTCTATTGTCCTAGCACTTATTTATGAAGGAGTTCTCTCATATGCTACATTTAACCTTTTTATTTCTTCAGAGCACAAGAGACATAAGAGTATTGTTTAATCCTAAGAAGGTGGGCTAGGGACGTAAGGTAGGTTTCCATAGCAGATGTTCTACAGCTGCGGCTCTAAGGAATCCAGAAAGCAAGTGTATAAAGTCTGAACAGTTCAGTTTGCAGGAGTTCCCTGAAGGTCATAAGATTTGGTTGGCAACCAGTGAGAAAAGGTTTGTGGCTAGAGTACATTATGGCGCAATTAACTTTTCTCTAATAGGCTTTGTGGACAGTGCAGAGACATTTTACGCTGATCTTGATTTGGCTGGTAGTTAATGGAGTGCTTTCATGGCAGGCTTGAAAAGGACCATTTTATGTAGATAATGATAATCTGAATGCCCGATTCTGTAGTCTGTGTCGCCTCGAAATTAAAGTTTTGGGAGGCAAGAGTAGACAATATTGCAACAACCGAGGTTGGACATGAAGAGTGCTCAGTTTAGTTCCGAATGGCATAGAGTGAGTATTTTGCGGAGCAGAGAGCTTCCATAGCTGATGTTCTGCAGTTGTGGTTCAAAGGAATCCAGACGGCAAGTGTATAAAGTCTGAACAGTTCAGTTTGCAGGAGTTCCCTGAAGGTCATAAGATTTGGTTGGCAACCAGTGAGAAAAGGTTTGTGGCTAGAGTACATTATGGCACAAGGAACCTTTCTCTAATAGATTTTGTGGACAGTGCAGAGAACAGCCAAATGGAGTGCTTTCATCGCAGGCTTGAAGAGGTCCAGTTTATTTAAGTAATGACAACCTGAATGTCTGATTCTGTAGTCTTTGTCACCTTGAAATTAAAATTTTGGGCAGCCAGAGTAGACAATATTGCAACAACCGAGGTTGGACATGATGAGTGCCCGGTTTAGTTCCAAATGGAATAGAGGGAGTATTTTGTGGGGCAGAGAGGTGGAGACCGGAGCTTTCACCACTTTGTGGAACAAACAACATTGCTGAGTCAAAGAGTATCCTCCAGGTTTCTGGCTTGCGGGGTAAGTGAAGAGTGGAACCCAAGATCTGGAAACCAGTTGAAGAGCAAAGAGCCATGCTCCTTTTCATCGAGGAGACGTCTCTCAGTCTTGGGTAGGTCATGCGGAAGAACCTCTCCTTTAACAAGTGGTGGTCTAGGTATGAGGTGAGATTAGTGGTGTTGCTTAGGCTGTTGTCTAGTTGAAAGTGAATTTGGGTGTCATCTGCATACATCTGGAAGTTAATCTAGTGCACCAAGGAATGTACTTAGCTATTTAACTGCAGGCATGAACTCAGCGGAATGCCACAGGGTACCAGGAATGTGGTAGATTAAACTATTTTGATACGGACTTTCTGACTGCAATAGGAGGAAGAAATGGATTCCATAGGGCTGCGTCCACTATTACTGTCCAGTTTTCTAACCTCTCCAACATTTTTGTGTTGTCAACAGTCATGAACACTACAGAAAGGTTGACTATTACAAGGGCCGTTTTAACTGCCATATTACTACATATTATAATAAATAGTTCTTAGAAATTGCATTCTGGGGCATTACATTCCAGGGGGTTGATCAATCTAGAATAGGTTGTATGAGAATGATATAGACTGCCACTTTAAGATTAGGTTTAAATCTTTGTGACGTTACAAGTCCTTCATCACAAAATAACCAAGCCTAGGTAAATTCACCAAAACATTTATACAATAGAAATCTGTCCCTGCGTAAAGAATGACTGCACATGTTCCAGACTTTGGCTAAGGGTGTCGGGGTTGAGGAAAGGTAACGCAGAGATAAATAACAAAACTCCTCAATCATATTTGAAGGACTAACCCATGCCAAACCTGCTTCACCGCCTTCCGGGAGAATTCTCTCCTGTCCCGGAACACAAACCAAATTCCCACCTCAACCAGCAGGACACCTAAACAGAACTGGATAATTTGTCGCAACAGAAATCCCATCACCTACCATCAACATGCAGCCCATCCAAGTAAGCCTGGAAAGTCTACCTGCATAAATATGTCTTCCCCAAATGTTCAACTATCAGATGGGTTGGTAGACCATTGAGGCTCTGAACCTCTATCTGGTTCATTTTCTTCTTAATTTCAAACTCAGGTTATACTTACGCATCACGGTGTTAGCGCACAGGCCTGGAAAAAATAGAAATGTCTGGTCTCTCCCACTATTACCACTGTTTTCTGCTTGGCTACTCACAATCTATGGTGTTTCAAGTTCTGGTCCTGCATTAGCAGCATCACTGTCCATCTCCAAAAGCACAAACATTCAATGTATTCCTTGCGGGCATTCTGTAGGCCTTGTTGACCACCATCTCTGACCCACTCCCCTGTGGTTCCAGCAGACCTCATGGAGCAGTCATCGTCCAGGCATGAAGGGCTTCAGTCGAGATTGACCCAGGGACACTTTTGAGATTGATCCAGGGACTTCTACCACACTAATGGTAACTTCTCCCTGCATTTCAGAGCGTGACTAAATTTGATTAAAGGAACAACACAGCCTCAGAGGCACAAGATTTAAAGGACAACTCCCTGTTTACTTCAGTGGCAGTCGCGGCTGACAGGGTTTCCAGGGCCTGTATCAGGCCCTCCGCTAGTCCTACCTTCTGTTCCACTGATATTACTTGCTTACTGAGTATAGGCAGCTGTTCTGTTCTGGACTGCAATTTCCACATTACTCATTTTCTGGAATAACTTTGGTTGTAAGTTGGAAATAAAGTGCAGTACTATTTGCTCACCTCGTGAGGCGCCCTTTTCATCCTCAGGGGCAGCAGTCTGTTGCACTTCCCTTGCAGGTAATTCTGAGTGGATCGAAAAAGCCCTTTTCCAGGACACCATTATGACTTTTGTTGACATCTCAGTTTTCTCCCCCACTCCCCAACCGTTAAATTATCAGAAGGGAAGTCCACATGCTCTCCTCAATTGCATACAGATTCCAACTAAGGGTGTCCACCAGTCCGGTCATGGGGGCAAGGAGTCTGGGCTCAGCCCCATGTGGGGGCCAACATCTCAGTATCTCAGGGACCTGATCCACCCTAGTGAAAATACTGCTTCTCCCTAGCTCACCTTCTCTCCAAGCACTCTTCCCTGGGTGTAGTCAGGCTCTTCACGATACCAGCTGATTGCGATATCTACTGTTCTCTGTGTCCATCCCCAGCAGGCTGCAAAGATCTAGTGCCATCACAGCCACCAAACACTCAGACACTCACTCCGCGGGTTTGAGCAGACGCAATTTGATGCCAACAGTGCCACTGTTATCGCTGCATGTGTGCTCAGCCCAGCCCGGGGCCAGAGGATAGATGCAAACCTCTTGAGTTCAGACACAAAGCAGGGTGGAAGGCCTCATCACTATGGGCTCTGCCGCCATGTGGCCTCAGTTATCTACGGCCCACAAACGCCTCCCTGGAGGACGTTGAATGGAGAAAAGACAGGAATTCACTCTGGATCTCTAGGAAACATCGGCCATCTTGGCATCAAACCAGCTCCGTTTCAAGATGGTAGTCAAAATGCTAATTTATTACAACGTTCATAAAAGTGATCAATCAACACCATATATTCAATAATGTTTTGATGACTAGCAACTGCCAGCTCTAGGGCAAATAAGTTGTTGGAAGTAGTCCGATGTTTGAAAGCAGCAATGTACAATATATTTTTAAGAAACAAAAAAAATGCACACCTCGTGAATACACACATCAAAAGATAATGTAAAAGGGCCAAAAGCAAAGTAATCACTTACAGATTCCTAAAAACTCATACCTCCATTCTCGTGGCTTCCCCTCCCTTGACAATCGGAACAGTCTTGCCACCGTGGATCCTATATTGTCCGATTGAATGCCCATTGAGATTGCGTATTGGCTTCACTGTTCAAGAAAACACAATATCAGCATGTATGCAGCAGAATTAAAATTTTGATTTACCAAAAAGCATCCCTCCAAAATCTCCTAAAGGCCAGAAATTATACATCTTAAACTGTTTTCTTTCGCAATCAAACTGT
The DNA here is from genome assembly GCA_963921515.1 of Calotriton arnoldi. Classification (NCBI taxonomy): domain Eukaryota; kingdom Metazoa; phylum Chordata; class Amphibia; order Caudata; family Salamandridae; genus Calotriton; species Calotriton arnoldi. The sequence continues at coordinate 953,562 of CAWUFW010000022.1, read as the reverse complement.
ATAGCGCCAACATTCCAGATGGTGATATGCTGGTGCTGTGCATTCACAGTAGAGGTCTACCGCGGCTTTAAAAACAATGGCTCCCTTTACCCCTGCAAAAGCATAAATGCTAAGCCATAACAGGTCGGCCCTGGAACTGAACAAGAAGGGCTGCGATCCCAAGGTAAGAAGCACATTAAAACTAAAGTGAGAAAGTGGGTTGAAAACTAAGCACAAGGCAATAAGTTCATCCAGACTATCTGCGTGTGGGATAAAGTAATGCTCACTACAAGCCAAGTTCTACTTACAGAGTATCTGGATGATCCTTTGACTCCTTGTTACCATGGATTAACCCGTAGACCTCAAGTATGGAAATAAAACATGCCCTACTAAAGGTGTAACCCTTCAATACTTAAAAGAAAAAACATTACTAAGGCAAAGTGTCTATCCAATCACATAAAAATACTTAATTGTACAAGAGGCCCAATTTAAGGCAAGGAAATTTTGGATGAAACTCTTACCAATATGATATATGCAGAAGCGCTCTCAACATTGCAGACTTCTAGGAACACTGGGGACAGAGACCTGGGGCCATCCTTTTAACAGGTCAGCATCATAAGTAGGGGGTTATACAAAAAGGTTCCATCTTCATGATCAACCAATAGTGTTTTTTACTTAGGTTGCTGAGGAGACTCATAAAATGAAACCCATGTCACCTCTACATATTTTATAAACAAAATATTAGGAACGAGGTTGTGCTAGATCATTAGAAATGCCACTCCATAAGATGTATGTTGAAATGTTGTCAATTCAAACTATATAGTATACCATTAACGTGGATTCAATAAAAATATGTTGAATTAAAAAAAACTGAAAATGTGGTCTCAATTTCTCCCATGAACCTCCAGCTTCAAAACAATTAAAGGCTCTGCATCCCTCACTACCGATCAGCTTGCTTCTTAATTTAGTGGGTTATCCTGAAGTCTCAAACAGCAGCTTGCTGCCTTACAAATGGGGACAAATAACCTCATACGTATAGCCAAAATAAATTAAACAATCAGATATAAAAAGAATGCAGGGCCTTTCCTAATGACGTACATTGTCACAATCCCTACCTGGGGATTACTGCAGACTGTGATGAAACTGCCTCAAGGCAAAATCGCTACCCTTGCCACTATGACCAGAACCTCATGCTACCGCGTGTAGCATGCGTATGTTTCTGGCGTGAACAGTGGTGCTGCCTGGAAGGCAAACACAGTCATACACTTTTTAAAAATGAAATTGTAGGGAAGCCTGAAAAGGGTCAATTGTGCAGACCGTGCAAAGATTTACCTCGGTCGTTCTCAATACAGTAATTTCTACTAATTGAAGATCTCCAAGAAGGGGTTAGAGCTAGTCATGTATCAGGAAAGAGTTGTTCCTTGGCTGCTCTGGCAGCAGCACCTGGCTCACGTAAAGACTTAAACATTGTGACTGCCCTGTGGGCCTGATAATCAGGGGCTGAAGCAGAGCTGCACTGATCTATGGAAAGTACAAATTTGCGGAGTGTGATTTCCTCTGTACCATCTGTGAAGAATGAAACATAATGGCACGCACTGGGACAGCATAGCTGGGGTCCATTTCCACTGCTTTAGGGCTAGTGTGCCTTTAGGACATCCACAGGGAGTATAGTGTGTGAGGGGCAGGGCCAGATCATTGGATTGCCACAGTGTGCAGGCACAACCAACACCCTACCCACAGATGTGGCACTGCTGGAGGGAGTGGACTTGGCAAGGATTTACATTCATGCTGGATGGGACTAGGGCAGGGTTCATTGTATATACTTCTTACATTTTCTGAGGTGTGGAGAATGAATCAGATGCAGTGAGTCTCTATATTCGCTCAAGATAAGCAGAAATGTGACCGACTCAGACAAACTCCTGCAAAGCTTTGAAGACTGACAATGGGTGAGCAATTCCTTTTGCATAAACTGCATGCTTTACACTAACCCCTTGATGGGTTTTTGAGCACAGTAGCAGAATGTTAATGATGGCCTCACCAACAAGTGGAGGCGAGAGATTCCAAGAGGCACATACTCTTGTTCCAATTGCTACAGGTTATTTTGGTAGAGCTTCTACATTACTGTAGAGAGCTGTCTCGAGGAGATTAAAAAAAAAAACATGGCTGAAGGTTCTACTGGGCAAACAACAAATCCTGCTGCTAGTCTATGGTAGGAGTGGGGTTACTCTTTTCGAAAAGAGCACCTGTAGGGAGTGGACTGAAGAGCTCCCATGGACTTTAATGTTGCCTTTCTTTCTTGATTTCCAAGCATCTCGTAAACATGTGGCTCAAAAAGGTGCTCCTATCAAACGGGAGGTTGAGGAGATGCTGCAGAACCTCAGGATTGAAACCGGAGATATGTAGCTAGGCGTGGCACACGTGTATGATGTTGGTATTAAAGCCCCTAGAGTCTGTGTCTACGGCATGAAATGTGCAGTGAATGTTGGCATTGGAGACAAACTTGCCCTCAGACACTATCTCCTCACCACACTTTCTGTACTGCTTTGGGTGATGCTCAAGGAACTTTTCCGTCTCCTCCCATTGTGCCATGTTGTAATGTGGCAGGAGAGCCCCTAAACTGCCTATTTATCAATGGTTTGCTGCTCCTACTGCCACCCTCTTGCAGAGTGCATCATTCTTCTTGCTCTCCTTGTCTGGAGGAGTAGCATCACCGGTGGCCTGGGCTGAGGCATGCTTGCAGACAGTGTGCATCACCAGGAAGTTGGGTGGAAGTTGCCCCTTAACGTATGCTGGGAGAGGGTATAAATTTCCCCCAGGTGACTACACTGGCCTTGACGGGCTCTTTGAAATTCTTAGGGGGCGCTTTCAACATGAGCATGGAGAGAAACTGGACCGTGCATCTCTAAAAGAAAATCCTCCTCCTCATGGGTGACATGCATGTAAACGTTCTGAAAGGCTGCAGCCTTCCGAATGACCTCATGGTATGCCGTGGTGTCATCGGGGTGTGAGGCCCTGACTGGGGAATGGTCTACATCAGGATCACATGGGGGACCTATATGGTGGACACTGCAGGGATAGTTGTAAGAAAGTGCCCTCTTTTTGCATGGTCGCCCCCACTTTTTGCTTAACTGCTGATGTACTTTGACGGCGTGTGCCCTGGGCTCCTGCCAAACAGGTACCTAGGGCCTATGTTCTTTCCCTAAACTGCACTGAACAAACCCCAATTGGCACTCTTTGGCCACAGGTCAGTCCCTTGTAAATGGCACCACAGATACCAAGGGCACTGTGGCCAGGGAAGGCCTCCAAGGGCTGCAGCACTTATTGTGCCACCCTTAGAGGCCCTGTACCTTTACACACACAAACTGCCTTTGCAGACTGCGTGTTTTGGTGCAGAACAAAGTGAAGAGTCGACATGGCACACATCCCTGTGTGCCATGCCTACAACCCATTGCCCTGGCTGGGTGCACTATACCATTGGTGAGGGTACAGGTGCATGAGCCCTGTACCCCTACAGCGTCTAAGCCAATTCTTAGACATTGTAAGTGCAGTAATGCCATGGTGCTGGGAGTTTGTCATTACGAACTCCACAGTACCATAATGGCTTTACTGAAAACTGGGAAGTTTGGTATAAAATTTCTCAGCACATTAAACCCACACTGATGCCAGTGTGGGATTTAATGAAAAATGCACACACAGGGGATCTTAGAGATGCCCCCTGAAAAATGACCTAACACTAGTGTCCAGGCTGAGTGGCTGCTCACCAGCTGCCACCACCAGACATGTTTCTGGACCCCTGGGTCGAGAGCCTGCTGCTCTCGGGGGTCTGAAACAATGCATATCCTGGGACGAGGTGCCAAGCCTCCTCCCCCAGGATAGGCAAGGTCCACGAAGGGGAAGCTTCAAAGGCTTGCCGCCTTTGTGAGCTTCCCCAGGCCTTTCTGCTTCCAGCAACTGGTCCCCACCGGTTCTGACCCCCACTTTGGGTGGGAGAATCGGCAGGAAAACCAAGTGAGGTGTGCCCACCTTTGCCAACCCCACCCCTCAGGTGGGGGAGGCGAGGTGAAGCACAACTCTTATTCCCCGACTTCTTGCAGATGGGGGGACCCAGCCAACCAGAAAGAGGCATATGCCCCCCTCCCACTGGAGGGTGGCATAATAGGGGGTGTACCCACCCCAAGGAAGGGACCCATTGGTCTCAACCTTTACTTGCCTGTAAAGCCCCTAAATCTCGTAATTTGGGGCACCCCTGAACTTTACCTCGTCAGACAAGAACCGACCAAGAAGAGAAGAAGAAGGGACCGAAGAAGCCGTGCTAAAGCTAAGAGGAGAACGCCCACTGACTTGGCCCCAGCCCTACCGGCCTGTCCCCACCTCGAACCTGCAGAAACGAAATCCTGGTGTGTCCTGCAGCCAGCAACCTCAAGAACCCAGAGGACCTGCCCTGCCTTCCACAAGAAAGACTGTCTCCCGTGAGCACTGGATTTGTTCACCTACAGACTCTGGCCAAATCCACGAGTCTGCACCACTCTACACCCGACGCCTACGACCCGAGTTCGAGTGGCCCAACACCACGAAGAGGTCTTCCCGGCGATCCCGACCTGAGATCTGGTGATCTCTGACCTGCCTCGAATCTCCAAGCGAAGCCTGCAGCCTCTTTCTGGAGGATCCCTCCCGACCGCAACCGGAGCTGGTAACGAAAACCCGACGCATAAAGATACCCCTGCACCCCCTAAGTCCCAAGGCCTTGGGGGGGCCCAATCGATGGTGGCCCAGCATCCCAACTTACCTCTCCAACCAGTGGTCACCTCCAGAAGATCTTCGTCCCGAGCCTGCAGTCTTTGTTGCAAACCGGAGAATCCCGTTTGAAATGCAACAGGGCACCCGACACCAAAACAGCACCCAGCTGCCCCTGCACAGCTGTGGGTGTACCTTGGGTGCTAACTCGGATCTCCCTTTGCCCTGAGCCTACCACCAGGAGCTTTGCTCCCACAACCTTGTGGCCTGCTCATGAGCAGCCACCAACCGTAACCATTGGATAACATTGGGCCTCAGCACTCTGCACCCAGCCGCTCTAGAGCCACTGAGGAGGTTTCAAGGGTGCATCCTTGACCCTGGGGGAACCCTGGTTCTAACCCCAGAATACCAACTCCCACAAATAACTACTTACCTGTAAAGCGATAACTCTATTTTTCTTCATAGGATTGCATTGACTGCTTTTTCATAAAAATTGTTCTGTGTGTGGAGTTGGTTTGTATGAAACATTGACAAAACTGCAAATGTACTAAAAGTGATTTACTTACCTTTTGTCTGGGAGATGTCTCAGTGTGATATCTAGGCATATCACACGGATTAGCAAAAGTAATCTGAAAAGTAATCCAATAAGTAACGTGTAAAGTATTTTACAAAGTAACTGAAAAGTAATTTCAAAATAGTAACCTACCTGTAACTCATTTAACTGCATTTGAACCTGTATTCAATTGTAAAACAGTGCATAAGATTTTGCAAAGCATTTATTTCACTTACCTGCACCAGGCTTGGCTTGGGTCTAAAAATAAAATAACTAAATAATATTTTTATACAAATCAAATTGGTCTGAGTTCAGTCTTTGAGTGTGCGACATCATTTGCTGATTGAGTGTGTACAACAAATGCTTAACACTACCCTCTGATAAAGCCTTACTGCTCGCCCACACTACCACAAATAGAGAGTAAGGTGCTATCTACTTTTACCTCTGCCTACCTTTGGGGTTCCACTGGACACTGTGCACACTATACCTCATTTTGGTATAGTATATACAGAGCCAGCTTCCTACAATAGTCAGTGGGGCTTTTGCCTGGTGGCTGATCATAAGGGTCGAAGGTGCAATCGAGGCTGCCTGACTGAGTATGAACAGGGAGACTCTTGACGATTCTGTGGAGGAGCGCATAGGTTTGGTGGTGGTGGGGTTGGAGGTGAGGTGGGTTATGTGGTAGGAGAAGAGTCCCTGTGTTTCCTGGGTGCCAACTCTAGGGAGGGAGACCAGGGGAAGGTTTCTCCTTAAAGGCGAGAATCATTTTTAGAGGCAGGGGAGGCAACATTCCTGAGTTCTTACTCATGACCTGATGAATAAAAGGGTGCTTTTGTCTAGCATCCAGTTCTTGTTGAAACCTCAAAGTTCTCATCTCCAGGTGTCGACAGTGATATGGAGCTCAACTTCGCTCTTACCTGGGTGCTGAGGACGGCTTTGGTGTCAGTCTTGTGGCCGGCACAAATGGAGGTTTCAGTGCCAGCTTTGAATGAGACCACTACTCCCTTGGAGAAGTTGGGGCTCGAAGGTAAGTGGGGGTGGGGGTGGGGTTGGGGAGAGGGGGGCGGGGAAGAGGGTGAAATCGACACTCTTGACAGGAGACTTGCTGGTCTCTGAAGCCTTTTGTCAGTGGCGACCAGAGCCTGAAGGTGGCAGGCCTGTGGTGGGTCTTTTCTAGGCACTCTGCCTCGGCATGGACTTTGTGGGAACCCAGCTTGGTGATATGGGACTCAGGGGCTACGGTATACTCATGACCCTGGGTGTCGTCTTCGTATAAGGTACAGTTTTTGGCACTCATTCAATTTTCTATGAATGCTGGTTGTTGGATTCACGTGTGGGCTAGGTGATGATTGCATGGCCAGGAGAATGGAGATCTTCCTCGCCAAATGTCCTGGGTGCTTGAGATGTCCTGCCGCTGCATCCTTCTGTGTGCCATTGGGCACTCTCTTCGGTACAGAAGAGCGTTTTTAGAATGGAAGGAGAGATACGACAGACAGGAAGAGTTGTCATGGTCGGGTGACAGGCACAGATTGCACCCCTCACGGTGGTACGTCCAAGGGTATCTAGAGTAGCACCAAGGCCAGGTCTTGAAGGATGTCAGTTCCACCATCACTCTTACAGACTTCTTTGGCAACAGAGGACTGGAGGTGGAGCTGGGCCCCTGAGGAGGGCTATGCTCTTGACACCCCAGGGTGTCAACAATGGACTTTGGTGCCGCTGAAGGTAGGGCGACGGGGATAAGATGGTACCGGAGCTCAGCTGAAACCGACGCAAATGGATGGAAGACTAGCCAAATGGTCTAGATGGAAAATGTGTTACAATGACAATCTTGGGGCCCACTTCTGAATCCAATGGCAAAAAAAACCAATCTAACATTGACTTGGTGCCCATGCGCGATGTACACTCAAAAGAGAGTGACGCCACATTCCTTAACTCGAAAGACATCTTCAAACAAGAATAATTTGCAAGCGACCGAACAGCAGATGGCAGGAGTAAGTATGTGCATCTACATTCACGCAAACTATGAGCCTTATGACTTTATATTGTGTTCTCCCCTTCTCATTTCCAAACCCACAAATGGCTAGTGAAGCTAAAAATCAAACTGGAACTTACAGGTACTGGTTTCAAAATAAATGTTCCTCCTTTTTCTCATTGGTCACCACATTCTACAATGAAATCCCTATAAAAAATATATACTATATACAAGATCTAAAGGTAATCTCTCAGAAGGGCTGGTATGTATTTGACAGTCGACATGTAATACAAACATTTCCCACAATTAAAGCCTATGCTCCACTGTCACGCATGAAGGTATTTTAGCCATCATGGAACTGTACACTGCCAGTATGGCGGTTAGCTGCTGTAGCCATGAGCATCAATCAGGGATTATGAGAGAACTAGGTTGGTGGCAAACATCTGAACTTGTACAGCTGCCAATTATATTGTGGAGAGGGGTGATACAGACTGCACTGGCAAAGTAAGTGATTCTAGCAATCAAACTGGGGACTTTTATTGTGCTTGGCCAGGTAGGTCATTTACATTGTTTTGAACTATACACAGCGAGGTAGTGCAGTGCATTAATCAATGCTAAATATGGGCCAAGGGTTTGAGGCAAAAAAAAAACAAGCATCATTATTACACTTAAAATTTACTGTGGTAGGATGGCACCAGTGTATGCAGCGCTGAGGAAGTATAGATGTGAAAGGATGGCTGTACTTACCAGTGAGATGCTATACTTGATTATGAGGTGAGGAGTGAAGTTACAAAACTACAACTGACATTAACTGCATGTTTCACATGTCCTTCATGGACCCCTTGAAAGCGTGCGACCCAAGATGTTTTACTTGGTCTCCTGCATAAGGAGGTAGACCATGGGAAACAGTTCATGGAGCAAATTCAAAATTGCTTACCTGTCATCATGACCTCATTTTTAGAGCTCTTAAGCTCAAGCCAGCTCCTATGCATCTAGGAATGTTATACACAGTGTCAAACATACACTGATTGACCAGTGAAAAGAGGCCTGTGTATCTGCTATCTACCCTATATTTGGAAGCAGCCTGTATCACTAATATATCTTGCAGCTATGTCTCTTAAAGATGGTGCTTCAAGTATTTTCTAAAACGTCCAACACATCATTACTGACTTTTTTGTTACCAAATACTAAATTGACTATGTCCAACACCTAGGCATGGCTAAAGAAAATACTTTTCAAACACAAAACAAAGAAATACTAGTGTCACCTTGTTTCAAGCCTATCTACAATCTCTGATGGATAAACAGATCTTCATTGAATTCAAGCCAATGTAAAATGTAGGCATCTATGTTTACTCTCAAAAAATATCACCAGAACTGCTTCAGCCAGCTGCAACAACTATGCCTATGATGCACCCCAACAATTACTGGAGAAAAAATATATAACTCCACATGAAAGCAGGCACATCTTACACCAGCCCTGGAGGTCCCAATTTATCAGTCTTCTGATCTAGACAATTAAATGGACTTTCACATCTAATTAGGTCAGATCCATATCTCAATTTGTGGATGTTATTAAAACACTTTTTTTTTTTTTAATCGTGGAAGCAGCAGGTCTAGGTCAATGTATGTACAATCCACTTTGTGTCTTCACTAACTGACCATTGGCCAATTTCGGCCGTCAGCCAATTGCGTTGTACACCAAAGTAATGGAAATGAGGTAAAAGAAAACTTATTTTCCCAGACCCACATAATAGGGTGTAATGGGGAAACTTGGATTACCAACTCAAGGCTCTAGGTTCCACAATTTATAATTTAGTCACCAAACTACATCACTGTAAACTATTTCAACAATACACAATCTCTACTGGTCAAACTGGTAGACTTACCTTGATATGTCTTGCCATCAAGTTCGACCTCATATGACTCCATCACTTCTTGAATGGCTTCGCCAACATCACAAAGACGCACATCTATTCCAGCACACTGGAAGGCGCAAATGAATCATGTTCAAACATAGGAAAATAATACAAATGTTAAACGACTGGCACTGTGTAACACCCTTCTTCAGACATGCTGTCTGGCATTTGCTTCATTTACACTTTTCCTTATCTCCATTAACATCTATTTCCTTCTTTTTCTATTTCTATGTCTGGTTATATGAATGGGGGGCACAAGTGAATGCTATTCAGGGATTCAAAGGCCTTGACTCCTAAGCTAAAGGCACACTTGCTCTTTTCATTCTTGTGCTCATTGTAGGGATGATACGGTCTAGACATTCAACAGAACAATTTGTACATATTTATATAGACTTAAGTCGGATTTAGGCAGGCTCCTAACCTGAAATGTTATTTTGTTTGTGTAAGGAGTCCAAATGGTTAAAAAAAACAAAAAAAAACACTGTGTTATGCTGGCTTTATTGAGTCACTCGCCTGCCCTTTTAATTCACCTTAATATATTTGAAACCTTAATAAAATTCAATAAATTAAGTATAAAGTAAATTATTTGCCCCATAACACAGTAACAGATCTAGCGATTGGTCATATGAGTTTACATATGTCAGTTTGCTTTTTAGCAGGCTTGAACTTACCGGATTGCATCAGTGAAAAAACCATAGTTCGCTTTTTAATGTCCCAGAGCAAGTATTGAGGTAAACTATTTCATTGGGGACATATGCGCACCCAATAATTAAGTCAGATTGGGAACAACAAAGGATGACAAGGATAACTTGGCTGGTGGTGTATGGTTAGAGATATTACATAGATTAAAGCCATATGTGAAAATACAATGAACAAAGAGAGCCAGATTGGGGAAATGACAAAATACCAATTCCTCAGACAACATGCTAGACAATTCTTAATATTGTTGATGGGCTTAACCCCGCAACATGGGGCAAACAGTTCTGGTCGCTCTGCTTGAGGACATCTTAATGGCAGCAGAGGGAGTGGCGCTATCCCAGCTCAACTTTCTGCATCTGTCACGTGAATTTAATACAGTAAACTTTGATCGGCTGCTTATTCAATTCAATACAGTGGCTAATGTTCTGATTGAGCAATGAAATGGTGTAGCTCCTTTCTATGGGGCAATAAGCACTGTGTTAAGTTTGGTCCTTTTCAGTCCTTGAAAAGCAGAAGTCAGCTGTGGGTCCACATTAATTTAAATAATTTGAAACAAATTATTATAGTTCCAATTCAACGTAGATGGCATGCATAGTTATCAAAGGGTTCAGCATCATTCTGGAGCCCACGGACAAGGGGTAGAAGAAGAAGTGGCCTGAATGAAGGGACCTTAAAATAAATAGAGCCAAGACAGAGGTTTTGCTGATGTACTCTGTTAAAAAATTATGATGTTACCTATAGCCTCCCAACAGCCAGAACGGTTTGCGTTGCAACCACTTTCACCAGTAGGCCAAAAAACCTAAAATACTTTGGAGTAATCTGATATGAAGAGGTTGGTTTAGAGGCACATTAGGTGAGAAGCGCTCTCAGCGTTATTCCGCTTACAGCATTCTAAGTAGCTTCTTCCTTTTATTGATCGGACCCATCAGACAATGATTGGGTCTCTGATCATTGCGAAGTTAAATTTCAGAAACATACTTACAGGGGTCTCCCCAAGACCAAAATATTCTGCCTACAGCAGGTGCAGAAAGAGGAGGCTTTCTTAATTTACATATCAGAAAGTTCAACAGCATTTCATTACAGCAAAAGATACTTCCTTGGTTGCCGGTGTCTGGAGTTCAAATGTTTCAACTGAACCATCCCGCATTATTTACAGTGAAAAAAGCATTATTAATTGGTTTTGTAATCACTTGCTTGCATTGGCATAATCTACAGCCAAAAGCATTCAAAAATAGTCTGCAGGTGCACATGTGTGCAGACGCACAGGAGGCCATCTTGAATTTTTTTTGTCCAAGTGTAAGAAATAATAATGGCAAGATACCTACAGTGCCTGACCACACGTGCCCATGTCAGCAGCCATCTTGGAATGATTGGTTATAATTTGACTAAAAACATTCCAAGATTGGAAGGGGAAACGTTTCGATATCTGCAGGCACGAAGTGCATTATGTAAGACAATTCCCAAGGGCACCGATCTGCCCGTCTCCTCGCCTCTGGAAGACAGGATTTTAGACGATTATCTCCCGGACAAGGCCACCTCTCTGACCTATCGCAAAATAATTAATAATACACCGGCAACTCTCGACAAACTACGCGCAAAATGGGGCGAGGACGTGGGGGACTTGCCTGACGAGGATTGGAGGGAGGCCCTGGCTTCTACCCGGGAGGTGGCCATCCGTTCCCGCTTCAAGCTCATACAGCTTAAAATACTACACAGGGCCTATTACACCAGCTCAGCACTTGTCAGGATGGGACTTTCGAATTCCCCGCTTTGCCCCCGAGGCTGCGGTTCCGCGGGCACCTTCCTACACCAGTGGTGGGACTGTCCTGTCCTCCAACAGTATTGGAGTAGGGTATTGTCCACCATGTCCCGAATATGCCATAAACCCATAGAAACCTCCCCTCGACTTTGTCTTTTAAACACTGACCTATCTCGAACTGAACAAACGTGGGTTTCACTGGGCTTTATAGTAGCAAAGCGCAATATCGCTAGAACATGGAAGGGGGGAGCCGCGCCCCAACACACGGACTGGGCGGCTGACATGGACTGGTGCATGCAGGCCGAAAGAGTGGTGTATGAGAGCAGGGGATGCCCAGGTAAATGGACTAAAATATGGGGCCCCTGGAACGAAAGTAGAGGTTTTCTGTGCACCCCCTTTGGTGAGGACTCCCCATTCAATGTTGACAATGAGACACCTTAAAGATTTTTAGGCGACCATGTGACGTAAATATCATCAATGTCGTCCCTTACCCATTTTATTGACTGTGTGTAATTTATGTTTATACCACGTGACTTGTTCATTTTGACAACTACTCTTTTTGTATGTATGTTTCCTTTTTTGTATTGTTTTCCGTTTTTCAATAAAAAAGATTTAAAAAAAAAAAAAAACATTCCAAGATTGCCACCAGTGCCTTCACAAACATGCACATGCATGGGTGGCCATCTTTAATTTTGTGTCGAACTAGGATGGGAGATAAATGATAAGATTAAATAAAGTATGCGTTGGCTGCTACAAAAATAGACATAAGTAATCAGCTGGCTTCCATTGTGCAAATGAACAGCCCTCACAAAAAGAATGAATAAAAAATAAAGCAGGGGTCATATGGTGTGGGGGGACAGCGAGGGATACTGTAAAAATGGGCAGAAGTGAGCAGCTCCGAAGTAATTTGCAGTTGTATGGAGTAGCAGTATGTAGTTGTGGGCGCACTCAAAAATTAGTAATAAAATACGTTTTTAAAGCGCAGTTAATAAGTGCAGGAGGTAGATTATCAGACCCGGGTGTAGAGTGGGTCGGTGTGTGTGTGGGGGGTGGGGGGGGGGTGGGAGGGGGGTTATTGGATTTGGTTGGGGCATGTAGAAAGCAACCTGGGGATGTGGAGGTGGAAAGGAGGGGTGATTGTGGGGAAGTGAGGAAAACAATGCATTCCCATTGAGTGAAAAAGAGAAGAAAAAAAAAACAGGGCCGAAAGATGGCTAACAGTACTGTAGTAGTGATCACTTTATGCTGTTATGGAATGTTACCTCGGCTCCGAATCTCACTGCATGAGAGTTCCGTGCCGAGCGTTAAACGGTGTACAGTTGGTCGGAGACGGGACGGTGCTCTGCCTGTGGTGGTTCAGCGTCTACAATAAACTACATTAAACTTACCTTAGTCCTGGTTACATTTTCGGTGACGACGAGTACTGAGTCGGCCACACGGACCATGGTGCTTTGCTGTGTGATCGCCGAGTCCCCTATGCAGTGTACAGTACAGAGTCACTTTGACGAAGCCTGATCCTGACGGAGTCTGTTGTAATTGCCGGGTGTCCCGCTCTACTTCGCTCACCTTCGGTAATAATTACAACGCTGTGGGCAGAGCGTCTGTTCAATCGGAGTTGAAGAGTCGGCGGTGAAACGCAAGGAGGGCAGTGCAGTTCACCCGCCATCAGGACGGCGTGACACAAGTACGTTATTATGCTACGATGACACTGACGTGAACATCCTTAGTTTCGATTCTTCTCTTTATCCATCTTGCGGTGGAACGCAGTGTGTGCTGTGCATTCCGCTGCTCAGCAGAGCGCTGTCACATTCACTTTCACAGGGAAGCGGTTTTCCTTTTGCGGAACAGCACGGAGGCTCTGCGATCAGGTGGATGTCGAGGGTTTTAGCTTCACGCATCATTTGCAGAACGCAACGGAGAAGTTTGGGATCGTGTGCCGGTTGAGGAAGTATTCTACATGTATGTCACAACTCCTAAACCGTACATTGACTTGGAGCCGAGTTACTGGGTACCAGTAGTGTGCCCCGCTCTGCTGGTACGGTAAGAGCGCTGTTCAATTGTGCTACGTTGAAGCATTGATTTTGGTGACAATTACCTGCCCAGTGTCTCCTGTTTAGGTGAAAGGGTGGGGTCTTCACAATACATGGGGAATATCCCTAACCCACGTTGGCCATCTGCATACCATAAATAAACCTTGCTGGCTACAAATTCAACTCTTCATTGTCTTGGGAGGGGGTATTTGCTACACCTTGTGCAAGATTTCATCTTAAGAGGGAGCTCCGTCTGTTTCCTGGTTGCGTTATTTTGCCCTACAGATTTAAGGGAAGTGCCCTGTGGAAAGATGAAGGCAGTTGCACCCCATCCCCATTTTTAGAAACACCAGGTGAACCCCCCATCAAGTGGAAACAATGGTTTGATGGGTTCGAAAAATACTTAGGCGTAATTGGGGCAAATCGATTTGGCGCTGAGAGAAAGATATCTTTTGCTTCCTTCATTGGGGTTTGAAGGCAGGGCCATTTTGAAACATTTGCCTGCACCAGTTGTTGATGGGGAGGAAATCCTTGACAGTTATCATGACACTGTGAAAAGACTCCAGGCCAGGTTCGATGTCCAAGCAAGTTTCGTTGTGTTGCGCCATAAGTTTTTCTTACGAGTTCAGAATGCCAGTGAGGATGTCGATGCCTACATAACGGCATTGAGAAAACTAATTTCTGATTGTCAATTTGAAAACTTTGCGGATCAATTGGTCAGAGACCAATTCATTTGTCATTGCTCTGATAAGATGATCAAGCAGAAGTTGTGGTCGATGGGCAACCCAACGTTGGAGGATACTATTAAAATTGCAAAGAGCATTGAAACTTCTCAACTGTCAGCTAAGGAACTTGAAACTAAAAATAGTGAACCTGTTTCGGTGGTCAAAGTGAAGGGTGCAAAAGAAGTTACAGACAGCAATTCGGCCGACAGGCTACGTCCTGCTTATGTTGACAGACAAAAATCTTTTTTTTCTCAACAAAATATTTGTTTCAGGTGCGGGTACAAAGCACATGTGAAGGGTGGTAATTGCCCAGCAAAGTTTGTGAACTGCAGAATTTGTAATAGAACTGGTCACTTTGCTAAAGTTTGTCAATCCAACAGAGGCAAGCAGTTGTTCTCTGTCAAATGAGTCATGGATGGTGATATAGTGGGTGAGGGTGATGAATCCATCACCAAAGATCTCAGGGAGATGGTCATGGTGGTGCAGAGTGAAGAAGTCAAGGTGGGAAATCCTGAGCTATGTGTGGATCCGTATGTTGATGTTTTGGTTAGAGATAAAATCTTGCAACTGTTGGTAGATTCCGGGGTGCGCAATTCCATGATCACACAAGAGCTGTACAACAAAACATGGCCCACCAGACCACTTATACCTCCTGATCGTAAAGCTGTCTCCTATGAAGGACGTGAAATAAATTTGTCTGGGTACATAGAAGACATTATGGAGTTTAGAGGCAGGAAAATAGCTGGGAAAGTATACATTGCACACAAGGGTATGAACATATTGGGCAGGTTCCATCAAGGGTTATTTGGGATGGTGCTCAAACCTGGGACCAGTGAACAAGTTCTGGTGGTGAGGGACAATTTGGATCTGGAGAACATAATGAACAAATTTCCTCATGTGTTTTCAGGCGAGTTAGGGAGAGTCAAGGGTTTCCAGCACAAAATCATTGTGAAAGATGGGGCTAACCCTATTAAGCACAAACTGAGGAATGTCCCTTTCAGCATAAGGCAAGATTTGGAGAAAGAACTTTATTCCCTGTGCAAGAAGGGCATATTTGAACCCATTAACAGCAAACAGAATGGGGAGTTGAGGGTTTGTGTTGACCTCCGCTGTTTGTTGGAATAAATGTTCTTGCTGTGTTGCTCATGCATTGATTTATGTTAAGTTAGCATTCGCGGCACCATTTTATGTTTAGCCGCCATTTTGAGCTCTAATCGAAACTAATTTCTGCTCGTCTCTGCTAAAAGCAGCTGTGATAGTTTGTTTCTCCAAGGTTGGGCCTTGCTGTACTGATGAATACACTGTTCTTATTAGTGCATACCTTTCCCCACTAGATAGAGGCCTGCTCCCACCAGTCCAGCGGTGGGCACAGGCAGAACGACCTTGGCGTAGAGATAGTATGTGCCCGGTCTCAGGATCGAAACTCATCCTTCTGTACCTTCTTTGTCTAGCTGCCTCCAACTGGAAATTTCCAGTCTGGGCGTGTCTTTATTGGTTCTGAATTGTACATAATGCATCACCATGCTTGCTGAAGTCAGTCCCTCTGCAGCAATCCCAGGAGGCTGGTCAGACTGGACTCCGCTCGAGTGTACCTGAATAAAATATACTTGGTTTGTATTCTCTACTGTCTGACCGACTCTTCATTTGTATGGAAAGCTGAGAGGTGGTCGCGAGTAACCGGGTGACCCTAGTTGGGTCACTTCCTTCATGTTTGAACAAAGATTTGGGTAGATTTCCATCCGCTCCCCAATATTAACGAACTTTTGGCAGGGTTGAAGGATGCTAAAGTTTAATCCAAGTTAGACCTAGCCTCTGCTTACCACCAAGTTGAGTTGTCTCAGGAGTCCAGGCATCTCACCGCTTTTGTTTTTTCTTTTGGCACTTACCAATAGGTTTGTATGCTTTTTGGCCTTGCGTCTGCAGCATCTGTTTTCCAGCGGTTCATGACCAATATGCTCAAGGGTATTAAAGGGATGTCTTTTTTTCCAGGACGTTTTAATCTTTGCTCCAGATAGGACCACACATGATGCCACGCTTCAGGACGTCTTATCTAGGTTTCAGTCCAATGGTGTGGTGCTACGGAGAGATAAGTGTGTTTTTCTTACAAAGGAAGTTGAGTATTTGGGGTTTTTGGTCACCAGCCAAGGTATTCTCCCGAAGTCGAGCCTGGTGGATTCCATTTTTCAGACCAAGGCTCCCTCAGACAAGGCTAGTCTCAAATCCTTTTTAGGATTATGCAAATTTTATTTGCGTTTTGTACCAGACTTTGCTACCAAGCTGAGGCCTTTGTCACAGATGCTTATGAGGGAGCAACATTTGAATGGAATACTGATTGCCAAGATGTGTTTGATTGGGTTAAGCAACAGCTTATTTCACCCAGAGTGCTAAAACACTAGGATCCTGAACTTCAGTGCACTTTGACAGTTGATGCAAGCAATGTTGGGGTCGGTGCTGTGTTGAGTCAAACTAAAGGAGGGGAGGTGAGAACCAATGGTTTTGCCTCAAGAGTGTTGTCAGAGACAGAAAAAAAGTATTCTGTCATTGAGAAAGAATTATTAGCCTGTTGGTGGGCTGTGATGAAGTTTCGCAACTATGTATGGGGCGGAAATTTTGTTTACAGACTGATCACAAGCCTCTAATTTTCATTTTGAGTGGAAAGAAAGTTAGAGGTTTCACTCCATGTATTGCTCGATTATCCTCTAAATTGTTGCAATTTGATTTTGTGCCTGTGTATATTCCTGGCAGTAAGAATGGCTGTGCAGACTACCTTTCACGTTCGTCTGACTGTTGAACACGACAATGATGTGAGCGAGGATGACAAAGAAGAGTTCATTGTAGCAGCTGTTGATCTTCCACAGTTGTGTGCGATTTCTGAGAATGAGTGGCGTCAAGCCCTAAGAAATGACGATTCCATGCTGACAGTCATGAGACATGTGGAGTTGAGTTGGCCGAGGGAGAGAAACCAGAGTTTGGAATTCAAGACATATGTTCAGGTGGCAGATGGCTTGTCCATTGAGGATGGTTTATTAATGAGAGCTGACAAGTTGGTCCCACCTGTGAGTTTGAGAGCTGGTATCATTCTACGTGCCCATGAGGGGCATTTGGGAGCGACCATGACTAAAAAAGGGTCAGGCAATCCTTTTGGTGGACCTTTATGGACAGAGAGGTGGATGATATTGTTAAGGAATGTGTCATCTGCTCTAGCTGTGATAAATCTGTGAAATTGCACACTCCACCTCTTTCTCCCACTGAGCTGCCATCCGCACCATGGGTGAAGTTAGGTCTTGATATAGTTGGACCTTTCTACGCACTTGACGCGTCTTCAAACTTTGCGTTGCTCATGATGGATTACTATACCAAATGGCCAGAGGTAAGGTTTGTGAGAGAGGTGACCTCCAAGATGGTCGTTGAATTTTTGAAAGATGTGTTCCTGAAAGAGGGTTTTCCTGAAACTCTTGTGACAGACAATGGGAAACAATTTGTTTCTAGTGAGGTTGAAATGTTTCTACAGACCAGTGGGACTAAACACCTGAAAAGCTCACTGTACCTCCCTCAAACCAATGGTTTGGTAGAACGTATGAACAAGGTGTTGGGGGAATGTATACAGTGGGCAATTGTAAACATATGTGTGGTAGCCAATGCTGTCAAGTCCATGCTTTGGTTTTATCGTACAACTCCTCACGCCACCACTGGTGTTTCACCTTTTGAGCTATTACGTGGTCGGAGAGTTACTACCAGTTTCTGTCCTGGTTGGATGAATAAATGGGTCAAGGGTGGACAGTGGTCTGACGAGAGTGTGAGGAGTCGTGTGAAGTTGTCACAGGAGAAGCAAAAGAAATATTTTGATTCAAGGAAAAATGTCAGACATTATGGTGGATGTGGGAGTCTGTCTGTAAAAAAACCTACTCATGTGAGGAAGGGTGTTTCCAAATTTGGACCACTCACAAAGGTTGTGGAAGTAAATGGTGGTTCTGTTGAGCTTGAGAATGGCCAGTGGTGGAACAAGTGTTGGTTGGTTAAATCTGGTAATGTAGAAGTAGGTTGTGGTAGTCACAGTGTGGATGGTGAAAGGATACTTTCTGGGACAGATCAGGTTGGCATGAGACGCAGCTCTAGAGTAAAGAATGTTCCTTTCCGCTTCAGGGACTGATGTGTTTTGGGAAATCTTTTTCTCATTTTATTGTAACTGATGTGTTTTGGGAAATCATTATCTCATTTTATTGTGAAGATTGCTGTAAAGTTTTCTTTTCTATGTATTTTCATTTTGTTCCTCCTTGTTTTTCTTTCTTTTTTAGTTTGGGGTTTCTGCATGCTTTGTTTTGTTTAAGGGAAAACCCATGTAGTAGTGATCACTTTATGCTGTTATGGAATGTTACCTCGGCTCCGAATCTCACTGCGTGAGAGTTCCGTGCCGGGCGTTAATTGGTGTATAGTTGGTCGGAGACGGGACAGTGCTCTGCTTGTGGTGGTTCAGCGTCTACAATAAACTACGACATTAAACTTACCTTGGTCCTGGTCACTACATGTACATACATCCTGATCACACAACCCTATTCTACGCAATCTGGCAAATATAATCATGTGCCTATATGTAAATAGGAGGTTGCAAAGAAAATGACTATCACCAGAGAAATTACCAGGGTAAGGCTGATTGCCTTAGATGCTGAAATTCATCTAGCGGGTAACCTGGTGAGGCCAATGTGGAGACTGACGATATAAGTTGAGAAGCAGGGCTTGAGGACTGTAGGAAGCAGTAGCTCCCCAGTGCCCGCTGACCCGAATCAGGCCTGAGGTTAGCTGCAGGCTCTGCAGAACTGGATGCCCCCTCCTGTGTTGGCCAATGGGGGTGGGGGGAGGGAGGGAGAGAAGGGGTAAGAGAGCGAGAAAGAAGAAAGGCCACTTGACCTTCAGATGGTGCCAACGCACCCAGACATGATAGAACTTGCATGATGATAAAACTGAGCAGAGACCTGGTCAGAAGTGACTGTGGGGAAGAGATTAGACCTCCGTGGTAGAAGTAAATCCCAATGAGACACTTGTACTTCAATGGACCACTTCTGGTGGTGCCTAAATCGAAAACATACTGCTTCATGCCTTCCCTGGTATTTGAACAGATGACTTATGTTGGGACTATGCTGGTGAATCCTGCAGGCTGAACTTTATTTGGCACGCCCCTAGATGCAGACGGTAAACCCAGTTACACTTGCTGGTGCCTCTCCATACTGTACACATCGTGGAAAAGGAAGCGGTAAATGGGGGTGGGGGCAGGGGTGAAGGTTGGCGCTTGAATGATCAATGTTTCCCCTTTCTTTGAGTAGTTGTGGGTTGCATCATGTCATGTCCATGCATTTCATTTAATTGGCACATTAAAAGGAGGCTGAAGACAATTTGGTTTGTGGTCTGTGGCATAAACTAAAGAACAGTTACTACATAAATTGCATACCCTGATTCCAGTGTTGGTGGCATCTTTGACAGCTTCCAGCAGCTTGTCGTATTTTGGGTTGAAGGTCAGTGTGAAAGCACAATCAATTATACGGCCTGTATAAATAAAATTACCCGTTAGAATTTGCTTTCAACACAAAACCCCTAATTTACATTGTAATTTTAACAAATGTAACTAACCATTAATATGGGTTCCAAAATCTATTTTGCAAACATCGTCATATTGCAAAACTGTTGGATCCATGGCATTAGGAGTGTAGTGAGCGGCACAGTTATTTAAAGAGCAACCAGTGGGAAAGGCAAGGCCGGCATGTAACCCATTCTCCTTTATCAACTTGCGTGAGCAATCTTCTAGCTTTTCACTGTGGGGGTAAACAACAACATTTTGTGACGCATTAGCCTTAATTTAAAAAACATTTACATTTTTAGGGGGTGCACTACTGATCTATGGCTGTTATCAAATGATGTTTGCATGTATTTCATAGACAACATAAGATTAAAATTTGTTTGCAGTGCTTTTAATATTTATAATGCTAAGTGCATGGTTGTTTAGTTCTTCATCACAAGAGTCCAACAGCACCTCTAACAGTTGCTAATATTATCCAACTCAATGTCTTTCCTATGTTGTCAAAACGGTTAAGTGGACCTGTTAGAATTTGAATCAGTGGCATTCAGGTTACACACAGATCTTGTGTACCTGTTAGTTCACTGAGCAATCATACACAGCTGTGCTTAATAAGTTAATACTGCTAACCAATATACGCTGCGGGAGGAAGGGGACGACCAACTTAAAAATCATGTTAAATCAAACTTATTAAGCTTTCGTCATCACATCACTTACATTGACGACGGAATTCATCACTGAAAAAGGAAATATTACTCCCTGTAAAAACCTTTTTTCCTCTGTGAGTACAACAAACTTGAACGGTCCAACACAGCTAATGGGTGACCAAGATTCCATTAAATCAACTTGTCTCAAAAGTGCATAATTTCTCTCGAATAGCCATCAAGGTTTCCCTTTCTTCCTCAGAACTAACATACTCCTATGCACTGAAACGCAATGATTAGGCAGACTGGAAAGATTCGATGATGGCCTACATTGGCAAACAAAGGTAAAAAGTTCTTGCTTGCAATTGTAGTTTTCCATCAAGAGAATCGTCACTGAATCTATTAATTTTGTATAACTCAGCCTATGCATCGCATCCTGAAACACTATGAAAACTATTTTTTTTCCCCTGATTATGCCTAAATACTGGCACACATACGGATGGGCCCCCAATTTAAAAAGTGTTTTAGCTGTTCTATTCTCTATTGCCTTATCAAAGTTATATGTCCGAGCCCTCTTCATATCAGGGTACGAAAAGTCCTCCAGTTTGGAAGTGGAAAAGGGCAAATATGCTATGATTTATATGCAGTTCCCAGTGACTTTTGGAAGGAAATTATATGGTTCGTAAATGAAAGACACAGGATATCCTTAACCTTGCTTACAGATGTAACAGCCACTAGAATAGCCACTTTCGAATAAAAATGTTGCAGGCGAGCTTTGTGGTTTGAAATGCAGGAAAAATGAGTTTTGAAAGGACACTTCTGTACTCTAATGAAAGAGAGAATTACCTGATTGGGAGGTGGGATATATAGTTACTACTATAATGTCCTTAGTCTCTAGAATAGTGAAGGAAGACGCTTAGTAGGGATTTTTTCAGGAGGCTTTGAGGGCTGCCAGATGCATGTTTAAGGAAATTAAATGCATCCTATCAGAGGTGGTACCAGGCCTTGTGGGGGTGAGGGGGAAGGAGGGGCTTAGGCAGGTGGAAGGGGCAATTCATTTTTTCACATAATAGTTGCAGAATCTCTTCCAGTGAAGTGCATAGGAAGATTTAAAAGGCTGCCTTATGGTTCCCTTTAGGATATCCATGCAGACCTGTAGCAGGTTTAACAGTCCATATTATAAGAATGTAGTAGCCGGGTAGCCTGGTTCAGTAATTGCCTTGTGTCTTGAACAGATGATCCAGTCTGCTGGGCAACCTAATGTGGCTACTCAGATTGTTGAAGCTGATCTTTGAACCAGACTGTAGACTGCAACCAGAGAAGGTATTTTGGCTTCTTTCAACTTACTATTAGAATCGGAGCAATTGGTGGAACAGAAAGCACATTCCTGGCAGATATGGTCTATTTCAAGACAAAAAACATGCAATGTTGTATTTTTGACTGTTGTGAAGGGGTCTAATTTGAGGCATTTGCCAGAAATTATAACACATACAGGATACATATCAACACACTGGTAATCTTTACATCAATGTTGCATTCAGTTCAACTAAACCTTTACTTCAACATGGTTGTAATGTCAAAACTGATCTGTTTTATTTACTATTCTAAACTCAGCCCTGGAAATTTGGCTGTCAAACGAATGGTTTGGTTAATGTTAAGGTAGGATACTGAAGATAGGTTATGTCATGGTGTTGTACGTGCAAACACCACCTTGTGTATTTCTGTGATCATTCTGCTTATTCATTGTGCCTGGTAGATAAACTGTTTTAACAATGAGATTTGTGGCAAGTATAAGGTGTCATACGGCTGGAGGATCCTTTCAGCACCCGTGATCTTGTTACTTCCTATTTAAATGAAATGAATTTAGATCTGTATTCTCAGTCCTTAGGTACAGCGTGTTTATGTGATCCAAAGACTCCCTTTGAGAAAAACATTTCTTCAATCTGGGGGAATCTAAATAGGCTTCCGGCCCCATTAGAGAGGTATCCGTCAGAGTCTGATGAAACAGCCTGCTTTTATTCTATGAATGTCCTATGCAATTTCTGTCATGAGTCAGCTTTAGCATACAAAAGAATATCACCCGACAGAATAAAATAAAAGTGAATCACACACAAATATATACAGGCCCTTTATGTCTAGTTCAGGCAAATGGAGACACAAAGGGCATCCATATCTCACTGGTCGACTGAGCATAAAGAACCTAAAGATTCTGGAGTAACTCTGCATCTATACAATGATGTTAGCACATAATATTTTCACCAATGAGAGGAAAACGTTCCTGCCCCGGATTCTCTTTAGCACCTGCTTCAGAAAAGACCATTCAACCAAATAAAATGAATGTTCTGCTTCTAGTGTTGATAACACTTCCACAATATAAAGATAAATGTTGTATAGACTTCAAAAGTATTGCAGGATGAATACAGCCTGATCTGCTAACACTAATATAATCCATGGAAGAAGCCTGTTGGTGAAATCCAATCACTGACTGCGGTCGGCATCAGCCATGTTACATTTAACATCTCGTTTCTGCCTTTTCTGGTTTTGAAGCAGCAAGCTGTGCCTTCATACAATAACGTATATGCCATAAGAAGAGAATAGTGGAGTGTAAATGGAAACTAATATACTCAGAACAAACATAACCACTAAATGTATGTTACGGAAGAAGTAGGGGGCCACAAGTACCTGTTGTGCTAGAGAACAGTTCACAGCAGCCACACAGTTGAACACCTGCTCCTGTGCTTGAATAATGGGGTTAGGCATGTATACAGGGCTTTAAGTAACCATACTCCATTTCTGTGACTTTGCAAGTCAGTAGGCCTTTCTGCCCTGACTATGGAAGAGAATACTTTAGTCAGTCTGGCTCAATCTAAAATCTAAGACAATGCTTTGTTTTGAGAACATGGGACTTTGGCCCCAAGGAAAATGCAAAATCTATTAACACCAAAAGGGAAAAAGACAACTATTTATTGCATTGTCTCAAAAGTAAATCATCCTTTAAACAATATTAAAAGCACTGCTAACAGACACTAAAACAGATTTGCTTACTTGGGTCCCTATTACACCGAGTGCCCCAGGGGTGCAACAGGCATGTGTGTACCTGCTTTCGGCGCTCCCGGAGCACTTTGGTGTTACAAAAGGGTCTGTAGACACCTGTGCAGCCTCTTCTGCGATACAGATAGCACCAGCGCATTGTCAAGGGGGTATTACCTCCTATGCACGGGGGCATGATCCCATGCAAACGAGGAAAGCTTTTCCTCTGCACCTCTGCTGTATTACCAATGCGGGTGCAAAGTAGCTGTTGCACTGACGGCATCACAAAGAGGGGGTGAACTAACTGCAGTTCTGTGCCCTTCCCCCCCTTTGAGCTTCGTTTAGCAAGCAGGAAAGAGGGCCCCATGGACACCTTCCGGCAGTCACTCACTGCACCCGCCTGCAGGAGGGATTTCTGTCCCCCTTTGAAAGGCGGGCCCACATTGCCACCTGCAAAGTGAAAGCCCCCTTTCACTAATGCGCTGCTCCGAGTGGAGGCTTGAGATTGCAGCTGTCCTGGGAGTGCTCGTTAACTACAATAAGGCACACCGACCACGTCTGCACCATGTACACCAGTTAAAGGGGCGGCGCAGACCAGTGTGGTGCGTCCAATATATATTACAGGCCCTGCTGTTCATGTAAGTCTGCCAGCTAAATTAACTATACTTGTTATTTAGGGCAAAGCATGTTAGGTTTAGCAGCAACCATAAACAAACATAAGCAGAATATATCATTTATATTGCTGAAAGAGATGTGCTGCCATGAGAAACTCTTTCATACAAAATATTGCTAGAAAACAGTACATGATAATATTGATGCATGGTTTGATTTCAGGCTTAAAATAAAAAGATGTGCAATGATCTATTTATAAGCCCCACCTTTCTGTTTAGGATGCTTTGTAGAGGTCAACTAATGACTGCCTTTGTTTAGGATGATTCCACATGTTTTCCAAGAGGCAGAAGAAACTTTCTACTGGAAAAACCTGGGAAAACCTCTTGGGCAGCAAAGGAGTTTTGATAATGTAGCTTACTTTTAAGATGAATAGTGGATAGAATTTTGTCTAGATGAGGAGGCCCCCATGGGGTGGTACATATAACAAAGCCAGTTACAAGCACTCAAAAAGTAAGATATGTTGATCATTTATTAATGGAATTCAGTTCATGAACACCTTACCATATGTCTATCATGGTCATTCCAGGCTTGATCCAGCTCATGACGTATTTCCGCACTTGTCTGTGTGCCTCAGCAGCTTGTCTGAAGTCCGCCCAGGTCTCTTCACTGGCTTGATCCAATGCTTTCTTTTCGTCATTTGTTGCCCTCCAGGCTGCAGAGCGTCTGATAGTAAACCCCCCACCCCAAAAAAACACAGTTACATAAAACAATCTTTCCAAAAAACACATTACAATCTTATCTAAGTACTAGAAATAGGGGATGAGTAACCAAACTCAAAATTCTGATTCACAGTGAGTGAAAGGAGCATGACAAGGTATAAAAGAACCAAGTATGTCATTACTGTATTCAAGGTAGAATGCAGATGATGGTAATATTCTTCACACATGCAGCCATTTTCCTGCCTGAACGTCCTGCGCCCGAAAGTGCTAAATTCAAGTCAGGAGGCGGGCATGGATGAACAGCACATTCACCACAACACTCAAATATACAAACTGAAAGTAATAAGCTTTAAGGACTTTGTAGAAATAAAGATTTGTGATATCCATGTGAAGCTTTATGGAACAACAAGAGCAAAGGAGGCAGTGGATGACTAAAGATTAATGCACAGCACTTGGAAGATTGAATTGCCTGTAGATACTGCTGAGAGCCTCAGGCTAACTAGGGGTTAAAACATTTGAAGAAGAGTTCACTCAGTGAGGAAAGACTGTTTCAAAAGTGGTAGGCGCAACCATGAATGAGTATAGGCAGGTGGTTCCATATATTGAGGTCCAAATGGGAGAACGCTGTCCTATATACAAATGGGTTACAAAAACAACATTTTGTATCTCTTGACACTCTGAACTCCTTGATCAATTCTTATGAATTCCTCAAACCTAATGTGAAAAAATGATCTTTCCCAAGAGGAAGGTTTTAACTCCCCTATCTCATTTATCTTGGATACTTCCATACCTAAAACCAGAAAGAGAATCAAAACCTAAAGTGTTCTCACTTTGCCTTCACACAGAAAGGCAAAACTTGCAATCCCTACATTGCTCATAGAAGAAGCCATCTTAGCTAAGATCTTAAACAAAGCAAAAAGGTCCAGAATTTAAACCTAAAATAAAAAAAGATACTTTCCAGAGATGAAGTATAAAAAACTGAACAGATAAATTATGCAGTGTAGTTAAAGGTTAAAACTATAGAGGCATCACCAATAATCACCGAACTCCATGACACTTGCTGTAATGAGCTGGCCAAATTCTTCGACAAGATACACTACATACATAGCAATTGCCAACATCTCAGATACTTCAACCACCTGATATAAAACTAAAAATATATATATTGATTAGCAGTTGAACATCATTTACCACTATCTTAAAAAAAAGACATGGATGAAATCAAGCCTTTATCAACTGGGCCAGACCCCCACCACTCCCTACCTAACTATATCAAAACTCCTCCTTATCCATCTATGGAAAACATAAATACCTGCCTTGACCAAGGCATTTCTCTCATCTTCCCTAGGAAGTGACTAATAAATATGATTTTTTTAAATCCATGTCTGACCCCGACAGCAATTAAATTATCGCCCCATGATTGGCCTGCCTTAAGCTGGACAAATACTGCAAAATTGTGGAGAAAACCAGCGTAACCAATTCTCTCAGGAGAACAATGTCTTTATATAGCAGCCAATCAGGCTCTTGTTTAATGGAAAGACAAACTGCTGCACTCTGGATCCCAAGATATTTAACGCATACATGACCCCCCCCCCCTTTGGCGGATATTGTCAAATGCCCAGGAATTCATCATCATCTCATATAATGACAACTCGCAAATGTCTGTCTCAATTTCCAATAACATCCCAGAGACACAATCCAACTTCCAATTTTGCATGGAGGATATTGCCTCTTCGATGTCGTCTAATTGTTTAAAACTCATGGTTACAGGATGTGGTGGTCATGGTTGCTAAAACTGGTTACAAACTTAGGTTTCAGGTTGGACCAAGACCTGCCCATGACAGAAAAAATGAGCCAGGTTGCAGCTGTCTACTAAGCCATACTAAAAATGCTGAATACACGTTTTGATTGGCATTCACTACATGCTAGTGAATCTGTGGTATAAGTCCTGATTACTTCATCGCTTGTCTACAGCAATGACCTCTACTTAGGCATCCCCCAATATTTATTACACTGCCTGCAGGCCGTACAAAAAGCTGCAACCCAACTGATTCTTAATCTTCCAGCTCAGCCTTTCATTTCTGCTCATCTCACTAATCCTCTCTGGCTTCCTATTTAGAAGCACGCCTTATTTAAAATCCTTTTGCTTTGACCACAAAGCTTTATTCAAGACTGCCCTTTCTTATCTTAACATTAAGCTGCTTTTCGCTCTCTGAAACATACCTTACACTCTGCTTATCTTTTCCAAGCGACCATCCCCGTATTACCTGTGTCAGGTTAGGGAGTATTGGAATTCACAGTCTTCAAGAAAGAGCTCTAAACCTTTTTTGTTTTGTTTTGTTAAATATTAGCCATCTAGTACTTCCATTTAAATATTACCTTGGCAGCACCCGGGCACACCCAGTGGGTAACAGTTACACTTTCAAAACCAAGTAATAGAACACTCAACATCATAGATGACTCCTGACAAAATACTAGAACAGAATTAAACCTGCCTGATAATCCAACTTGACCTGTCAGCCAGGTTTCATACTGTTGACTGTGACCTACCAACACCACCCTCTCCTTGCCGTTTGGTATTGGTGGGAAAATTCTTTAGTGGATCATACATCTGTTATCAATGCCAACTAGAGGCAATAAATCATTATTGCTCCACTCTGACAACACTGTTTGGGGTCCTCTCAATGATCAATAGCCCTCCATCCCATTTAACTTATACCATGAACCTCTTGGGGAATTCTTACAGGCTGCTACGCACATGTATACAGGAATTATTAGCACCTCAACCTAACACATCAAAAACTACCTCTGCAGAATTCAAAGCTGGATGTCCAGACAGAACCTGGAACTGAATCAAACCGAAATCCTGATATTCAGCTTGGGCTCTAAATGCAATACAGCAAAAAACTTGCTAACACTAAAAAAAGAAAGCCTCTCCTTAGAGGTCATATAACATATCAACTCTTTAAGATTCATATTGGGTAACAAATAAGACTAGATGCCCACATAAAATCTTTGGAGGAAAAGGCCCCATTGAGTCGATTAGGAATCTCATTCCCAAAGAATGAGATTTCAAACAGGTCATCCAAGCACTGGGAATTTCAAGGCTACAATAGGAGATCTCCATCATCACAGACAGTCTTGACATCCGGACAGCCCCCTTGATGCTCCTGTAAGATTACTGACACAATGAATTTTGAATGTATCACACCAACACATATTAAACTCAAATGGCCTCCGTTCCAAGCACACCGCACATTCAAGTATGCCTGCACTTTAAATACTTTAAAACTCAACATCCCCTTACTTGAAAAACAAATTAGCTCTCTTAGGTTGACAATGCTGCCTCCATGGCACAAAATATCCATCTTGAAACAATTTGGTTAAACAAGACCGTCACACTAATCCAACCCTTCTCAGGATTTGCTCCAAAGACCACCTATTTTTTTTTTTTAGCTACTACCCACATCTTATTCATGCTATCGCTACATGAATCTGTATAAGCTCTGTAACCAAATTCCATACGTAACATTGATAAACCCATCTACTTGGATATCTAACCCCTGCTTTACACTTTACTTGCTTCCAGTGGCTCCTAATTTTAACCCAATTATACCAAGAAATACGTTATATCCATGTTACATCTTGCGTGCAGCTAAAATATTGCCAAAATGTGTAATACCTACAACTTATTTTTCCTTTTTTCCGTCCCTTTTATATTGTGCACCTCAAAGTATAATGTTCATACACTATTTTGTAAAGTGCTCTAACATTATTCAATTATATAAGTGATTTGAAAAAATCTAAATAAATAAGAAAAATACATTCACAGACAAGGAATATCCTAAGGACTGTCAGTAGTATATCAGCAATCTAGAAGGCCTGCATCAACGTGACAAAAAGTGGAGGCAGACTATGGTTTTCAAACATTTGGTAAACACAAGAGGAGGAACAGATTTTTACGAAATTAATAGAAATAGGTGCTGGTAGTCGACTTGTGGAAATGATGGGATACAAGGAGACATCACATTGTGCTCGCATGCAGAAGGAGTGAATTGACAAACTATACAAACTCTGTGACCTCGACCATAAAAAAAGTTATTAAATGTCGTTTCCCCAACCTGCCTCATCTGAATTTCCTACCTGCATGTGAGTTATTTACTATATTTTCTGTCACAAAATTAACACTTTACCCGTCTTGTGTTGCCGGATACTCGCATTCCTGCCCTCTTGGAAATATGCCACTGGGATACAGATCGCAAATAGGTACAGATGGGGGATCAGTCTGATTTTTTGCTGTCGAGTAGAAAATAAGGAATTAACTACTTATAGGAATAGTTACTAAAGTATCTCAAATGTATGAAACCAAACATTTGCATCGCTGAGCAAAAGACATAGCTACATTTTTTTTCTTTTAAGAGCAAAAAAGACAACAAAGCACTTCTAAGCCAAGCTGCAACTAAACTGGCTTCTGCAATATTAAGCGGTTACTACCATTTTCAATTATACTAGCCACACAAAGTAACCATAAAAATAAGACTTTAAATGGACATTGATCGAATGCAGTATTTTGTTAAAACCAAATATTTTTTAGATTTCCAATTAAAACAAATAACCTAAATATTCCTCCTGCAATGAGAACTATGATTCTACAGATCACACCCTTCCCATCCCACCTTCCAAGTTAAATACCTTTGCCACTACAAGTATTTATACAGAATTAATTTTTGTTAAAAAGCAGCCATCATTGTTAGATATTTTACATTCTCACAACGCAGCTTTCAACTCCCAGCTTCGTTAATTTTCTCCTGAATTTTTCTGGCCAGAGAGAAATAAAGGACAAGAAGAGCTACTATACCGCCATTTAAATATTATTCATCAAATTACCAGTTTACAAAACAAGCGGTGTACTGTGAAACCAGCACTGGTGTGGCTTCTCAGCAAGATCAATTACAGAATGTACGCTTTAAAAAATGGTTCATGTACTGAAGAGGACATTTTTGCATAAGTGCCTCAACTGTTAATGAAAAGTATTCAATTTACAAAATTACAAAATGTACAAAAATAGACAGCGCCACCATGTAGGGGATTATCATAAGTAAATACCAGTGTTAATTAAGTACCGGTGCGGAGCACTAGAAAACTCCGACACAAATTAAGACCTTATTTAGCAGAGCTTACTTTTAGCCACACTTCTGCACAAGCACTGTAAATCCACCATGCACCACGGTTTAAAATTGTAGTCAGACTCCGAACAAATAATTAGAATTTACAGTGGCCTTTTAGGGAAGGCTGGAAAAATTGCATGACTCTCCAAATCCAAAATTTTGGCCATGACAAAAGCACATTGAAAATTCCAAGGAAAAAAAACAGATCGGTGGGACGAGATGTTAATGAAATAAAAATACCATGCTCAAAAAGAAAAGTTGGTCTTTTCGTACAAATTAATTTAGCTGGAGGATTAAATCTATTACACAGTTTTGAGTAATGGGGAAAACGTCTGATAAATTTCTGCAGTAAATCTGTGCTAGATTTAAAAGAAAAGTGGGGCAGCATATTATGCAGACATTGGTGCCACTTTATTTAGTGAACTTCCAGCATGCACTTGGGAAGATGCTACCAAGAAAACCTTGCATTGGTGTTTAACAGGCTCAATGATTTATTTTCTCCTTGCCTACTTTCAAAGAATCCTAGTGCCTATTCAATTATTTTTTTCTCAACCAGTAAGAGTCATTGTTGGGTCCTCAATGTGAGGAGACAAGACACTGCAGTAGAAAGATCCAAACATCCAGCAACTGCTAAGTGCAATTAACTATTTTCAGTTGACAAGTGTATGCGTTCTTTTTAGCAAGATTTAAGTGATCAGAAATGTTTTAATGGAAAACAAAACAATCAATTTAGTACGAGCAGTGACCCCTGCATCAGACGTGAACCTTGCACAAATCAGCACGATAAAAACGGCTTTCAAATCTAGCAGCCACATCTATCATTTTTTACGACAATGTTAAAGGTAGAGCGGTAGGCAGTTGCTACAGCTCTATGGTACCGTTTTGAATGCAAAAAATACATGGTCTGCTGACTGGTGGGGTTTGAGACGTTAAAGAAGCCAGCCAATTGTTCCCTCAAGACTACAACAGCACAGAGTGTATACACTTGAACTTCACTTGATTATAGTACCTTCTTGTGGCATCAAAAACTTAATAAAACTCAAGTAGTACATTTATAGAGAATACATATTCCTCCTACAAGGATGGTGATGAAACATACTGCTCCAAAGAATAATTACTTGTCAGAATAGACAGGTACAATGAACTAGTTAAAGCTCTGATCTTAGCACTTACAGCCTTTTTCTTCTTTTTCTTTTCTTCTTTTTTTCCAACTGCTCCATCGCCGTCTACTTCGCCCTCTAGTAAAATAGACATGATGAAGTTGGAAAAAACACTTTACTAAAAAAGGTATCTAAATAAGAAATACCTTATTTGATTTATTTACATTTCAAAATACATTAGTAAATCTGCTTTGTTCCAGAGTTCACAGGCTCTACGCAATGCAGCCTTATACAGTTTATTTTCAGAGTACCAAACAACAAAGAAATATCAACCATTTGACCCACCAACCAAATTCTCACTGGCTCCCTATCGTTGATTCTATATCACAACGTCATCTTAAAAACATTCTCACTCTTAAAATTGCTATTTTCTTAAGGCACTGACGCACTTTTGGAGCTCTAGTACTTTTCACTAGCTACAATGAAGCATTTATAAACAAGCATAGGCAAAGCCAATAGGTCTCGCCTGTGAGAGAGCTACTGACTTTGCCAATGTCTTTTAACCAAGTTGAACACCAGCCTGGCTGCTGATCAGCATGGCTAAAAGTTAGTGGTGTAAAGTGAAGTAGCGTAGAGTGGGGTGGCACACAGTGGAGTGAAGTAGCGTCACCAAGAGGAGCAGTGGAGTGTCGTAGAGTGGAACAGAGGTAGAGTAAATAAGGGGTAAAGTGGCACAGAGTAGGTTGGAGTACAGTGGCACAGAGTAGAGTGAAGTACAGTGGCACAGAGAGGAGTACAGTGTTGTGGAGTAGTGTTTTGTAAGTAGAGTGGCGCAAAGCATAGTAATAATAATCAATGTGTAAAGCATGAACATATCACCCCTTCAGGTTTCAAGGTGCTGGGTGCCTTCAGGGAGATTAAGTGAGCTATTGCCTAGAGTCACATGGTGCTGAGCCGAGCTGCCGCCAGGGATCGAAGTGTGAGCCCTGTGCCCTGGAGTCAGCTGCTCTGGCCGCTTTGCCACTCCTCTCCCCGATAGAGTCGAGTGGCGCAGAGCAGAATAGAGTGGCGCAGAGCAGAATAGAGTGGAGCAGAGCAGAATAGAGTGGAGCAGAGCAGAATAGAGTGGAGCAGAGCAGAATAGAGTGGAGCAGAGCAGAATAGAGTGGAGCAGAGCAGAATAGAGTGGAGCAGAGCAGAATAGAGTGGAGCAGAGCCCAGCGGCGCACAGCAGAGCCCAGCGGCGCACAGCAGAGTGGCGCAGAGCCGAATGGCGCAGAGCCGAGCGGCGTGGCGCAGAGCCGAGCGGCGTGGCGCAGAGCACAGCGGCGTGGCGCAGAGCACAGCGGCGTGGCGCAGAGCACAGCGGCGTGGCGCAGAGCACAGCGGCGTGGCGCAGAGCACAGCGGCGTGGCGCAGAGCACAGCGGAGTGGCGCAGAGCACAGCGGAGTGGCGCAGAGCACAGCGGAGTGGCGCAGAGCACAGCGGAGTGGCACAGTGGAGTGGCGCAGAGCACAGTGGAGTGGCGCAGAGCACAGTGGAGTGGCGCAGAGCACAGTGGAGTGGCGCAGAGCACAGTGGAGTGGCGCAGAGCACAGTGGAGTGGCGCAGAGCACAGTGGAGTGGAGTGGCGCAGAGCGGAGTGGCGCAGAGCAAAGTGGCGCAGAGCAAAGTGGCGCAGAGCAAAGTGGCGCAGAGCAAAGCGGCGCAGAGAAGAGCCCAGCGGCGCAGAGAAGAGCCCAGCGGCGCAGAGAAGAGCCCAGCGGCGCAGAGCCGAATAGAGCGGCGCAGAGCCGAATAGAGCGGCGCAGAGCAGAGAGCCGAGCGGCGCAGAGCACAGTCGAGCGGCGCAGAGCACAGTGGCGCAGAGCAAAGTGGCGCAGAGCAAAGTGGCGCAGAGCAAAGTGGCGCAGAGCAAAGTGGCGCAGAGCAAAGTGGCGCAGAGCAAAGTGGCGCAGAGCAGAGTGGCGCAGAGCAGAGTGGCGCAGAGCAGAGTGGCGCAGAGCACAGTCGAGTGGCGCAGAGCACAGTCGAGTGGCGCAGAGCACAGTCGAGTGGCGCAGAGCACAGTCGAGTGGCGCAGAGCACAGTCGAGTGGCGCAGAGCACAGTCGAGTGGCGCAGAGCACAGTCGAGTGGCGCAGAGCACAGTCGAGTGGCGCGGAGCACAGTCGAGCGGCGCGGAGCAAAGTGGCGCAGAGCGGAGCAGAGAGGCGCGGAGCAGAGAGGCGCGGAGCAGAGAGGCGCGGAGCAGAGAGGCGCGGAGCAGAGAGGCGCGGAGCAGAGAGGCGCGGAGCAGAGAGGCGCGGAGCAGAGAGGCGCGGAGCAGAGAGGCGCGGAGCAGAGAGGCGCGGAGCAGAGAGGCGCGGAGCAGAGAGGCGCGGAGCAGAGAGGCGCGGAGCAGAGAGGCGCGGAGCAGAGAGGCGCGGAGCAGAGAGGCGCGGAGCACAGCAGGCTGGCGCCCAGGGGAGCGGAGCACAGCAAGCTGGCGCCCAGGGGAGCGGAGCACAGCAAGCTGGCGCCCAGGGGAGCGGAGCACAGCAAGCTGGCGCCCAGGGGAGCGGAGCACAGCAAGCTGGCGCCCAGGGGAGCGGAGCACAGCAAGCTGGCGCCCAGGGGAGCGGAGCACAGCAGGCTGGCGCCCAGGGGAGCGCAGAACAGCAGGCTGGCGCCCAGGGGAGCGCAGCACAGCAGGCTGGCGGGTGTCCAGGGGAGCGGAGCACAGCAGGCTGGCGGGTGTCCAGGGGAGCGGAGCACAGCAGGCTGGCGGGTGTCCAGGGGAGCGGAGCACAGCAGGCTGGCGGGTGTCCAGGGGAGCGGAGCACAGCAGGCCGGCTGGCGTCCAGGGGAGCGGAGCACAGCAGGCCGGCGGGCGTACAGGGGAGCGGGAGCACAGCAGGCCGGCGGGCGTCCAGGGGAGCGGAGCACAGCAGGCTGGCGGGCGTCCAGGGGAGCGGAGCACAGCAGGCTGGCGGGCGTCCAGGGGAGCGGAGCAGACAAGACGGGAGTCCAGGGGAGCGGAGCAGACAAGACGGGCGTCCAGGGGAGCGGAGCAGACAAGACGGGCGTCCAGGGGAGCGGAGCAGACAAGACGGGCGTCCAGGGGAGCGGAGCAGACAAGACGGGCGTCCAGGGGAGCGGAGCAGACAAGACGGGCGTCCAGGGGAGCGGAGCAGACAAGACGGGCGTCCAGGGGAGCGGAGCAGACAAGACGGGCGTCCAGGGGAGCGGAGCAGACAAGACGGGCGTCCAGGGGAGCGGAGCAGACAAGACGGGCGTCCAGGGGAGCGGAGCAGACAAGACGGGCGTCCAGGGGAGCGGAGCAGACAAGACGGGCGTCCAGGGGAGCGGAGCAGACAAGACGGGCGTCCAGGGGAGCGGAGCAGACAAGACGGGCGTCCAGGGGAGAGGAGCAGACAAGACGGGCGTCCAGGGGAGAGGAGCAGACAAGACGGGCGTCCAGGGGAGAGGAGCAGACAAGACGGGCGTCCAGGGGAGAGGAGCAGACAAGACGGGCGTCCAGGGGAGGGGAGCAGACAAGACGGGCATCCAGGGGAGGGGAGCAGACAAGACGGGCATCCAGGGGAGGGGAGCAGACAAAACGAGCGTCCAGGGGAGCAGACAAGACGAGCGTCCAGGGGAGCAGACAAGACGAGCGTCCAGGGGAGCAGACAAGACGAGCGTCCAGGGGAGAGGAGCAGACAAGACGGGCGTCCAGGGGAGAGGAGCAGACAAGACGGGCGTCCAGGGGAGGGGAGCAGACAAAACGAGCGTCCAGGGGAGCAGACAAGACGAGCGTCCAGGGGAGCAGACAAGACGAGCGTCCAGGGGAGCAGACAAGACGAGCGTCCAGGGGAGCAGACAAGACGAGCGTCCAGGGGAGCAGACAAGACGAGCGTCCAGGCGAGCAGACAAGACGAGCGTCCAGGCGAGCAGACAAGACGAGCGTCCAGGCGAGCAGACAAGACGAGCGTCCAGGCGAGCAGACAAGACGAGCGTCCAGGGGAGCAGACAAGACGAGCGTCCAGGGGAGCAGACAAGACGAGCGTCCAGGGGAGCAGACTAGACGAGCGTCCAGGGGAGCAGACTAGACGAGCGTCCAGGGGAGCAGACTAGACGAGCGTCCAGGGGAGCAGACTAGACGAGCGTCCAGGGGAGCAGACAAGACGAGCGTCCAGGGGAGCAGACAAGACGAGCGTCCAGGGGAGCAGACAAGACGAGCGTCCAGGGGAGCAGACAAGACGGGCGTCCAGGGAGCAGACAAGACGGGCGTCCAGGGGAGCAGACAAGACGGGCGTCCAGGGGAGCAGACAAGACGGGCGTCCAGGGGAGCAGACAAGACGGGCGTCCAGGGGAGCAGACAAGACGGGCGTCCAGGGGAGCAGACAAGACGGGCGTCCAGGGAGCAGACAAGACGGGCGTCCAGGGGAGCAGACAAGACGGGCGTCCAGGGGAGCAGACAAGACGGGCGTCCAGGGGAGCAGACAAGACGGGCGTCCAGGGGAGCAGACAAGACGGGCGTCCAGGGGAGCAGACAAGACGGGCGTCCAGGGAGCAGACAAGACGGGCGTCCAGGGAGCAGACAAGACGGGCGTCCAGGGGAGCAGACAAGACGGGCGTCCAGGGAGCAGACAAGACGGGCGTCCAGGGGAGCAGACAAGACGGGCGTCCAGGGGAGCAGACAAGACGGGCGTCCAGGGGAGCAGACAAGACGGGCGTCCAGGGGAGCAGACAAGACGGGCGTCCAGGGGAGCAGACAAGACGGGCGTCCAGGGGAGAGGAGCAGACAAGACGGGCGTCCAGGGAGAGGAGCAGACAAGACGGGCGTCCAGGGAGAGGAGCAGACAAGACGGGCATCCAGGGAGGGGAGCAGACAAAACGAGCGTCCAGGGGAGCAGACAAGACGAGCGTCCAGGGAGCAGACAAGACGAGCGTCCAGGGGAGCAGACAAGACGAGCGTCCAGGGAGAGGAGCAGACAAGACGGGCGTCCAGGGGAGAGGAGCAGACAAGACGGGCATCCAGGGGAGGGGAGCAGACAAAACGAGCGTCCAGGGGAGCAGACAAGACGAGCGTCCAGGGGAGCAGACAAGACGAGCGTCCAGGGGAGCAGACAAGACGAGCGTCCAGGGGAGCAGACAAGACGAGCGTCCAGGGGAGCAGACAAGACGAGCGTCCAGGGGAGCAGACAAGACGAGCGTCCAGGGGAGCAGACAAGACGAGCGTCCAGGGAGCAGACAAGACGGGCGTCCAGGGAGCAGACAAGACGAGCGTCCAGGGGAGCAGACAAGACGAGCGTCCAGGGAGCAGACAAGACGAGCGTCCAGGCGAGCAGACAAGACGAGCGTCCAGGGGAGCAGACAAGACGAGCGTCCAGGGGAGCAGACAAGACGAGCGTCCAGGGGAGCAGACAAGACGAGCGTCCAGGGGAGCAGACTAGACGAGCGTCCAGGGGAGCAGACAAGACGAGCTTCCAGGGGAGCAGACAAGACGGGCGTCCAGGGGAGCAGACAAGACGGGCGTCCAGGGGAGCAGACAAGACGGGCGTCCAGGGGAGCAGACAAGACGGGCGTCCAGGGGAGCAGACAAGACGGGCGTCCAGGGGAGCAGACAAGACGGGCGTCCAGGGAGCAGACAAGACGGGCGTCCAGGGGAGCAGACAAGACGGGCGTCCAGGGGAGCAGACAAGACGGGCGTCCAGGGAGCAGACAAGACGGGCGTCCAGGGGAGCAGACAAGACGGGCGTCCAGGGAGCAGACAAGACGGGCGTCCAGGGGAGCAGACAAGACGGGCGTCCAGGGGAGCAGACAAGACGGGCGTCCAGGGGAGCAGACAAGACGGGCGTCCAGGGGAGCAGACAAGACGGGCGTCCAGGGAGCAGACAAGACGGGCGTCCAGGGGAGCAGACAAGACGGGCGTCCAGGGAGCAGACAAGACGGGCGTCCAGGGGAGCAGACAAGACGGGCGTCCAGGGGAGCAGACAAGACGGGCGTCCAGGGGAGCAGACAAGACGGGCGTCCAGGGAGCAGACAAGACGGGCGTCCAGGGGAGCAGACAAGACGGGCGTCCAGGGAGCAGACAAGACGGGCGTCCAGGGAGCAGACAAGACGGGCGTCCAGGGGAGAAGACAAGACGGGCGTCCAGGGGAGCAGACAAGACTGGCGTCACGATATGAAGTATAGTGGCACAGAGTAGAGTGTCGTAGCCTGTCAAGGAGCAGAGTGGAGTGTAGTAGAGCGTTGTAGAGTGGCGTAGATTGGAGTAGAGCGCCATGGGGTAGTGGAGTAGAGTGTCACTGAGTGTTCTGGAGTAGAGTAGGAGTACAGCAGTGTCTCGTAGAGTGTCAGAGTGTCGTGGAGTAGAGCAGAGTGTTCTGGAGTGTAGTAGAGTAAAGTGGCGTGGAGAGGAGTGGCGTAGAGTGTCGCATAGTGGAGTGGTGTAGAGTGGAGTAAAGTAGGGTGGAGTAGAATGAAGTAGTGTTTTGTAAAGTGGCGTGGAGTGCCATTGAGTAAAGTGGAGTGGCGTAGATTGGAAGATCGTAGAATGGCACAGAGTATCAGAGTGGAGTGGTTTGGAGTGTTGTGGAAAGGCGAAGAGTGTCATACAGTGGAGCGGCGGAGTGGCATAGAATAGTGTCACAGAGAGGAGTGGTGTAGAGTGGAGTATGCATGGTGTGATAGTGCACTGCCATTACAGACAACAAATTTTCACTTGAAATTACCATTACATTTGCACAGACATTGTTTTATTGATAAAAATATGCAGCGCTCAAACAATAATGTGTGGAACTCTGGGTATACCATCAGAAAGAAGAATCTACTCCGGGGAATACCATCGGAAAGAAGAATCTTATCCCTAGCTTAAAAATCTGCTCTTGGAACATCCGGGGCCTAACCGATGATAAAGACAAAAGGGTTTCAATACACCTCCTGATGAGCTATGACATCATTGCATTACAAGAAACCTGGGCCCTGCAATCAACGCCATGGCACGATTACACCGTTTACTAATTAAATGCAATAGCTTCACAAGTAGGGGGTCATGCCTCGGGAGGCGTGTCTATTTATGTCAAAAACAACTTGGCAGTACATGCATCATTACTGGGTAAGGGAAATGAAGATTATATACTTCTCAAGGCAAGAATCCTAAAATCAGACATGTCCGAAACAACGAGTCATGATCTTAGGCTGCATTTATCTTCATCCATCTAGGATCAAACGTGAAGCAATGTTAAGCAGAATGCTACCAGCAATGAGAGGCCTTTACTCTCAGTGCCAAATGATCTATGGATAATAATGGGAGATTTCAATGCTAACCTAATGGAATCAGATCTAAACTCCTCTCAAGTAACACTGGATAATCACATCTGGTCCATCCCAGACATAAGAAGTCAGTACCAACGAAAAGATAACCACAGACGAAAATTAGCAGCTCATTTCAACCAACTGGGCCTTCGAATTCTAAATGGAAGATCACCCACTGATTCACCTGCAGCTTACACTCACTCTTCATATCTCAGATTGGCCACACTGGATTACATCTGGGTTTCGATTGCCTATTTCCATATAATCCAAAAATTTGTAGTAACCCCATCTGTGGCAAGCGATCACGCAATCATTGCCTGCAAAATCCCATTTCTACAGTGTGTTCGGCCAAAAATCAAACTGATTGGTGACGAAGACAATTTAGAACCAGTCATTCTGGCAGGAGATTCTGGAATCAAAGATACAAAACTGAGGCCAACTGAGGCCCTGCGATATCCCATTTGTTTCCAGAGGAATAGCCTGGAACACCGACTTGACTGAAGGATCGCTTTTTGTATTTCGACACGAAAGGTCACATTGGACCTAGGCTACATTGCACCCATTACACCTGTGGAGTGCGATCATTTTCAACGTCTTCTTTTAATTCGAAGGAAAGATACTCACCTACTGAGCCCTGACGAAGTTCTCACCATGAGAACGAAACGCGTTGGCTGACCGTATAATCACCTATTCTGTGAGAATTAACTTATTGAAAATAAAGATTCATTTGAAAAACTAAAATACTGGCTTCCTAGACTTCATCACCTGACGCACGCCCAACCCCTCCATTTTGCATAAGTCCTTTTTAGGTCGGGCCTGGACAGCGCATGCGCTGGTCTGCGAGCCATGCTGTACTGGAGTATGGAATAGAAGCCCCGCCAACATTTGTCATTGTCCTTCGTATATGCTGGCTTATGATTTGTTAATAGGCTCGTTAGTCCCTCCTCAGTACCGCCTTGTCTTCATTTGTAACCTCCCATGAGTACTGGTCTTTTTACTTCGGTTGTTACACGGTGAGTCTTTTTTTAGTCTGTAAGCACTATTTTCTTTAAGTAGTTTCTCCTACTGCAGCACCTCCATCGGAATATAGAGCCTAACATTTGGCCTCTGTCTTTGAATGCACAGCAAATGTGGCAAGATAAAAACAATTTTTAAATGATTGTTTATTGCTCATTCACTTCTGAACTCCAGCATGGATATTTCGGGGGTGCTCCCAGCTTCCAGGGCCTATGGCATGGGTGTGAAATTGAGGAAAAGGATTGTTTGTTATGCAGTTAGTAAAGAGCACTGAACGAATAAGCAAGCTCCTAGACAGGAAATTGTTCCTCAAAGGCATGCTAGACAGATGAACTGGGTAGTGGTGGCAAAGATAGGTAGAATCAGTGAAGGAGAAAGATAGGAGGCAGGAAACATCTTTCAAGAAATACAGCACGTTTACTGCTTCCTGAACAAGCTTTCAAAGGAGACAACTGATTAACATTTTTGTCTTTCCAAACACAAACTACTGCCACCTGACTTGGTACTGTTCTGGTCTAAGCGCTTCTTTTTGCCCTTAAACCTTCTACATTCCTCATAGTACAACACCAGTGATATGCATTGAAGACAAATTGTGGACACTGGGTCTGGCCAAAGTTGTGGAAGATGGGGATGGACTACAACATGCACTACCTGGGTATAACAAAATTACACTAAACAGACATATACATATAAACGCACATTGGCAATAGCCTGGTGCACCACTACTTTCCACATCGCAGGTGGTAAATCACAAGCTCCCAAACAATTTCCTTTTAGGATTAGTAAAGTGGTAGGGTCAGTCGCACAATACCCAGATTACAGCCGTAAATGCGATCCCCATAGAACAGGGATATCAGTTTTGGAAATCGCGAAACCAAGATTCTGATTTTGGTGACCCACATATGCAAGCTGGTGGAAATAAGGTAGCACTGTAGAATACAGGTGACCAGTGCATGCATTTGGGGTTGCTGTTCATTGTGAGAAGTTGGCCTGGTATATGCTGTCCACTAATTAAAGTGGGCACCTTGCACCAGTCCAAACGACCCTTATTGATGATTAGGTTAAAGATAACCTTTATAGAAAGCTATCCTAGTGGTAGCTGTGGAGAGCAGCCTTCAGGCGAAGTCTTGAAGGAATGTAAAGCAGCTTGTTTTACCAGTATATAACCTCTTGAATGACCAAATGAAAGGAGAACCACACAAGGTATATATAAAATATATGTATTTATTACTAAACACTCTCTACTAACCTCTTTATGAGATTAGAGAACAAGGCACACAATTACACAGCACTAGAACAACAGTAAATAGCACAATAGGGGGGAGACCAAACCATATACTAAGAAAGTGGTATAAGAACCACGACTTGACTAGACACAGTGCCTAGAGCACGTAGAATCGTTGGGACCCCAAGGAACCACCCAAGGTAGTGACACAGGGGACCCACGGAGGACGGGTGCAGTGTGGGAACACAGACGCGAGCTCCGTACAACTCTATGGGAAAGTCGCGGTTGGAATTTTCGAGTTTAAAGGACACTTCGGAGAGGACTTCAAGCAAACCCAGCTAAACTTAGAAGGTTCAAAGGCCAGCACCCTTGTGAGTACCGAGGTACCCGTGTTACCTAGCCCAGGGAAGCCGGGCGCATAGGGGTCAAGTGGTGTCGGAAACCCTCGTCGTTTTCTATGGCGTGTTGCGAAGAAGAGCTGCTGCCGGGGAGAAGAAAAGTGTCCGGTGTGATCCAAGCCTGGATCGAAGATGTGAAGAACTTGAAAGCAGAGGGGACAAAGTCTGGGTCACTTCACGTGACCAGGAGCGGAGCAATCGAATGCCCACTGATGTCGGGTGCTTCAGGTGCGAAGAGGTGAAGCTGGACTCTGCAGCCACGGGGACCAGGAGACGTTGACGACGACCAGGATCCGCAAGCGAGCTGTCCCACGAAGGATGTCGATTGCTGAGGGGTCAGTTTCCGGATTGGAGACCAACAAGCCTTGGCAACTGCAACCCACGCGGTCAGAGTAATGATGCTTCTGTGAGGACCAGCAAGGTCCTGGGGACTCCCCAAGCGATGGAGAGTCAGGGCACGTCTGGAGCAACCAGGGAAGCCCGTTGAAAGTTAGAGTTGCCTTCTTAGGGACCCACAGGTCAACGGACCAGGGATCGCGAAGGGACCTCGAGAGGAATCACAAAATGGCGGCCCACGGAACACTCGTTGAGTGTAGGCCAGCAATCTTCGGTGTAATTACTGCTCGGGGTCAGGGCTACAAGTAACCCAAAGCTCAGCCCCAGGGGTCGCCGGAAAGCTGATGCTTCTGCAAATAGACGCGGTGTCCAGGGGTTCGGGTTGCACGGTCACCACGAGGGATACGGGCCTCAGACTTGCTGTGGGCACAGATCGACCTCAGAGACCTTGGGAACCCACCTCCTGTGTAGCAATATTCTTCGGAGTCCTCGGGAGCTTCGGAGATGCCAACCGGTCAGTTGCATTAAAGGTGCCTGCCTTGCAGGGGAGTAACTCCTTTACTCCAAGGGAGATTCTTCAGTCATCCAGCGTAGTGCAGATCGTCGATGTACTTGGTTTCTGTTGCAGAGTTTAGTCCAGGTAAAATCTAAAGTCCTGTAGCCAGGGGTTCCTACTTTATACCCAAGGAAGGGGTGGGACAAACTCTGGGGACCCACCTATGGGAGGGTCAGGACAGAGGGGTGGCTACACCCATGTCCTTTGTCCAGTTTCGCGCCAGAGCAGGGGCTGAGTGCCCATGCAACCGGTTTGAGCTGGACTATGCACAGGGACACCAAATGTGCCCCCAGTGCAGACATCAAAGCACTCTTGGAGTGCACCCACCCAGCCCCAATACACTAAAGCCTGTCTGGGAGGTGGTCACACCTCCCTGTGACAGGAAACCTATTGTCAAGCCTTCCCCTGCCGGAGTTTCGTCCAGCAGCAGGAGGGCAGACTCGTGTCTGTGGCTGGCAGCATCCATTTTGTGATGCCAGGGCTCTTTGAAGCTGGTACCGGGTGTGCCGGTGCTGTCATATTTCTCCCTCTAGGAGGGTGGAATCATACCTCCCACACCAGTTACTGGTGTGGAGGTATGATTCCAAGGTGTTTGACACCAAACACAGCATAATTCCTTGCAGCCATTTTAAAGTTAGCATTTACCGCGAGGTTATAATGCACTTAAGAGTATATGGTTGGCTGCTCACAGACAACCCCGGAATAGTGGTTCCGAAGGCTGCAGAGGGGGTCTGCTCATGCATGGGCACCCTCTCACATAAAACCCAGCACCCTGCCTTCAGGATTGATAAGGCCTGCCATATGGGTGACTGATAGGCTTATATGTGCAGTGATCAGGATAGATATAGTAAACCTCTATCTAAGTAAGGGGTGCATGCAGTAGCAGACCTGTGGTGTCAGTTTGAATGGCCTCTCAGGGGTGGCATAATACATGCTGCAGCCCCTGGGAGGCCTCTGGGGTACCTATGTCCTGGGTACATAGTATACCATATACTAGGGACTTATAAGGGTACCCCAGAATCCAATCTGGAGTGTACCTAAAGTACATGCAATCAATTTAAGGGGAAAGCAAATCGGCTGGGGTCCTGAATAGCAGGATCCCAGCCAAACTAAGTCGAAAACCAGCAAAACAGCAGGAAAAAAGTGGGGGCAACCATGCAGTCAGATTCCACCTTCCTACATTCATCATGACCTCGATACCACACAAAAACTACCATGCCCAGGACACATTCAGAACTGACACTTCTCAGACTAAGTCAATAATATGAATGGTTTTTCGCATACAGTTTGGGGATGGCCATGTTGTGTATGAATGCCATACAGAGCTGTAATAAGCCAGACAACAAGCCTAAAACAATTGGATCATTCATATAAAATGTGAATATTAAAGAGCAGAGGATGGGGGTCTGCGGGTAAGCTTGGAATTTAACTGCCATTAATTCTTAAAAACAAGGATCTCTCAATACTGTTTTATTATGTCTATTACCCCAAGCCCTGAAAAAACAATTAATGTGCAAAGTATTGGTAATGGCAGTTAAACCATACATCAGTGTTATGGCTGTACAAAGCACTCTGGTAATGAGAACAGTCATAACAAGTACAAGCTAAAGCTCCAGAACACTAAAATGCATGAGGCTAGAGCGTGTATGTTCGATAACTCAAAGGGGACACACACAAAAACAAAAAACATCTTGAATCCACTCTTACCTAAATGTGTTTCACTCTGATAACGTTGGAATCATTGGAGGGTAAATGCAAGGTGACCAAGGACATCCTGAGAAAAATGCTCTACTTTAATAGAATAGATACTCTATTTACCCAGTATTGAAGCATTCAGGTTTGGAGGATTACTTTATCTGTCCACAGAAAATAAATGTAAAACAAGAAATGGCAAAGCTAATAAGTTTGGCATAAAACAAAGTGCCTTTTCATTGATTGGCGTAGTAGAGTAACTCAACCTTTCAATCATACATCATTCACACCTGTTGACCTTTTATTGGAGT
This sequence comes from Calotriton arnoldi, assembly GCA_963921515.1. Taxonomy (NCBI): domain Eukaryota; kingdom Metazoa; phylum Chordata; class Amphibia; order Caudata; family Salamandridae; genus Calotriton; species Calotriton arnoldi. The sequence continues at coordinate 909,517 of CAWUFW010000022.1, read as the reverse complement.
CACCAACTCGCCCACCAACAATACCACTAACAAACGAATTAATAAAGAGATACTTTCAATTTTAAGTGAGACCTATTAACACAGTCAATGCCCGTCTAGTTTTGGTATAGCTTTCCCACCAGTTCGGTCAAATTATTGCATTGATGGTGCAAGAGGGGGCCCTGGAGCAGAGATAGGAAAAATGCACATATTCTCTGTATGCAAAGAGCTCATCTATTTTGGTGCATCTTCTAATGTAACTGCCTTTATATATAGCTTACTACCCCTCGCAAGGCGTTGAAGCACTTTTAGTAGGGAGCACACTACACTGTGGCCCAAAGACGGTGGTTAATCCAGTGGCTATTAATTACTGTTGTAGATTTCTTGGTTAGTCTTGTGCTCCATTTTCGAATGGTGGTGTATTAAGTTAATAGGAGTGGTGTGGTGGGGTTAGGAGTAGTAACTATAGTGAGTTAAAGAAGGTGGAAAGGGGTATGTGGGAATAGGGTGAGGGAGATTAAATATTGTGAGATAGCAAGGAGAGGTTTAACAGAATGAAACATTGCGATTTATGGGAGCGGGTGAGTAGACAGGTTGGATAGGTTATGAAGTTGCAGGAATGGTTATTCTGAAGGTACGTTTATGCTTTATAAGGAGGAGTGGAGTGGTTATTTTACTGAAATTTAGTAGACATTATTGCGTCAGGCATGAGCACGCGCAGGGTAAACTCAGGAGGCACTAAGGCATGCAGAGGATGGAGTGTAAGTAGAGCATCATTCTAACAGAAAGGCAGAAGAAGGAATAATCCCTAGCAATAAAATCAGGTTTTTTTTATGCAGGATTTTTTTTATGTTGCAGTAGAAAGCAAACTAAAGACGTCGATAAAGCAGAAAGAAAGGCGATCACCTATGGGTAGGTGATGCAAGTTGTTACGTTGCTCCACTGGACCCCCAATGGCGTCTACACTATCATTTCGCTTACATACACTGGGCTAGAAAAATCATAAAAATCTTACTAGACCTGCAGGTCTAGTAACCTGAATAATTTACTCGACCTAACTGTAATGTACTTGACCTGTGAACTGGTTTCAAATTGTACAATCCTAGGCAAATATTTAGTCTTATGGCGCCGCCTTTTTCTTCAATATCGCTTGAGAGCACCTTCAAATATGCAAGTTCGCTATTTCTGCTGAACAAAAAACTATTTTCTACACTAAATGTTTGCTCCATGTATAATAAGAATCAAGCCCACATATAGGGTACACATGATCCCTGGCTTGCCTCTTAGTCCACTAATAGCATTGTTATCTGGGCAGGAGCAGGAATATTTCCCAGTTCATGTTTAAAAACTCACTTTTCATAAATATATTACTAAAGCATGATGTGGCAGTGCACTGCCATTTACAGACAGCACATTTTCCATTGAAATGGCCAAAAAACTTTCCCACTAACATGTAGTTTTACTGATAAAACTATATAGTGCATAAACAATATTTGGAACTCGGGTTTCAGCATAAAATATTTTAAAATTGCGCATCACCAAGTAAAGTGTTCTGATTTGATCCTATACTAATCTTTTTTTAACCACAGAATTAAAAAAATGTGTCTTTATAACTAGTGAAATATATTTCAAATGTGTTAACAGTTCACTTATTTGCTATTTTAGCCTGAAATCTTACAGCCTTTCATTTCACATGCTTTGCACGGCACGAGTCTCACAGTTCACTTTAGAACAATCCTCGATCTTCAGTCACAAAAAGAAAAGTAAATGTAGGAAGATAAACCGACTTTTGACCCATCTCTGAAAGCTGAGAAAATGTGACAAGATAACAAGAGTCAATGGCAACTTTACGGCTCATTCACGAACTGGCGAGTAGCCCCTAAAAATAGCCCTGATTAAATCTGGCTTGCCATAGCGAGTGGGCAAGTGGATTTTGAGAGCCCGGACTCATGAATATCACTAAACTATGAGACTTTGTACTCGTTTTTCATGGGGTATTGGGTATGTCTCAATAGTGGGTTCTTGGGTATGTCTGATGAGATTTTGAGGAGTGGACAATCAGAAGGTGAACAATCACTGCTCATACTCATATGCGCTTGAGAAAGATGCAAGGGTGTGGAGTTTCTAGTGGGATGTGGTTCTTCCCGATATCAGTAGTTGTTTGAGAAGAGTTTCTGCTGTTTTAGCACTTCCTTGATCTTTAAGGGTCCTGATGGGTATCGGTCTGTGGGCAGGAAGAGAAAAATTATGGATTCTTTGTTGGATCACATTAGGAATAACCAGGTCTTAACCATCCTCTGAACTCCAACAGATTCTCAGCGACTCTGGTCTTTGCAGTACTTTGGAAGAGCATCTACTTGTTACTGGCAGCCAGTGTAGAGCTTTCAGAAATGGAGAAATATGGGTTTGTGTATGGGCTTGGATACTTACATTTAAAAGTAGTCTGACTTTTGGATCCTTTATAGCCTAATAATGGAGAGAGGAATGGTGTGATATAGTCCGTTAGCGCAGTCAAGTTTTGGGAGGATGAGCAATGTTGTTGCTTGTACCACTCACCATCAAAGAATGCAAAAGGGAATGGTCTTAAAGAACAAAGATCCTTATAAGAATCTGCACATGGTGTTCACTTTACTGAGCAAAATGTGCCCTCAATTAACACTGCATGGACAGGCCAAGTCCAGAAAGTAGAAAGGGAAGACTAGGACCCAGTCCGAGACTGGATAGACAGGTGAGTGCTGTTTCAGGGCACTTCGTGGACATGCTGCAGAACGAGACCTCTGCCACCCAGATAGGAAGTGCTAAACTTCTGCTCTAAGCAACATTTGTTAAACACTATAGAGACTAGCACTAAACTCCTGACAAAAACATTAAAAAATGCCTACTGAAGTTTTAAAAAAATGGTTTTATGTAGACAATGCCTGTATGAATGACAAAACTGAATGTGTGATTATGGAGTGTACTTTATGTGTAAAATAGTCCCTCAAGCATTTTAATGCAAGCCCCCTATGTGACGCAGGATGATGTATCACACAGCCAATTGCATGTGTTAAGAAATACTCCTCTGGTGTATCCAAAGTCCACTCTATGTATGTCAATTAGTAACACGTCGGGCAGACAGGTGTGCAAGTCAGATCAAAAACAAATGTTAAAGATGAGGAATAATTATTATTGGCGGTTATCAGGTTCAGACGACGGCAATGAATTGGGAGAGCTGGTGAGTTTATAGGAAAATGTGTGAATGTTTAAAGGTATAAAGAAGATAAGGTGAAGTGAGAGGAAAAAGGGTGGTGGACAGGTTGTGGCAGGAAGTGCCTATGTGTGGACCAAGCGAGTGAAACTATGAATCATTCTATGCTTTATCCGATGCTGGTGACTATCTGTGTTTTGTTGTTTGGTTGTCACTTGAAAAATCCCCAAAAATAGTTTAAAAAAACACTGCTTCAGGATTTGCAACAAAGAAATTCTGGACGAAATACGGCTATTATTGCAAATAAATATCCAAACATTGCCATAAAATAAGGACTTTTGGAAACAGCATGAGCTGGTACAATGGCAACTCACAAAAAATGCTGGTATTCATCTGCGATTTCTCCCATCATGCTATATTTTTAGAGCCAACTATTTTTGTACGAGATTTTCAAATATTACAAATATGCATTTCTAATAAAGCTATGGAATATTTTCAGCAGGCAATTTCACAGCTAAATATTTAATGTGCACAAAGGACACATTAGTGGTGTGGGACTCTAGTGTTAATGGAACATATAATGCAAGTAGAGGAGTGTGATGCAAAATGAGTGTCCTTGGGTATCAGTCATACATTGGAATTCGGCCTCTTTGCAAAGAAACATGCTTTTTACCATGGAAAAACAATAATAATAATAATAAACATGTGACTTTTGAATATTGACAAGCTTGAAAGTCACCACACATTACATAAAATTATGGCCTCAAATTCCGAAAAATCAAAATCAAAATTGGTGCCGTACAAAACTGTTTAAGTCAGAATTTGCTTCTTTTTTCTTTTTCTTTTGTTGATTGCATTAGACAGCATTGTAAAAATATTCCAAAATTACTTACGACTAAGACTCTGCTCCAAATAGTTGAGAATTATTTCGCAAAACAAGCCTAAGGTAAAATACTTAAGTCTCATCACACAGTGACACCACCATTGTTTCTCATCCAGGAAAGTCGCTAGCACAAGCTCAAGCAACATGAAGCATAAAACAGCAATAGCCCTCCTTTACACATAAGAGTTAGTTGAAAATATTAAATTCATAAAGACCTCAAGAAAAAAAAAAAATATATATATATATATATATATAAAAAATAAAAAATAAAAGCATGCATATAAAAATATCCAAATGTTGTACAGCATGTTTCTCTTGGTATTCAACAAAACGTTTACTCAGCACTTGCCTTCATCATCGTCATCTTTTTCCTTATCCTCCAAGGCTTGCTTCTCCAGCTGTTTTGTCACATCATCAACCGTGCCGGCTCCCCCTTCTTTCTCAGTATCTGGTCAATTTAAAAAAAGTTTTTTTTATTTTCTGTTTTAGTCAAAAAACAATTCACATTTCACAAAAAGATTCTCCTAGGTTTGCAAGGTACAATTGTGTCCACAGCAGTATTTGTGTACTTGAACAGATTTCCCAACCATCTGGGCTAACGCATACTTCTTTATTCCTAGTCCTGTAGGCAATGGGTCCAGAAACACTCGATTAGCTCCCTAATATCAGTATAAACAGTCCCTGACCAGACAGCACTTCTATTAGGTTTCTGTCACCCCTTCCCCGATATCCCGTAAAGCTTGCTACTGCTAGTGTACCCTTATCAGAGGATATGACAACTTTTGTTTCATTGCTGCCAATTCTCCCTAATCCTCCACTCGCCTTTCATCAATTCTTGTGAGCTTCATTGATCCCTCCTCAGCTATTGTCCATTCAATATACCACTCGCCGAGGCGTTTGTGGTCCGGGTGACCTTGGTCAACTTATTGCTTTGCGTAGTTTAACAAGCAATGCCCCAAACACTTCAAAAGTATTTACTTCGATTTGGGACTACTTGATAGGCCCATACCATATGGAAGTTTGCCTCTGCTGCCCTTCACCTCGGGTGTGCAGATCTCTCTCCACGTCCCAGTTTTACTTGGGGGCAATAAGGTTCTATGCATGTAATTAAACTGGACTAACGTGACCCTGGCATTGCTTGAGATTTTCTTAACTTGTGAATATGCTGCCTCCTTCTCTTTATCTGTGAATGGATCTGGGCAGTCTGCCTCCCATTGGGTTCCGACTTAGAAGGCCACCACCCTCGTCAGCTCTCAGTACCCTACAAATTAGACACCAACACCCCTCATTGTGCTTAAGTGAACAGGGTTACTAGTGCAAAGTCCAACCTTGGAAGAAAAGGAGCATGTCAAAATCAATCTGAAATATTTCTTTCCGAGATTCCAAGAATAGTAATTTTCATTCCATAACTCATTTAAGTCCCCACTCAAAAATAGTCACTTCAGAGTCTTGCGTTTCTTTTTTTGTATCCAAATTTTTATTCAATCAATGCTTTTCATCAGAAGCAGTCAGCGCAGCCCAGCCAACGCGTTTCGTCCATAAGGAAATCATCATTGCACTGACCCTTTCAGACCTGCCAATACTCTGTCAATGTACACGTACTGTTTACCCACAGTGTGTGAGAATTGTGTTTCAGATATCTGAAACACTCTACTTTCCACTGTATCCTCACTTTCGGGTATTTGTCATGTGATATCTTAATGAGTCCCCCCTTCCCCGTATCTTCCCCAGCAGGAACAATACCCTCTTATCTCTGCTGGTGTATAATAGGGGTACTGCCCCAAATCGCACCAATTACTGCACCAACACAGTCACAAAGTGCTCTGACCTCGCAAGTATGTTAGTGTGTCGCCCGAGTACATAGACACTGTGGGTGGTCAATCTTACTGTGATCCCCAAACCCTAATGTATTACCCTCAGCATGCATTCAATGCAAACAATTGAGAAGAAAGAAGGCAACCTTGCCTTGTCTCCTCTCAAACAACCAACGTTTTGTTATTACCAATCCCCTTTTCCACCTTGCCGTTGGCTCATTGCACAATAATTGTATCAAGCCAACAAAATCAATGACGAATCCCATCTTCTTGCAAACTCATAACATGTAATCAACCCTTGTTGTATTGAATGCTTTTTTCCATTTCTAGCCGCAATGTATCAAGGTATCCAACACCTTCACCAAACTGTTTGAAAAGGCCGTACTCAATATCTTGACAGTATGATCCGCATTCCATCTAGCTCCTCTTCCAGGCCGATTTCGGAACCACTGTGATTATGGCCACCCTCAGTGTGGAAAATGTAGGAAGGTGGTTCTTTATATAGCGAACCAAAACAAGGTACACTGTGTAAGGAGTCCAGGAAATCCTTATTGGATTACAGAGGCAAAAATTAGAACACTAAATGCTCTCTTTTGTGGTAGTGTGGGCGAGCAGTTTAGGCTCATCAGTGGGTAGTGCTAAGCATTTGTTGTACTTACAGCGGCAATGAATAAGAGACACACTCAATAAATCAGAGACTAATTTAGAAAAATAGGTCATATTTTTATATATAGTTTGATACCAAGAGCTTCGTAATCAAGTAAGTAATTTTGCAGGTAAGCAAATAGTTCAATTCAATGCCTCTTTACGCAGCAATGCTTCCATACAGAAGAAAAGGCATATCTTGCATACAGTTATTTGCATTCAGTTTCTGGGGGTCTCCTTCGGGACTTAGGGTTGTAGGGGGCAAAGGTTCAAAGTACCACCAGCAGTTACTCATTACCTGCCCTGGGGCGACCGGGTGCAGAGGTGCTGGTCGGGTTGGTAGCTGTGTGTGCTATGCTGCTAGGAAGAAGGGAGGTCACCTAGAAACAGGCTGCAGAGGGGGAATTGGGGACAAGTTCAAGAGCTCCCAACAGGGGGCTCGATCACAAGGATCCGGGGGACAAGGAGGCACAGCCGGTTCATTGGTACCTGGACTGGGGCGCTCGGGTGCAGAGTGGAAAGGTTGGCGGGGCTCTGTGCGTCCTGGAACCATGCGGTTGTCTGTCTCTCCGTTTGAGAGTGCAAAAATCAGGACTGCTGGGCCACTCTGGAAGTGGGTTTCTGCGGTGCCGATGTTCCTTGATGGCTGCTCGGTCTCGGTTCAGTGCGAGTCCAGATTGGACTCCCACGGGCTGTGCTTGCTGCAAGGGGTCTGGTACCCCGGGTATTGGCCCTGTGCAGCTGTGGTCGGTCCTGCTGTCCTCTCACTAGGTGGGGATGCAGATCGGACCTTCAGGAGCACAGGTTCCGTTTCCTGGGTGGCTGCTGCGTCAGGCTGGCTGGGGAGCAGCAACTGGGTAGATCAGACTTTGCGTTTCGGTGCCTGCGGACTGCAGGGGAGTAGCTCCTCTACTCCAAGAGATTAGCTGGCAATTTGTGAAGGGCTGGCAGTCTCCTGGGGTTCTTGGAAGCTGGTCAGCTGCAGGACGAGTCCAGATTGTTGAGACTGGTGCAGGGAGGCAAGGTTTGGGGCAAAAAGTCCATAGCAAGTCTTCAGTTCCTTCTCTTCTCGCGCCTCTTCTTTGCCCTCTCTTCATGATACATTGCATCTAAGCTCCTGGTGTCAGAGGTGTCACCTAAACACTCACTTTAGGTGCGTTACAGGGAGCGACAGGTAGTAGCCAAGAGGCTACTTACCTTTAGGGTGTCTACACGCTCTATAGGACCACTTTGTGTGGGAAGTGGGCATAACTCTGACTTAGAGAGCATAATTCTGCCAAAACTAAGTTGGTGGAATTCTAAAAGTCGTGTTCACATAAGGTAGCGAACCTTAGGGGTGGTACTAGCCTGAGAGGGGAACACGCCTAATGACTAGCTAATTTTCCCCGCCTGTCAGGGTGCCAAAATTGGCCCAGGACAGGGGGCGGCATTTCCATTGTCCTGGGAAGCCTTGTGTTGCGTATCAAAGGCGGCAGAGGCCTTTGGAGCCTCCTGCCTTGATATGCTGATCGCTGAGCCATCCTCCTTGGAGTATGTGACAACAACTCCGGCTGGAGCAAGCATTGTTTCTGTCCTCAGAGAGCGCGGGCTCTCACCTGCAGGGGGTCAGAAACAAGTCTGTGATGGCAGGCTGGTCTACACCAGTCAGCCAGCACACTAGGTTCAGTGAAGCCATCATGTAGCTGGGGAACTCGTAAACACCAGTGTCCAGCACATGGTCTCAAAATGGCTTCCCTGTTCACTTGCAAAATTTAAGAATTGACTTAGACATCGCACGGGCATATCTGCTCATACAGATATGTCCACACATGTAGTATAGTGCACCTTGCCTTAGGGCTGTAAGGCCTGCTGCAGGGGTGACATACCTATATTACATGTGGTATCTGCAGGCATGGCACACAGGAGGTGTGCCATTCGTATCTTCACTTTTCTCTGCACCATGGCACTTTCTCTGCACCATGGCACGCAACCTGCAATCGCAGTTTGCATGTTGGTTCCAAAGGGTCCCTTAGAGTGGCACAATACATGCTGAAGCCCTTAGGGACCCTCTTTAGTCTCCTTGCCCTAGGTATCAGGGGTATCATTTACTAGGGACTTACAAGAGGTGCTAAAGGTATTGCCAATTGTGGGAACAATTGTATAGTTTTAGGGAAAGAGATCTGGCACTGGGGACCTGGATAGAAGGAACCCGGTGCACTTCTGGCAAAATTGCATCAGATACAAGGGAACAAGTGCGAGTGTCCATGTCAAAAAGGGGCACTTTCCTACATAAAATATTGTAGTATTTTGGGCCTCTGTAAAGACTTCAAGAAGTCTGAGAGCATACTGTGTAATTTATGCTGTAGGTCCACTTCGCAGCACCTGGCCCCTACGAATGCCCTTTATTGTTGCCACCAGGTCCTCTTTGGCTAACGGGCCCCTCAGAAGTTCTGGTGTTTTACAGTTAGTCTGGGTGGGTCAGCCCATTCCACAAAGACATCAAGTAATTGAAAAAGTTATTAACAAGTAAGTGTACAGTGTGAATGGCCCAAAGGAATGCAGCACTTCCCACTTACGGTGCAAATGATTTTTCCATGAAAGAACCGTCAAAATTAAATTAAATATAGATGTTGGATTTTAGGATGAAGAAATAACGCTAAATTGCCCACTACGTATGCTTGGTCTCGACCTGCATAATACAGATATCGCCTTGCAGATATCCAGAGGCTGCCTTATTGATGTTGGCAAAGTTTCTAAAATTTAAAGGAGATAAAACAGGAGTCGATTCTTCGTTGTTCGGTCTCCGCATGGTCTTCTGGTTGCTGGCCTGATCAGCTAGGATAACCTGCTATTTCTGTTGATTAGGTTAAAAAAGTCTTGGGGTAATTTTCAATAGCAACTTCTATTTTCAAACTCACAACAAAACAGGTTTTATTTTCTACACTTACTGTGTAAGATTCTGCTTTTCCTGCCTTTGGAACAACACAGGACTATACTTCAGGGAGTGATTTTGTCCAGAATGGATTAATGCAACTCTCTAGATGCAAGTCTTCCCGCAACTCTCATGAAAAGTCTTTAATTACCTCAGAACAATGATGCTGGACTTTTTTGGGAGGAAAAAATTCTATTCAATCTCAACACACCATATGATACTCCGGACCACAGGATCCCTTTGAAGAATCAATGAGGGAGTATGTTATCTGGCATAGTTTTACAATGCATTTGTTTCTTCATTCTTAACGGAACCAGCAACTACAAATCTGAACAGAAGCCTCAGTACAAAGACCGGCATGTGGTGTCCCACAGGGCTTCTCATGCGCACCCCTACTTTTCAACATTTACTTGCACTTGTTAGCACACATGCTAGAGCATACTTGTCCAACATAAGACCCATGGGCCATCATGGCACGCCCTCAAGCTACATTATGTAGGACTTTTTCCACGTAGAAGGCTTTGTGAGCTGCTTTGTACAGTGTATTGCTGCAATGCAGCATGGGAAACACAGGAGTGGGCCAATCAGAAAACAACTCACTAAATGAGGATGCAGGCACAGTTCATTGTCCATCTACAGGCTTTTTTTTTTTCTTTTTTTTTAAAGCCAATAAGTGCTCCAGCGTGAGCACAGGAGATTAGGTTGGCTTTGTTGCCTCACCCAAACACTGTAAACAGAGTGCTGCCTTCTGCCTTGTGAGCCTGAGTGAGAGACGCACATGCACACACAAAGCCAGACGAGGCAGCAGCATTCTTGAAACACTGCACAGCATGATGATCAGCATAATGGACCATTCTTCGGAGCAAGCAGGTTTGTACAGGAAGTAAAACCTAGGTCATTGAAAAATTACCAGTCGTGTCTCCCCTTATATTTTGTCCATTTATCCATCTACCATTGCTCAATCCTGTGTTGTTTTCTACAGACAACCAAGGATATCATGATATATATACTACATTACATTACCTACTGGCGATGGCCAGTAGGTAGTTAAAATTAGGACCAGAATTGCCATAGGAAAAGCATTTTTTATTTTGCCAATAACTTTGGCACAGCTTGGCGAACCTTCACAAAATTTTCAAAAATGTCCCCTTTTTAGGTCTCGCCTAGCGACGCAGCGCGAAGCGCTGTCGCTAGCGAGATGTATTGTTACCGATTTGCTTCGGAAGGGAGACAGGAGATGTGCACGCGCAGAACGGACTGCAATTGTGAACGCGCCCGTGAACGTTAACACGCACGTACAGACACGCGATGTGCACATCTCCTGTCCCCCTTCCGTCCTCGCCAGCCGCAAAACATGAGGCTGCCCGCTCCTTCTCCGTGCAGCTTCACCAGGAACCTAGTGTCCCGAAGACCGGAGGAGCCCCAGGCCGGTGCCAGCCTTGCCTTTTAGGATTGCCGTGGTTACAGCTCATGCTGAAAAGAATAACATAAATGATGGTAAACAATTACCATAGCACTGAAATGATACAGTCCGCGACACGGCACGTGCCCTGGTCCACCCTGAATGGATGTCTCCCGAAAACGATGCCCTGTTTTCAGCGTGAACCCCAATATTTAGGGGCTTGAGTTGGGGTACATGAACGTGTTGCTGTTGTGGTGGGAAGGGTGCACGGAAGAGCGCTGTCAGTCCTGGTTTGTTTTTTTACATTCTTGCAAAACAAGAAAAAAAACTTGATAATGAAGGGAAACGGGTCTTGCGAAAGGTGGGATGTGTTTGCTCCATAGGTGGAGAAGTCCCTCGATTGTTCATTAACCCGTTTTGTGGTGTTTTCCGGAGTAGTAATTACTCGGCCCCCCGGGACTCGGGAGGGTACATTAGGGCCCGGCCCCGCTGGATGGGAGCTCTTCACCGGGAGGGCGTGGGGCGTGACAAGGATCCGGCGCTAGAGGCCCTGGACCCGCTGAGATATCCGGAGGGGCTGAAAACACAGTTACCCGAGTCCAGAAGGACACGGAGGAAGAGTCAACACGCCTCAAGGGGGGCTCAGTATGTGCAGATCTTAGAAGGTAAGGTGGCTTTGGTTTCTCTTCCAAGGGCTGTCCAGCTCTGACCTTTGGGACTCAGTCAGGGGTTTCTGTCCTACTGATGTCCTATGTTTATCTCCACTATGAATGTATCTTAAAATCCTGCAGTGCTCCAGATGCAATAGCGTAACATGGATGCTGTGGATGCCGCCAGGGGCCCTGGTCCAAGCAGAGAAACAAGCATTTGCAATGCAATAGGTCTCGCATTGACGCTGAAGTTTGAACTATTGACATTGCAAATAACAATGCCTTTTATTTTTGTTTTCTTTTTAAAAACATAAATAAAAGGCATTGTTATTTACAATGCCAATAGCTTAAACTCGCGTAACTGCGAGACCTATTGCATTGCAAATGCTTGTTGGTTCAGCTGCGGTGTTGAAAGTTTCAGGGTGATCCGTCAAGTGGGAGTCAGGGTGATCCGTCAAGTGGGAGGTCGAGAAAAAAGGGGGGTCCCGAATGTCTATGGGGATTAGCCTGAACGGTATTACACCAAATATATATATATATATATCTGCAGTCAGAATTCAGGCATATACCAGAAATACAGACATCTTGGCTGAGGGGATTCTCTCCTGTCAGTAGCCTTCTGCCTTCTGTGTCCTGAAACGAAGAAATCTGAGGAGGCATACAATAATTAGGATCCCTTATTGTCGGCCTTTGAAAAAAGAATAAACACCACCGTGAGTGCAAGCTTCCAGCTCCTGACTAGTTAATCCAGCTGGAATACATCTGGATGCTGCAGAAATGTGTATGGGTTTTGACCTCGAAGTATTTGTTCTAGCAGCTGCTAATGAGAAAGCCTTGGCAAGTGTTTCCAACCTTTGCTATATTTTTCCCCATTGTCAAGTAATATTCACATTTTCAAGCTTTCTTTTTCTTTCCTCCTCATTTTGGGGTGCAGTTAGGTCTAGAAGACCAGAGCTTTTAACTGGTTTCTTTAACATATAAAAAGGCCTGCTACAATGTCACCCAAGGCAATGTCCTTAGTGTACAAGGGCACTAACATAATTTCCTGATATTTGTAAAATTATTAACACAATTCATTTATCCTCTATTTAAGCCTGCTTGTCGGTACATCTTTAGTCCTCACAACCACTAAAGTACTGAACAAAAACAAAACACTGCACAGTCACTTCTATTTAAAAGGCACACATGTACAATGTTTTTTTCCTTTTCATGTCTCCCTTACCAGACAACGAAAGGTGTCTGTCTGGCTGTAAAAGACCTGTTGTGAACTTACAGTGGAGTTACAGCCTGCCCACTGCTTAACACAGATTTGCTTTGTCATTCTCATTTGCTTGCTTTTTGTTTGATGGCTTGCTTTCCTATTCTTGTGTTTGTTCCTCTTCTGAAGCATACCCGCTTTAAAATCTTTTTGACTGGCTGACTTGTATCCTTGAACAGAAAATACAAATATAATATTAATGCCAGGGCAGCGGTCACCCAGAATAGATCAATGCGCCATTTTCCATAATTATGTGTTCATATCCTTATTTCACAAGCAGATGGGGTCTCACTTACACTTCATCACGTTTTTCAGTATTATCATTTTACAAAAATGACGACAACCAACGGTGTTCATTTAAATCCTTTACAGCAGCATTTTGTAACCAATCATTCAACAAGTCCTTTCTTTGGTGTCATTTCCAATTTGTATCACATTGATATTCTTTAATGAATAAATCACATTTTCTGGGGCTCAAGTTGCATAATCCTATAGCATAATTCCTATAAAATAATTATTTTTCCCCATAAATGAATGTTATAAATAGAGTCCTCTGCTGACACCGTTACAATTCTTGCACAGCAGACATTGAAACGTACCCATTATTTATTTCAACACACTTTGTTTCTTATGAGTTGAAATATCTTTCACCAACATACAAAGATGGTTTTCTTGTGAAAACTGTCAGTTTACTTCTACCAAAACGGATTAATGCTGAGCTGTTTTCAATGATATTCCAGTGCTTGAACTATTTTAACCACTATTTGATTATCTTGTGTACAGTGAAATAACCACATACAGGTCACATTCACATCAGTAATGTCACTTTGACCATCAAACAACCTATCCTCACCAACACCACCTGCCACATTCATGCACTCTCTGCCACTTACTGCCAACAGTTGTTAGCGCTGTTGAACAGTCTACATCTTGGGTGTCAAACGTAGGCCTATTACAGACATTCAGATTGCACTCGGTTTTCTCCTGAAAACAAATTAGGTGTAGCACGTGGAAAAAAAGCGGAGTGGTTTGCAGAATCTGAAAATTCCTTCAGGAGTTTTTCAGACCAGTTGCAGAGGGTTCAGCAGGAGGATGATAGTAGCATATGGACTAAGAGCAATTGAGACACCATAAAGTAGCTTTATCCTACTCGGATGTACGGGTTCTTTCTCATTTGAACTTGTAGGTACATCTGCCACAGCAGAGAGTGAGACCAGAACAAAGCAGGACTGAAACAAGAAAAAAAGAAGTCAAAATATGCCTATACAAAGCGGTTTTGTTGAATATCTGGGCCAAATTTCTCTAACAAGTCACCCGGTAAATGCCACAGTCAGTCTTAACTCTGGGAAAGTGTTCCAGGACACTGAATGGATACATTTTTGAAATATTATAAAGGGATCGCAGATGTGAAGCGCTTGAAACTCACTTATGCCAATGCTACTAAGGAAACAGTATTCACCGACAGTAGTTTTAGAGTGCCATATGCCTAAACAGCTTGTGCATGACCCGCATGGGAACCCAATTATGGACCACAGAGCTTGAGGGATGGCATAATGTAGGAGCTAGATGAATCTCAACTTCTGGGTGTCTCGACAGCCTTGCTGGCTGCGGTAAATGATTCCCCAGTCTGTGCCTGGGAAGTCCAATGACCAGGAGTTATGTCCTGTAGATATCTACATGCAAGTCTATCTCAGTCATGTGACGTGAGAGGCATATTACTGACTGAACGTGAAAGCAGACTGATGTTCTTCACCAGTGTCTAGTGACAGAACCATGGGCATTTGTTCATGTGGAGGATTTCCTGGTAGGCACAAGGATCTTCAAGTTTCCTAATAAGAGGCCTAGATACTGAAACATCAACTCCCTAGGTCCCATGCTTCCAGGTTGAGCGATTGTCAGGACGGATGTAGCACTCACCCTTCTCCATGGAGAGGAGATCCATCTTCTGGAGGCAGATATAGTTAAGTAACAAATCTGGGGAGGCCAGGCCAGTTGAAAGCCACCAGAATCAATACACAGCCAGGACTCTCCCTGATCATCTTGAGAACTCTCAGAATCCAAAGGTCAGGAGTTAAATATATAGAAACATCCCCATCAGTCCACTCACGAGCTGTCGCCAACCCATCAGGAGCCTGGTCACTTGCTCAACAAGAGGTGTACTAATCGCACTTGGAATTAAAATGGATTGCAAACACAGAGGCAGGAGGTCAATCACAGCTTCAAAGATAGGAAGGAGAACTTCTTGGAGGATCTCCTATTAGTGTGTAGAGTAGAAACAACTGCCGAGGCTGTCCAATCAGGTTTTGTCTGACCCCTACAGCATGAGAGACTAGCAGGAACATATCTAGTTGCAGAGCCCACTGCCAATTAGATAGCCAGCCAGCACAGCTGTTGAGAGTGAGTCTACCTTGTTACCTGATAGAGGTGGCCGCTCTGGTGCTGTCTGTATAGACATTCACCAAACTGGATCACAGCACAGGTAAGAATGCCTTCAACTCAAGCAAAATTTGCCGACAGAACCAACAAGTTTATGTACAAGGGGATATGTGCTTTGTTTCAAAAGGAACATATGAAGAGTTCCCAACAATGGGCCCCCCAGCCTGTCCTCTATAAGTCAGAGGTAACTAAACAAGGCATGCTGAAGGGGCATCCCTCCAAGAAGTTGGAAGAAAGTCCACATTATTCCAATATTGGAACAGTGATAGGTGGACTGCGAGGAGCCTCAACTGCTCCTCACAACTAGTCGCACAGACCAGCTGTTACAAACTGTTGCACAAACATACCTGTGGCACACTACAAAATGCCACATTTTGCTTTTGCCCCCGTTTATTCAGCCCCACACAAATATTAAAATTACAAATAATCCTATGCACAATAAGCAAGCCTTAGTAACCGTTTCCCCGGCCTACGTTTTATACAATCTCTGCCACAGAATCCTACTTGCATATAATGCTGGCAATTGCTGCTTCCACTGCATTTGTCACTTTGCTTATAACAGTTCTAAAGGGCTTGCACCAGCTAATCTTCCTGTAAGTGGTGGATTAAAGTTTCGTCTTGCTTGCAGGTACTTTTTGTGCTTGTTTTGCTCACAGCTGTCTTTCAGAAGATGCCAGCAGAACTACTGACATTGTGTGGCTTCATCTGTTCGCCATACTGTATGTGTTATGTTATAGCATGTGCTCGACTTGCTACTCTGGCAGCTCACACTTCCCACTTCCTTGCGCCAGTAAAGTCTCTTGAGCCAGGCGATGCTTGGCTGCATCCCATTTCTGCATTTACCACCACGTTCTCTACTGCCGCTTCGCATCTACCCCCGAAGTTGTTCACAGCTCTTGCAGTACTCTCCTATCACAATGCCATCAAACGTTGCAACCGTTCCAACTGCAACATGCTTCTTACAATGGCAAATGCAAGTATAATAGTTTGTCGGCAATGTAGTGGCGATATGGCAGAAGAGAAAATAACGATGACTTTTATGGAGAATTCTTTAGTAACATCTATTGACAGGCTGCCTCAATGAGCTTAATGCTAGTCAGTGTAACCTGCAATGATCAGTGGGCCATACGCCGTAATCCAAGTAAAGTCCACTCAGCCTTCCATCCTTCCCAAGATGGCAAATTGAGTGCGGTTACACTGGGCAACAGTATAACAGACTACTTACAGTGCTTAGAAACAGCTAAAATGAGGTCTGAAG
This sequence comes from Calotriton arnoldi, assembly GCA_963921515.1. Classification (NCBI taxonomy): domain Eukaryota; kingdom Metazoa; phylum Chordata; class Amphibia; order Caudata; family Salamandridae; genus Calotriton; species Calotriton arnoldi. The sequence continues at coordinate 893,094 of CAWUFW010000022.1, read as the reverse complement.
CGATACATAATAAACGAGTTTTAGTTATTTGGTCGAAATTGACTCACAAACTTCGGCCTCGTTCTACTTGCCACATTCACTCACCAAAGCAGCAAGCTTACACACCGACACACAAAAAATCAAGCACTGGCAAAGCCAACAGGTCAGGCGTTGATTTAGAGCCTTTTGGCTTTGTCAAATACTGTTTTGTCATGATTTTTGCAAAAGTTTATTGTTGATAAAGATGACGGGCCCTTGCCATCTGCAAAAAATGGCAAAACTATAAATATTTATTGGGGTCTCAAAAAGCATACACTGCCATAGTAATCCTTGGCACTTTAGGGAACTAACTGATTTGTGTGTGGCTGTAAAAGTGAAGTTGGCCAATGGCTGAAGTGGGCTGACCCCGTGAACGAAGTTGTGCACTGTTGTGTTGTGGAAGAAAAATGTGAATAGAAAACAGACCAATGGATGTAGATGGCCGGCAGAAATACTCTAAGAATATTACACTAACCCTCACCACCTCTTCTATGCCCCATGTCGAAACCGTGTACAAGCCATCAATCTTTTTCTATCCCCTTTCCCGGTGCTCTCGTTGCTCCTTCCTCTTCCAACTTCACACCCTTCCTACTCAACAATTGTGAAACACTTACTTTTGTTTGTTTCTCTTCATGCCCCTTTTAGCCCATTCAGCGCCCGACGTGTCGTAACTACGTGAGCTACTTTTTAAATTTTGTTTTTCTTCTTCTTTCCTTCAACCATGATCTCACTCCTCCTACAACACCCCGCCTATCCTTGCTGCTTTCCCCCACCTCCCTTTATTTTACTCCTCACCCCCAGCAGCCTTGCTCTTCTTCTTCTTCCTTTTCTTCTTCTTGCCAGGCTCTTCCGACGTATCAGCCTCATCCTTGTCCTCTAGTTCCAACTCTCCATTGAGGTGCGGAGGTTCTTCAAGCAACGATTGCTGCTGTTTCACTGCCGCCATGTTCAAGAGAGAGAGCCTAGGTCTGACCGGAACACTGTGGTTCCTAAATCAACTCTATGATACAGAGGACCCGGGTCTCCGCTCTAACATCACTCTATGATTCGGCCATCAGGAGTCAAGGGGGATGCCGGGACAGCTTCACACAACATTCCGGAGTACTCATCTATAAACATAGAAAACGGACTACACCTCTTTTTTCCACCGAGGGCTCGGTATAGAAACATATTAAAAATACCCAATTAAAAACAAATGACATCATATTTTTAACTGCAGCTCGTGAGAACCCATTTCAAAATGAGCTTTAAGTGTTCGCGAATAGCTGAGGTATACCATTTTCGATATGACAATCACATTGGAATGTAGAGGTAAAGTAGCTCAGGTCGTAATAACCATTCACGTATTCTGAAGCTTTTAGCTAGTTAGAAACATATTTTTACAAACACTTCGTAAGCTCATAGTATTCGGTTCTCACAAACGCATTCGGTTCACATTTTCAAAATGGCCGACAAACTTGGACAGACTGGAAGACAGTAATGTAAAGAAGGCTGGTTATTACTGTGCCTGGATAATAGATCAAAGATGTAAACAAATTTAACTTCTTGACTGCTAGGGCTTATTTCAACAAAATGCATCTACACTAAATTTGTGTCCTTGTTTCCCAACATTCCAGGAATTCTAAAGGTTTCTTTTTATTTTTTTGCAGTTTTATATAAATACATTGCTTTCTGTATTTATCTGTAAAAATCAGCAGAAATGGAAAACTGGGAGCCTTAAATATAAAGAATGAAAAGTGGGTATGAATAAACCTATGTGTTTCTGAAATGTACACAAACTACTGAGCTTAGCGACCGCGATTATTTGTACACCTCTAAATTTGCGCTTACCCATATTATCTTGTGATTCAGTGGGCATTTTGCCAAAGGTCTTCTTCCTTGCACACTGGATTACATTTGGAAGCCACAAATGCAAAGAAATCTAATTGGTAGTGACAAATGTTCTACTATTCTGTGTTCCCACGTTTCCCAATAAAAATGGTACCCCACTTGTGTGTCCGGACCTAGCACCTGCAACAAAAAAAACAAGCATTTGCAATGCAATAGGTCTCGCATTTACGCAAGACCTATTGCATTGCAAACAGTAGGCATCACGGACAACGGGAGGGAGGGCGGGTGGAGGGGGGAGAATACACGACAACGGGAGGGAGGGGGGAGTAAAGAAGGCACCAAAGCATGTCGTGCCTGCAGTAGGAGAACCTCATTAAAGAAAATAGTGCTCACAGTCTAAATAATACGTACAGTGTAACAACCGAAGTAAAGGGGCCAGTCGCCATGGGAGGTGACAAATGAAGAGGAGGCGGTACTAAGGAGGGACTAACAAGCCTATTGACGAATCAGAAGCCAGCATTTAGGACTGACAATGACACAAGCCAATGGCAAATATGGGCGGAGAGTGGGCAGGGCTTCTATTCTCTACTCCTCTACAATAAGTCTTGCAGAGCAGCGCATGCTCGCTGGCTTTAGGCTCGACCTAAAAACACCAAGAAACGCATCCTGAAGACATCACATTTCAACCACAAAAATCATAGCTGGCAAGTTTTCAGATTGCTTATGTGTGACATTATTAAAAAATCATGTGCACTTATGAGTGACATTGTATTGTATTGTAATTGCATTTATATAGCGCTTATTACCCCTGACTTGTAGTGCCAAATGTGTGACACTTTCTCACATGTGAAACTAAAGAATAAGGTCCATTTAAATAGATAAATATCTGAAAGTACAGCCTTCTGAGCAGTGAGAAGCCCTACAGAAGACCTAGAAATCGCTGTAAACCTCCTGAGATGGAGAGTCACTAACTCATTTTGCATTTCTAAAGTGATCTTACTGTAGTGATTTCTAGAAAGAACCTGGACTCCTAAGTGATGACTGCCATGACTGCTGCCTGATCACTTTTGGGGAGAACTGATCAGACCCTTATTCTGTAGTGACTATGGTATGCAAGTCAAACCTCTCATTGGTTAGTGAGAAAGAGGTACATCACTCAGTCATCATTAGGGTTGAGACCTGACCAATATTTCACTAGTGTGTCACCAGCATGGTGAGCATTTTTATGCCAATGCAGGTAAAAAATGGGGAACACCCTTCAGAATTCATATTTTCCTTTTGAAATATAAACCTGCAGCTCCAAATACATCAACAATGTTTTGGAGTTGTCTAAAATTACCATAAATGAGTTTCAAAACAAGCCACCTCGGCAGAAGCACTATGTTTACAAAAACCTAAATAATACAGAATGACTCAGTATATTATTGAGACTTTACACTGTTTCTAATGGCTGTTATTTTTCTTTGCGAAAAATAGCAGTCACTGATAGCCAAACATACCTCAAGCAGGCCACAAATGTGAGTGTTTGGGGGCTGGACTGTCCCTCAAGCCAATTTTGCCTGCTGCGTCAGCGGTCATTTCTGATCTTGAGTCAAGTCTGAAGAACATTAGATGATGGTACGTAGCTTTGATTATAAGGTCACTCAGGACTGGTAGGTCGGGCCCCAGTTCCCAGGAGCATTGCGTCTACAAAATTGTGTGTTGTGTAGGAACAGGATGAGTTCCTTGAGGGGTTGGTTATACTAACAACTTGAGCTACAGATTAGGGAATTAAAGTCTTTGCTAGGTTGTGCCTCTTAGTTTTCCTTCTTCCCAATTGGATAGTTATGCAGCCTGGCATTGGGTTTGCTTTCCAATTTAATGTTGGAAAAATAAAATATGAATGTGTGCCAGTATAATGTAACTGGTACTCATGCAAAGCGCTCCAATATCTTCGGGGCGAGTTTGCGCTATATACAATTGTAAAAAAAATGTTACTCAGCAAATGTTTTGTCCTGATTCCTCTGCACTGGAGCTGAGTGCTGCTAAGAGTGAAGGATGGCCTGTGTCTCTAAAATTACAGAGCTGAGAGGCTGTTACTATTGATACAATTTAATAACAGTAAAATAGTTTATAAATATTTGCCAACTTGCAAACCATGTTTTTACAACAATTTTAATACATATTTGAGGAATGAAATGCTTTATTTGAGCACTCACCGTGACCTAATACTGTGCCCGGAACATAAGTCTGGTGCTTTTGTAATGGGTGCAAGGCACCTGACAACCTGCCTTGAGACTGTGAATGTACTCACGGCTCGGCCCACCCGCGCCATCCAGAAGAGAGAGACAGGAATGGCTAGCAAAACCACGATGCATGGGGGCTGGTGCAGCAGCAGGTGGCCGGTCCAGAGTGCACAGCGATGTGATTGGAGGTGGCGGCATCATGGGCAAACAAATACTGCAGTGCTTCGCCCCGCGCACAGAGCTCCATTTTAACCACTATAGGTCCCACGCAGTGGCAGGTTAAGGAAAAAATGTTGAATCCAGGCCTGACCGTCCACCTGAGCCTTCAAGTGTGGTGTATGCCCCCTATTGCCTGAAAAACAAAAGAAGGCAAGTGTTCCGGCGGCACAGAGATTAAACATGGGAGATCCTATCCACATGACTGTTTTTTTTCTTCCAACTCACTGCAGGGGAAACAGTGTATGGTAAGACTTGGTCATCGTACAACAGTGGTGAGCGTTGAGCATGGCTAAGTGAATTGCCTGGGGCCCTGCAGGCAACAGCATGGCAAACGCCCAAAGCGCTTTTGTTGTTAATTATTCTGTAGCACCTCCTTGCACATTCATCGGAGGAGCTGTAAATGCGTGACTTATGCCTTTTAGTGTGGTGATACGGACCACCACACTAAAATGTGTTAGTCCAACCCCTGATGCATGGTACTTCACAGGGTTGCAAATCCAATGTGTTTTTTTTTTAAACAATGCAGGCACCTGTGGATTTTGGGCCCTAACCACCACCTAGGGAAACCTACAGTACCCAGATATTTTTGAAAACTAAACACCCGGGGGAGTCCAGGCAGGTGTCACATATGTGATTCTGAGATGGTTGTCTTACCCAGAAGCCATTGCAAACCTCAAAGTTTGGCTAAAAACACACATTTTCCACACATTTCTGTGAAGTAAAGTTCTGCAATCTGTGGGGATCCTCAAATTTCCTGCCACTCAGCAGCCCAACATGTCTTGTGATAAAAATTGTACCCCTCTTGTGTGGGTGGGCTTAGCACCTGTGACAGGAATAAGCCCAAAACACAACGTAGACAGATCAAATATTTCTACTCAAAACTGACCCTTTTTTACAATATTGCGGAATTTGGGTGCTAGCTCAGCTGGTACCCATTGAACTATCAATCCTTATCTCTGGTGAGACTTTGTCTGTATTCCCCACGTGGGATTGCTCAAAATGGATATTTTCTTAGCTTTAGCGAAAGAAAGTCTTGATTTTATTAAAGACAAGGAGGCGAGTATTATGCTTTCTTTTCTTGTGTTTATTCAAATAGCAGCCAAGATAAACAACATATCCCGTCATACAAAGAACTACCTTATGATGTCATAAAGGCTTTAACTAATCATAACCCAGCCAGTCTACAAATCTCTTGACTGGGAGCAACAAGTCTTCTTTTCTTGCCGGAGCAGATCAAATACTTCAAAATATGTGAACAATAACTATAACAATAGCTAGTGCCATTAATGGATCAAAAAGATCCTTTTCGAAATCCAGCAATAGAAATTTGCCATTGTCGTGAAAAGAATGTCCATAAACTGCATGAAACAGATCTTGATCGATGTAGAACTGGTCGAAAGAAGTGAGGGTTAAATATACCAATGCGGTGGGATAATACTGGCCTCCTTGGGCCATATGTAGGTAAAACTCAATTTGCGAGTTCTTAATAGCGATATTTACCGAATCGCTATTAAGAACTCGCAAAGTCCGATGTAGGTAATAATTCGTTAAAAAATAGCTAATCGGTAAAAATCGGTAAAATGAAATACCGATTCCGATTTACCAATTAGCAAATAGCGATTATGTATTACCGAATCGGTATTAACGAATCGGTATTTTAAGAAATCGCTAACTATTTAAACTGCCATTCCGGTGCATTCTGATGACATCACAAGCAGGAAGTGGCCTGACAACTGCTGTTACACTGTGGCTGAAGCTGTGGGAGAGGCAGGGAGCAGACCTTACAACACAGGAGCTGCTTTGCAAACATCTTGCAGACACACCAAACCAAAAATGGACAACCAGGAGAAGGAAAAGGAGACAGGAGAGCGAAAAAGAAAGCACAAATTCAGCGAGAGGGAGCTGGAGGTGCTGATAGAGGAGGTGGCAAAGGAACACGACAAGCTCTTCGGAAAACATTCCCTGCACGTCCCAGAATCCCAAAAGAGGAAAATATGGCTGGTGATCCAGGAGAGGATAAATGCAATCGGCGTAACACAGCGCTCAATAGATGAACTAAAGAAGCGCTGGTATGACCTCAGAAAACGTGCCAAAGAGAGGGTGGCTGAAAGGTTCAAGCAAGCCACGCTGACAGGTGGTGGGACATCTACAGCGCCTGTACCAACTGCCCTGGAACTATTGGTGGAGTCCACCCTCCAGCCGGAGAGCGTGAGTGGGATTGGAGACGCAGACAGCTCAGCCAGAGCTGGCAACAGGCAAGGTAAGATGCATGCACAGCATGCTGTGCCCCCCACTCCCCAAACCCAATCCACAATCCCCAATGAGCCAGTATGATTCACACTCCAGTACATGTTTTCCAAAAAAGCAGCAATGCATTATGGGAGATGTAGTCAGAAGTAACACATATCATAACAGTCAGTCCACTGAACCCAAAGGCATGTGACACACATCAGCAATTAGCAAGCGGAGGACAGTCAGTTTGATTGGCAGTCATGAAATGTATTATTACGCCAATGCTGCCAGACAAGTGAGTAAATGTACTTTCTGTCTCCACAGGCGAGGCAGCGCGCAAGTCTGCTGAAGAGGACACAGGAAAGGCACCCAGGAGAGCCAACACACAGGATGAGGAGGTCCTGTCGCCTGCTGAGCACACACCACCACCACCACCACTGTCACCACCACCACCAACACCACCATCACCACCGCCACCACCACCGAGAGCCAGGAGGCATACAGTGGCTAGCCTCCAGGAGATGGAGGGGTCAGAGGAGGATAGCATGGGAGGCCAACATTCCACGCTGGTAGAGGATGAGAACAGTGCAGGGACACAGTCCCCCACCGAGCGCGCCCACACAGGTGTCAGACGCCGCAGATCGAGGGTAGCCAGTCCTGTTGCACAGGGCGAGGAGTCCAGCGTATTCGAGGGTCTGGAGGGGAATATGCTGAAGGTACAGCGCCTGCAAGGCAAAGCCATCAAATCAGTTCAACGCCAGATGGTGTACATGAACAGACACATGCTTGAAATTAAGGAGGGCATAAACAGCATGAACAACACTGTGGCTGAGGGCATGCAGGACATGTCAGAGGCTGTGAGGCTGCTGTGCAGCAAACTGGATGAAGATCGTGTGGCGAGGCGCACGGACCGACAGAAATTGGACGGCTACACTAAGGCGGTGAACCGCCTCTCCACTGCCACCTCTGTTCTCAGCAGGCGCTCGGTGGCCATGCAGGAAGAGATGGCCCACTGCAGCCGTGACGTTGCAAGGGGGCTGGTCACAGTTACCAGTGCCCTGGAAGTGCTCCAGACCACCCAAATAGCCGCAATAGGTGCAGGGGATGGGGGGGACAGTGAGGAGACAACTAGCCGCAGCAGCATCACACCCCCGATAACTGAGTCCAGGAGGCGCAGTGAAAGGCACAGAGCTGCCACAGGACAGACCGCCAGGGAGGACAGTGTGCCCAGGGGACGCGGCAGTGCTGCGCGTGGGCGCAGAACATAATGACAGCCATCACCTGGCATTGTGAGATGGGGGATGTAACCCATTTCACCTTTTGAATGTTTAGTGAATATTGGCCTGGCATGTTGAGGCCTTCATGGTGTGGCGGTGTGCTGTGCTATTGCCTGAGTTAAGGTTAATAAAACACAGTCACGCAATTACAGTTACTGGCTTTGTCTCATTACTTACTCAGAAATAGTTGCGTGTGATCTCAGCCTGTCTGTGTCTCCCATCTGGTGCTGCTGCCACACCTGCTGCGCTGTGCTCTGGCTGTGGACAATCCTCACCCTCATCCTCTGAGTCAGTTAGTTCCACTGCTGTTCCTTTCTTTGTGGCAAGGTTATGCAGCATGGCACATGTTGCTATTATTTTACAGCAGATGATAGGGCGGTACTGCCGTGCACCACCACTTTTGTGGAGGCAGCGGAACCTGCTTTTTAGGAGCCCAAATGTGCGCTCCACAACATTGCGCGTAGATCTATGTGCCATATTGAATCTCCTCTCACTTGCGGAAGATGGGTTGAGATATGGAGTCAGGATAAATGCCCGCACGGCATATGCACTATCACCTGAGTGAGAAAGGAAGAGTCATTAATAACAGTCACCAACACATTAATCCAAGGTATACATCAGGGTGTGTCACTTTGAGTTACCTAGCAGGTATCCTTCCCCAAATTTGCCACCAGCCAGACGTGTGTAGATCCCACTGTTCCTGAATATGTAGGAGTCATGGGTGCTCCCTGGAAATTTGGCTACGATGTCGGTGATGATGTGGTCTGCATCACAAATTACCTGCACGTTGATAGAATGTGTAGATTTGCGGTTCCGATATATGTACTCTGTAGCTGCAGGTGGGCAGATTGGTATGTGTGTCCCATCAATGCACCCTATTACATGTGGGAACTGTGCCTTTTGATAAAAATCCATCTTGGTTTTATGCAGTTCCGCCTGTGTGCTGGGGAACCGTATGTAGTGGTGCATTCTTTGCATCATGGCATCCAGGAAAGTGTTGAAAAAACGGGACAGGCAACTCTGTGACACACCACCTGCCACAGCTATCACCCCCTGGTAACTACCTGATGCAAGTAGGTGCAGGCTACAAAGCACCATGACATGTGGTGGTATAGCGTGCGCCCTTGGTGTCTGATGCTCCAGGAGTGGTTGCAGGTCCTGTATCAGGTCTAGGATGGTTTGGGGGTGAAGCCTGTACCTCTCATGGATTTCAGCCTCAGTCAGTTGGAATAATGTAATGCGCAGTCTGTACACGCGTTCCTCCCGTCTCCAGATCCTCAGTCTTGCTGCTTGCATCCGAAGCCGCCTTGCAATGACATAGAGGGCCGCCATTGTGTTCACACTGTTGCATTTTGGGGCTGTTTAAATGCAGTGCACCTAATTACCACCTGCTTTGAGTCAGTGGTAATTTGCGACTCCTAAATAACGAATATTTGAAAAATCGGTAATAGCGATTTTTGGTACATCGATTTGCGATTTATTTTAAGGATTTCTTATTTAGCGAGTCGCTATTTAGGGATTCGGTGTGTGCTAATCGCAAATTAAGGAATCGCTAACTGGTTTCCCTTATTTTTAGCGATTCCTTATTTTGCAATAGCGTTTGGCATTACCTACATTCTACATGGCTATTTACCGGTCTCAAACGCTGAAATTCTGCGAATTTCAGCGTTATCGCTCGGTATTTGGCCACCTACATCTGGCCCCTTGTCTTTAATAAATTCAAGACTTTCTTTCACTAAAGCTAAGAAAATCTCCATTTTATTACAAGACAGGAGGCTCCTATTATGCCGGTTTAAAGCATCCCAACAACTGATTTAGCTACATGAGGAATAGGTTTGCAATAAATGTTTTGAAATGTGGAAACATTAGACCAATTAGCAGATTTGAGAATGTCGTTCGGATCTGTGCGAGCCCAAAATGCTTTAGGTATCCATCTACTTTCAGTATTTGTCATCAGTTATTCAGTATGAAACATTGGGCCTGTGTGTGCTGCATTGTGAACACTTTCTAGTCCTATTGACACATCTACCCTGAGACTTCTTGAGATCTTCGGAAGATTCCAGAGTGATGGCTCTGCAGCATCTATTATTTCCTCTCTCTCTCGTCCGTACTCTCCATTATTCTCTGATAGGATTAAATCTGCACGTGATTTATTTTATGTCCTACCTACTAATCCCTTGGTGAAGGCATTATCTTTTAGAAGGTATTGGGTATGTTGGGTTTGGTTGTTTATCAGTAATGGCGACCTCAGCTTATTTACTCTCTCAGTTATTTTATTTTAGAGACTTCTTAGGGTTTCTTATAAAAAGATTGATATACAGACAAATTGAAGATGTTTATCAGAGTCTTAAGTTATAGTCCTTGGTGTATTTGTCTTGTTGGGGCTGGGGTCCGCCTCATGGTATAGTTGAACTTTTCTTCTCTTCTTCCTTGTCTTTCAGGTTTCTACTATTTCCAATTAGAGTTGCCCTAGGATGGAAAAAAGTGTGCACAGGTGTTAGACCTGACATCCGTGGCATGGTAGTGCCCAAAGTTTTTGCCTTCAATCCTCCTGGTTGCACAATCTGTTTTTGTTGGCGTTAGGACTTGTCACATTACCACGACTAACCAGTGCTATATTGCCTGTTCTCTCGCCCTAAAACATGGTAAAATTGGCCTACAACTGATTGTCCCATTTATTTTACTTGTAAGTCCCTAGTAAAGTGGTACTACATGTACGCAGGTCCTGTAAATTAAATGCAACTGGTGGGCCTTCAGCACTCACTGTGCCAGCCAATTAAGTAGCACCTTAAAACATGTCTCAAGTCTGCCACTGCAGCCTGTAGTGCAGTTTTGTCTTGCTTTACACTCCCAAATAAAAGAGTGCCAAGAAGAGGCACTCGGTAAATCAAGAAAAAGCACCTAGAAAGGAGGCTCAGCACTCATAAAATGAAGCAAATCAAAAGACAGTTTCAAAATAAAGAGTGGGGTTTTATTAATGCAACACTCTCTAACAGAAAGACTTTCCCAGATGTAAAATTAAATAGGTAAAACAACATAAAAATGTATATATGTGTGTACAAGCAAGAAATAATAAAACACAAGTTCAAATGCATGAGATAAAACACAAGCAGATAATAATGGCAAAACACACACAAATAATAATGAAACACTCACAAGTCAAGTAATGATGGAACATTCACAAGTAAAATGCAAGGGAGCAAAACATAAGCAGATAATAATTATGGAACATTCACAAGTCAAATATAATGGACGTCCAATGCAAGAAACAAGCACTGTCAAATGTCAGGAATAAATTCTCTCAAATGAGAGAATCAATTATAAAGAGCACAATATGAAAACATCACAGAGCAGTGAAACTCATAACTCATACATCACCTTTGAGTTCAGCATTCTGGTCAGCTTGACTGGGAAGCCCTTTCAGTAAGTCACAAAGAAGTCTCAATGGGACAGCAAAACCTTTTTGTGATGGTGTGTTCACCCCACGAATGAGCCAAAACTTCCCGTCTTTAATACTTTTTACTAACACAGAGAGAGACTTCTAGAAATTCCCCCTCCCTTCATCTATTGCAAAACCAAGGCTGACCATGCCGGTCTGTTCGAAGGTCAAGACTGAAGCTGACCAGCCCTCTGTGTTTTGACTTGTGACAGAGAAGTACATTCCTCTCTCACACTTTCAAACGCACATCCCACATGCTCTGTTCCAGCAAAGGCTGTTTTGCTCTGTGCTGAGAACAAATGAAAACATATACTCTGAAACTGCAAGCAGGCACAAAATGAGAGCACAAAATGATGTTGTACATTCAAAATGGAGTAAGTTAAAATACATTGTCAAAGGTCACCACAGTCTCACATTGTGAAAATACATGTAGCACCACAAGTTTTAAGCTGCCATTGCGACCTGGCAAAATAAACCTTTTGCCAGGGCTAAACCTTCCATTTTAATACATATATGTCACCCCTAAGGTAGGCCCTAAAGGCCCATAGGGCAGGGTACATTGTATTTAAAAGGCGTGAGATATATTCTTAAGTTTTACATGTCCTGGTAGTGAAAAACTCCTAACTACTGTAAAGCCTATCTCTCCCATTGGATAGCATTGGGTCACTTTATTAAATTGAATAAGTGCTAATTTTGGATTCGAAGCAGGTAGGAATGTCATGCTTAGACTCAAATGAATTGTGATTTAAAAACCTCTTTAATGGTTAAGTCGGATTTTCAGTCACACTTCTGAAAATGCCACTTTTAGAAAGTTTAAAGCCAAGTGAATTATGAATGATCGAATGCACTCCTAGTTCAATAATCTCAACCACACTTTGATATGCTCCAGGATAGGATTTGCGTGCAGACTTGATTTGTGTTCTGTCCCTGAACACAATAATTAGTCAAGAAAATCCAGTGCAAGGTTTCACACCAGATTCAAGCTGCACTGTGTTGCGGAAATTCCAAGAAATATGCTCCCAGTAATATACAAGTTCAACCACGTAATCCATATTTTATCCAAATTTATTCCATTATCCTCAGAATGTACACTTTTGCAGTTTGAACAGTCGAATTCTAAACTTTAAATGCACGAGAATTGCCCATCCAGGCGTCTTTCATCGGCACATAGAATGTCCTGTTCATCCTGGGTGTTTATGCTGCTAACGTCCCAATGCATTTCGGGCATAAATGCCCTTCGTCAGGGGTAACTAGAACTGAAAAGAGAGCCAATCACTTTTAGAAAGTTGGCATTTCCCTGGGCTAACCATTTGTGCCTTCTGCCAGTGTCCTGGGTCACATGACTGTGAATGGCTCTGCTTTTGGGCTTTGTGTATTCCTCCCAGACAGTGAGACAAAAGTGGACTAGGTGTTGGCAAGATGGGCCATCCTGTCAGGATGGTTAGGGAGGAGCTGTACTCATCCCCACTTACATTTCAAAGGGCTTGCCTCCAACAAACACCAAGGAACCTGACACTCGTCTTTTGTCACCCCAGGCATCTTGGATCCTTGACAGGGTAAGGGAAGGGAAGAACTTTCCAGAACCAGATGCATCTTGGAGCCTTGACAGGGGAAGGGAAGAACTTTCCTGATTTTTACAAGAGGAACCAGGAGCTATATTTAAGCAGGTCCTGTACACATACTCCAATGCAATAGTAAGAAATACCAGTAGTGTACAGTTCCTAGGGGAAGAAATGTATTTTCTAAAAAGTGCCCTCACATACCCCGAAGGATGTCATGCTTCATCATTGGGCCTTGCTCCTCGTCGGGCCGGCGCTGCAATGCCCGACGGGCACCCGCGAAGGGGCTCTTTGGCGGAGATCTTTTGGATGAAGCCGTAGGGTGAGTGCGGGTGTGTGGACTAGGTAGTGCGGTGAGTAAGTGAGTGAGTCTAAAAAAGGTTTAGGGCCGTCCTAACTAAATGTATTTTATTCTCAAGGGGCACTAGCCTAGTTAAAAGTAATCTGCCCTAATTGGATATAATGTTCCTATAGGGCTAGTGTGGTGCGTAGGGTCAACATGTTTTGTGCCTCTGTAGCCCCTAACGGGTCTGGTGGCACTTCATCAGGACCTAAAAAACAAAAGGTAATTCTGGCACTACCGCTTTGTCGCAAAGCATCAGAGGTGATCAGCTCTGGCATAGAACACTGACCGAAACCAGTACGTGTTCGGATCCCCGTATGTTTAAAGAACTACGATTCCCATGAGTCCATGGGAAATCGCCGTTCTGACGTGGCTACGTCAGAGGAAGCGAGAGAACAAAGACGCTTCCGTGATGATAGTCCGGGCCGTTTATTCTGAACCCGGAGCTGTGGTGCGTAGAAGGGAGGTCTGGTAAGGGTGCTTCGTGCACCACTGTATTTTCCCTTTTTTTAAATTATTATGTCCTGGAACGCTGGAGCCTTGCCCCATGGCTTCGGTTCACAGCGTGTTCGTTTTCCCTGACGCTGTTTTCCCCCTGTTGGATGAGTCGGGGCTCCGGCTCTTGCGGGGAGAAAACGAGCTGAAAACACTATCGTGTGTTTCTCGTTTCTGGATCCGCTTTCATCGCCACTCTGGTTGTGTGGTGGTTGAGTTCCCGCTTTCTTGCAGCCCACGTTTGTTTTGTGGTTGCTTCTTGGAATAACTCTTGTGTTGAAGCGGTTCTCCCCTGTTGGCGAGTTATCTCTAACTCATGCAGGGTAGAACGAGTAAACAGTTGAGCACCTGCCTCATAGAATATTAGAGTGTGGTGGTGTGTCAAATCCCAAGGAGTTATTGGGGTTATTTTGACTGCAATTTTCCAAGGAGTTATTGGGATTAACTTGACAATTCCTTTGCTTTTTTCGTAATCTTTGGGCACTATATCTTTTATGCCACTGCTTTTCTAAGTGGCAACCGTACATAAATTGGAGTACTGAAAACAATTGTTCACCTACACCATTGGTGCTATGACTGAGGTTGTCTTTGTTTATATGTTTTCTACAACAGGGGTTGGATGAGCATTCCTGGATAGCAAGCTCGCGTCCCCTGTTATGCTCTACCTGAGTAACGCTTTGGTATGTCTTTCCTCCGAATACATTATGCACAGAATAACCAGTGAGTAGTTATGACAATGTATTGATCTTGTGTTTGCCATTCTTAGATTAGCATTGGATCCTCACCTCATGATATAGCACTGTTCTGGAGCTCAGCTTCTTTTCCTTTACAGGTAATCTAAGATTCATGTCGCTTTAGGGGTGGTATTGTGGTACGCTTACATGACTAGTGTTCTCAACGATATTCCTTGTTGTTGCAGATCTTCTTCCCTGCTGTTCCCATCCTTCCCTTCCCCCACTTGATCACTCCATCAAGGCTGTGTATATTTAATCAGACCTTGGGGCTATCAGGAGGTGGACCATATATAGCAACATACGATCCTGAGGATTCACGGTCCGACAGAATAAACGGCCCACAAATTAATATCCTCCCGGTCGTAAGTTGATTATGGCTACCTTAGAGGATGTTATAGCTGCCCTGGCGGTGATGCAAGCGGAACTGACGGCCTCCAGGGCAGAAACGGCTGCTCTACAGGCCAAGGTAGAAAGGCTACAAAGAAATCCGTTTGATGCTGGATTAGCTCAGTTACCTCAAGCAGCTCCAGTGGTAGTAGAAATCCCTACACCCATTCCATTAGCCACACCAGAGAGATTCCACGGAGAGTGTAGCAAGGTACAGGTATTCCTGACGCAAGTCATGTTGCACTTTTCATGTAAGGTTAAGGCTTTCAACACAAATCATGCACGTATAGCCTTTCTGATCTCATACTTGGCAGGTGACGCAGCACAATGGGCAGTGCCCCTAGTAAAAAGAGACGACCCTCTATTATATGACTGGGACTCATTCATTAAAGAGTTTGAGAAAACATTCAACCGTAGATCTGCCACACTCTCTGCGGATCGTGATTTACTGGAACTAAGGCAAGGGAATCGGGACTTGATAACCTACCTAAATGACTTCTGTAGATTAATTACTGAAACGGAATGGCCTGAAGCCAAACAACTAGCCATTTTCCACCAAGGGTTAAAAGAGGAGATGAAAGACGTTTTGGCTCAAATAGACCCTCAACCCACTTCCTGTGAGGATTTAATAAGCCTTGTATTGAGGTTGGATCATCGCATCAGCGAAAGAAAGGGAGATCGTCAGAAGAAGGAGAGATACGCTGGCAGAACCGATCCCCCTCGACTTTCTGATAACGGTCAACCCCAAAAGCCTGAGCCAATGGAGATAGGGACTGTTCGTTCTTCATTAACCTCTTAAGAAAGAGACTACAGAAGAAAGAAAGGCCTGTGCATATACTGTGGGAAGAAAGGACACTTCATCAGGGAATGCACCTTACGGCCAAAGAATCCCCGAACAGTGTATAGAAAAGTATCGACAGTCGCTTCAGAACCATCGCCGGGAAATGAATAAGCTTGAAGAAGGACGAAAGGACCGCTTCAAGCCCTAGCTATATCCCTTCACTGGAAGGCGACGCACCCAGTAACAAAGAGCTTTTTTATCTGGACCTACATCTTTTGCTTCAGGATGAGTGGTGTAAGGTGCAGGCTATGGTTGATTCTGGGGCAACAGGATGCTTCATGGATCAGGAACTGGCACATGCCTTGGGAGTGACGTTGCAAGAGAAAGTCACACCATAAGTTGTGTTTGCGGTGGATGGGAGACGTCTGGATTCAGGACCCATCCGATTTACCACTAGCACCATGGAAGTCATGTGCGGGACAGAACACACAGAATTCTTGGCCTCTGATATAATACAAACACCACAGTATGGAGTGATCCTAGGCATACCCTGGTTAAGGTTGCACAATCCTCAAATAGACTGGGTGGAGAAAAAGGTTATGTTTACATCAGAGTATTGCCAAAACCATTGTACCCAACCCCGTACCATCCCTGCTAAAGCCTTGGCTCTTTGTCATCATATAGTACTGCTGCAGAACAAGAGGTGACATTACCAGAAGAGTACATGGATTATGCAGATGTTTTCAATTAAGCGAAATCTGAAGTCCTTCCACCTCATCGCCAATACGACTGCCAGATCGATCTGGTACCTGGTGCAGTTATCCCCTGTGGAAGAGTATACGCACTCACAGAGCCTGAAAACAAACATCTACGCGCCTACTTGGATAAATATTTGGCGTTGGGATTCATACGCGTCTCTAAGTCCCCTGCGGCTTCCCCATTGTTTTTTATACCCAAAGCAAATGGGGACTTGCGCGCTTGCATCGATTATAGATCGTTGAACAATATCACGGTTAAGAACCGGTACCCGTTACCTCTGATTAACGTCCTTCTAGAGCAGGTAAAAAAGGCAGTGATCTATACCCGTCTGGATCTAAAAGGGGCATACCATCTGGTCCGTATGCGGGAAGGAGACGAGTGGAAGACGGCATTCAAGACTCGCTATGGTTTGTATGAATACCTGGTGATGCCGTTCGGCTTGTGTAACGCCCCTGCGGCATTGCAGTTCTTTTTGAATGACGTGTTGCGGGAGTATTTAGATCAATACGTCGTGGTATACATAGACGATATCTTGATCTATTCGTCGAACATAAAGATCCATACACAACATGTGCGTACCATACTGCAAGCTTTACGTGATCACCACTTGTATTGCAAGATCAGCAAGTGCGAGTTTGGAGCAACCACAGTCTAATTTCTAGGAGTTATGTTGACCCCATGGGGGCAGGAAATGTCTGAACGAAAGATAGGTGCAGTCAAGGAGTGGCCTATTCCAGAGAACGTCAGAGACATCCAGTACTTCTTGGGGTTCGCTAATTTCTATCGCCGGTTTATCAGCCATTTCTCCAACCTGGCAGCACCCCTTACACGTTTGTTGAGGAAGAACACCGTCTTTCAATGGACGGAAGAGGCCCAAAAAGGATTTGAGGCCTTAAAAAGGGCTTTTGTGTCCGTCCCAGTACTGATGCATGCCGATCCAGACCGACCCTATGTAGTTGAAGCGGACGCCTCGGATACTGCGGTTGGTGCCATACTATCGCAGCTTCATGTAGAGACAGGCCAGCTACATCCCGTAGCCTATATGTCCAGAAAGCTTAATCCTGCCGAATGCAACTACACCATAGCAGAGAAAGAACTGCTGGCCATCAGAGACGCCTTCCTGGATTGGAGACACTTTTTGATGGGTGCCCTGCATGTCGTAACAGTATACACCGACCACCGTAACCTTCAGTTTATGACGGCTGCAAGACATCTAACGCCTCGACAGCTGAGGTGGATGCTGTTCTTCGCGGAATTCAACTTTTTGGTAATCTATCATCCAGGAAGCGAGAACAAGAAGGCCGACGCCTTAACGCGTCAGACGACTCCCGTTGCTACTGAAGAAAGTCCTGAATACGCTATCGTGAATCCTCAGAATGTTGTTTGCATGACCTACACAGAAGCCTTTCTTAAAAGTGTTGCAAACAATATCATGACCAGAGAGTGGAAGGCGTGGTTGGAGAGAAATAAAGAGTGGAAGCTGAAGGAAGGTCTCCCCGTAAAAGGAACTCAGCTTTTGCTCCCTATCCGTACACTCAGAAAACAGGTGTTTAAATGGTGTCACATCTTACCCAGCGCTGGCCATAACGGAGTAGAAAAGACCATTGAAAGGGTATGGCGACACTTCTGGTGGCCTAACATCAAAAAGGACATACGTACATGGGTTACTGAATGTACGATATGTAGTCAAATGAAAGACAACCATGCTCGACAGGCTGGACTACTACAACCCCTTCCTACTCCCTCACAACCTTGGGAACACTTCTCTTTGGATTTCGTGGTAGGGTTGCCCTCTGATAAAGGCTACACTGTCATTTTAGTTGTTGTAGATTATCTGACAAAAATGGCACACTTCATAGCCTGTAAACAAATCCCGACGGCAGGTTAGTTAGCTCACTTGCTCTTAATACACATAGTGCGTTTACATGGGTTACCAAGGGTCATTGTTTCCGACCGTGGTTCGCAGTTTACAGCTAACTTTTGGAAGGTGTGGTGTTCTGCGTTACGAATCTCCTCTAACACGCCCACTAGCTTCCACCCCCAAACTGATGGCCAGACAGAACGAGTAAACCAGACCCTGAAGCAATACCTCAGATGTTATGTCGACAGCACCACAGAGGGTTGGGTAGATAGCATATGGTTAGCTGAAATAGCGTATAACAGCGCTACCCATAGTTCCACTAAACATGCTCCCTTCTATTGTACCTATGGATTCCATCCTAGATTTATCCCTTGTGAATCCATTACACCACGAACAAATCCCTGAAGTACAGGATAGAATCACACATATCAAAAACACCCTGAAGGAAGCTCAGAAAAGTTTGAGAGAAGCTAAGTTCAAATACAAGACATATGCAGATAAACGTAGACGTTCAGGACCAGAATACAGAGTGGGGGATTATGTATGGCTGTCAACGAGGAATATCAGATTCAAGAAATATAGCATTTTCAACCCCAAATACATTGGCCCCTATAAAATAATCAAGCTTATAAACCCAGTAGTTGTGAAACTAGCTTTACCCTCCAATTTGAGAATACACTCTGCATTCCATGTGTCACTGCTTAAACCGTCCCTGTCTCCAGGCCGGAGACATCCGTTACCTATCCTAGTGGATAACGAGGAGGAACACGAGGTGAGGGGCATCATAGACTCCAAGATCTATAGGAAGAAACTATGGTATCTAGTAGCATGGAAAGGATATGGGAATGAGGAAAACTCTTGGGAACCAGCGGTGGGGGTTCATGCTCCCCGGTTTGTTACCAGGTTTCACAAGAGGTACCCCAGAAAGCCATGTCTCTGTCAGTGTTCTTCGGGAGAGAGATGTACTGTCGCAACGCATCGGAGGTGATCAGCTCTGGCATAGAACACTGACCGAAACCAGTACGTGTTCGGATCCCCGTATGTTTAAAGAACTACGATTCCCATGAGTCCATGGGAAATCGCTGTTCTGACGTGGCTATGTCAGAGGAAGCGAGAGAACAAAGACGCTTCCGTGATGATAGTCCGGGCCGCTTATTCTGACCCCGGAGCTGTGGTGGGTAGAAGGGAGGTCTGATAAGGGTGCTTCGTGCACCACTGTATTTTCCCTTTTTGTTATTATTATGTCCTGGAACGCTGGAGCCTTGCCCCGTGACTTCGGTTCACAGCGTGTTCGTTTTCTCTGAAGCTGTTTTCCCCCTGTTGGATGAGTCGGGGCTCCGGCTCTTGCAGGGAGAAAACGAGCTGAAAACACTATTGTGTGTTTCTCGTTTCTGGATCCGCTTTCATCGCCACTCTGGTTGTGTGGTGGTTGAGTTCCCGCTTTCTTGCAACCCACGTTTGTTTTGTGGTTGCTTCTTGGAGTAACTCTTGTGTTGAAGCGGTTCTCCCCTGTTGGCGAGTTATCTCTAACTCATGCAGTGTAGAACGAGTAAACAGTTGAGCACCTGCCTCATGGAATATTAGAGTGTGGTGGTGTGTCAAATCCCAAGGAGTTATTGGGGTTATTTTGAATGCAATTTTCCAAGGAGTTATTGGGAATAACTTGACAATTCCTTTTCTTTTTTCGTAATCTTTGGGCACTATATCTTTTATGCCACTGCTTTTCTAAGTGGCAACCGTACATAAATTGGAGTACTGAAAACAATTGTTCACCTACACCATTGGTGCTATGACTGAGGTTGTCTTTGTTTATATGTTTTCTACAACAGGGGTTGGACGAGCATTCCTGGATAGCAAGCTCGCGTCCTCTGTTATGCTCTACCTGAGTAACGCTTTGGTATGTGTTTCCTCCGAATACATTATGCACAGAATAGCCAGTGAGTAGTTATGACAATGTATTGATCTTGTGTTTGCCATTCTTAGATTAGCATTGGAACCTCACCTCATGATATAGCACTGTTCTGGAGCTCAGCTTCTTTTCCTTTACAGGTAATCTAAGAGTCATGTCGCTTTAGGGGTGGTATTGTGGTACGCTTACATGACTAGTGTTCTTAACGATATTCCTTGTTGTTGCAGATCTCCTTCCCTGCTGTTCCCATCCTTCCCTTCCCCCGCTTGATCACTCCATCAAATCTGTATATATTTAATCAGACCTTGAGGCTATCAGGAGATGGACCATTTATAGCAACATACGATCCTGAGGATTCACGGTCCGACACGCTTGACTGGTTCAGTGGTATTCAGGCTAGTAACCAGAAGCAGTTCGCAGCCCCGGGTTTGGTGATCCTGAGGTAAAAGACCTAGGGGAAATGGGAAGGGAAAAAGGGAAACAAAACAAAGAGAACCAAGGTATTTGTTAAATTTGCATGACACTGTATACATTCATATGTGCAATTGCAATTAGCTAACAGGGCAGTCTTGGTGACTGTGGTACAGTGTAGTGACCAGTGCTAAAGGGAATCATAAAAACAACAGTGGTGGTATAGGTGATGATGATTCCAGACTAGCATAGGTGGATCTATCAAGGATAGTGAGCCAATTCATTATCGGCGTGTGAGTGCACACGGTGACGGTATGAATGCATGTCCCATGCGTCAAATATTAGGTGAAACAAGCCTTCTTGGACAGCTAATAGCATACACACTGTATTAGGTAAAACAAGCCTTCTTAGAAAGCTAATAGTATACACACTGTGTCAGGCAACCAAATAATACTAGGTATACGTATAGAATAGCAAGCATAATAACTCAGGTAAGTATGCAGCACATCCATTGTGAGCGTGGTTTGTTGCTAGGGCATAGGCAAGAGGTGGCTAGACGGGGGGCCCGCCCTCCGCGGTAGAATTCCCTTTACATGGTACCGATCCCATTAGGGGAGTGTTATGGCTGCACAATGAAGTCATCTAAGAGAAAGTATGAACACGATGGCCGTGGTCCACCGTGTCAATGACCAAGGCTGAAAGAGCACTCACCCCTAGGGATCGGGGCTTTTGCTGACGGGTTTTGCAGAGCACCTCGTTGCTCTATGTCTAAAGAAAAAATTAAATACAATATCAGAACTGAAAGAGATTTCTCTTACCGGGGATGAACCGACTTGTTCACACACACGAAAAGGACTTCCATACTCACGCAGGGAGGCGGTGCAACTAGCGGCTGTCCTACCCTTGCTCCGGGACCCGTAGTTCCTGCTTCCGGGTACGCTGTATTTAACTCAGCCTGGACGATCTGTTGTCCCTGGAAGCCTAAAAAGTAAACCTCGGCGGCCATCTTGGGGGGGAATTTTATCAAATTGACACTGTGTGCCAAAACAAGGGATTGATAATTGTAAAACACATGGAGCCAAGATATGTGTTGCACAATGGGGGCGCTCTGGGTATCACAGAGAGTGTCTATCCAATATGTGTAACGCCACTGGTATTTGGAGAGTTGATGCCAGTGACGGACCGTCAACAAAACTTAATTGATTATAGGAGAAGGTTAAGTAACAGTGTGTATTAGAGGGGGCAATTGGTTATAGCCCACTCGAGGGTGGATCATCATTGTGGTGGGCACGGAGGAGGTAGTTGTGAGTATCGATTTGGCTCATAACGGTCGAAAAAAGACTCCCCGTGAACCCTGCACACCGGAGGGAATACCTATATGAGAATACCTCTAGGAAGGGGTTTGCCTAAAAAGGGTTATGTTGCTCCCCGGGCGGGGGGGTTGTTGGCGTTTGGGTTACAGGTGGTGGGGGTGGTGGGACCTCACCTGGGGCCGCATATAGGGCGGCACGAATAGTGGGAGTAGCTGGTGCCTGTATGTGGGAATATTTTTGGTTGCATATTGCATAAGTGGTGAGGTAGAAGGTTGTGTGACCTCACCTTGGGCTGCTAGTGAGCAAGTGTGCAAATCTACAAACAGGCCTCTTGGTGGTGAGTGTTAGCAGTAGGATGTTAGATGCTAATTGGTACCAGAAGGTGGATCAAGGGCGGTTGAGCTCAACCCACGGAATGTCGTCATTGAGGCCCTGTGCATGTGATGAGAGTTTGAAAACCCAATTCTGCTCTTTTCTAAAGAGGGCCTCTTTTGATATTTGGGGGAAGGCTTCCAAAATCGTCCAGTATAAGTCATTGGAGGTGTGGTTGTGCTCAACAAAGTGCGCACACATCTTTGTGTTGGTTTTATGACATCTTATGTTGCTCTTGTGTTCTGTTACCCTAGTTTTTACTGGGCGAGTAGTCATGCCTATGTATTGCAATTGACAGGGACATGTTATCAGGTAGATGCAGTTACGTGTGTTGCAGTTAGTGTGTTTGTTCTGGTGCCATGTCAGGGTGTTGGTTAGTGTGATCGATTTCGTAGCCTTTGTGAGTGGGCAGACCACACATTGTTCACAAGGGGAATGGCCCATTACTGGAGGTAGATTCCACAGAGTATTCTGTGGCAGAGGAGTTGACTTTTTGGGCCTACTGTTAATAGGAAGGTCTTTAAGATTTGCTGTATGTTTAAATGCGAATCTCGGCCTGCTTAGGCTTTGGTTGCCTACACGGAGGATTTTCCAGTGCTTTCGAATGGCCCTTCTGATCAGGTTTGATTCTGGTGTAAAAGTAGTTACACAAGTCATTTGGTCAGTGTTGGTTCTTGGTTGTGTCTCAAGGAGTGTTTCTCTGTTGGTGTTGCGGGCTCTTTTCTGGGCAGTTTTTATTTTTGTCACAGGGTATTGCCTTAGGACCAGGGAATTTGTCAATTCTGTTGCCTGTGATCGAAAGTCCTCCAGGTTGCTGCAATTCCGTCTTAATTGCAGGAACTGTCCGTAAGGCAGGTTTTCCTTTAGGGCCTTAGGGTGGAAGCTACTGAAGAGAAGGGGGCAGTGGCTATCAGTAGGCTTTTTGAAGATGATGGTATCCAATCTGTTATTCCCGCGACTAATCATTAAGTCGAGGAAGGTACGTTTTTGATTGGAAGTATTGGCCGTAAACCTAAGGTACGGGTTGAGGCTGTTAACCCATGTGAGGAATGCGGGAATTAGGTTTTCCTCACCCTTCCAAAACACCAGTATATCGTCTATATAGAACCGCCACAGGGAGACATTCTCGTTGAAAGGGTTGGTTTCAGTGAGCACATACTTCGCCTCAAAGTCTGACATGTAAAGACATGCCAGACTAGGGGCAAAGCTGCTGCCCATGGAAGTCCCCTGGGTCTGATGGTAAATCTGGTCCTCGTATTGAAAGAAGTTCTCTGTTAGGGCAATGTGTGCGCATTCCATAATGAAACTAATGGGGGTTGGTGAAGTCCATGTGGTGTTACGTAGGACTTCATCAATAACCTCCAGTGTAGATAATTGAGGAATGTTCGTGTAGAGGGCTTCGATGTCGAGGGTTATCAGGACGTTGGGTTGTGTGCCCTCTAAATTAGTGGTCTCAATCAGGTTCAGGACTTCCTTAGTGTCCTGAAGGAAGGTAGGTGTAGTTTTTACCAGGGGTTGGAAAAAGTGGTCACAAAATTTTGAAAGGGGCTCTAGGACTGACCCTATGCCCGAGAGGATGGGTCTGCCCGCGGGGGGCGATACCCCCTTATGGATTTTGGGCAGTGTGTAGAAATAGGGTAGTCCAGGATTTTCATTAATCAGAAAATCAGCCTCATTTTTTGTGATCCCTCCTTGGTTGAGTGCCGAGGTCACCAGTGATTTTATGCGTGTTGTGAGACGTGGCTTGGGGTCCTCAGCAAGGGGGGTGTAATATCTCACGTCCTGGAGCTGGCGCAGACATTCCGTCCTGTAGTTGGTGGTGGACATGATTACCATGGCCCCTCCCTTGTCTGCTTCTTTTATAGTGATGGTAGGGTCATTAGCCAGGGTTTTGATGGCCTCGGTTTCCAGTCTGGTGGTGTTGTGAAATCCTCTCTTGGGGCGTTTTTCTGTGATCTCTTTTAGAACTGCTTTTTCGAACGTGAGAACTTCCGGAGGTACCATACTGGAGTTGGGGGTGAACGTGGAGGGCTTGCGGAGACCAGAGTCACCAGCTGTGGCTTCCTGTTGGTTCCCAAAAAAGGCTTTTAGGCGAACCTTTCTGAAGAAGTTATGAAGTTCACAATTGGTGCGGAAATCGTCGATTCTAGGGGTGGGCACGAAGCCCAAGCCTCGTTTTAAGACGTTCGTTTCTACATCGTTGAGGGTTCTTTCTGAGAGGTTTACAATTGGTTTTTCTTCTCCATGTGGCTTCTCAATTCCATGTGGGGTTGATGTACTTGGTCCTGCCATTGTACCTGTTTCTGTTGATTGAAGCCGCTTCTTCTTTTTCTGCCTCTCCCTTGCCCCAGCCTCTGCCTAAAAAAGGTTGTGGTTGGAAGGGGGCGAAAGGCGGTTGGTGGGCTGGTGGAAAATTAGGGTATTGCCACATCGGAGGTCCCTGGTAGGGCGGTAGGCCATATCCATACATCAAGTTGGGTGGTGCTCGGTGATCTTGTTGTTGTTGTTGTTGGCCGCCTCGGCTATCCATGCTGGAATTGCTGCTTGTGGAATAAGTTCTTCTACGCGAGCAGTGGCTGTCATCCGAGGAGTTGTCTTCTACTACTGGACAGTAGTCATCCTTAAGATATGGATAGACTTTCTCCTTGCTGAATTTGGAGATGTCTTTTTGCAGTTTGGCCACTTTTTTCTTCATCAGGGAATCCTTGTTTTCAGTTAATTCATTGTTAATTTCTGCCAATTTAGATTTGAATGCCGCGATGGTGGTGCTGGCTTTTAAGGCTCCCTCTGCCACCGTGATTTTTATGATGAGGTCGTCGGCTAGGCGTTTGGTGGTCTTAATGATCAGCACTAACAAGTCCCTGGTACATTTCCAAGAGACCAGGGACCATTCCTCTTTAAATTGTTTGTCCTCCAGGAATATTCTAGGTGTATTAGAGACCATCAGACCGTTGGGAGCTATATTAGCTCGCAAATATTCGGTCATGATGGCCCCGTGCATGATGATTTTCATAAGTTGCCTTTTCATTGAAGTGATCGTGTTCCAATCACTGCCTTGGTTACTAGAAGAGGCTCCTCCTTCTGTGTCTAGCAGGGAGGGTGCTCTAAGTATCTCTGAAACTAGGTCGTCGCTGAACGACAAACCTTCGTTGTTCTCCATGTTTCTTGTTGAGTCTATTGAGACCTGAAACAAGAGGGAGAAAGGGGGTCCCATGGCTGAGCCGCCGTGCAAAGACTGATTTTTACAAGAGGAACCAGGAGCTATATTTAAACAGGTCCTATACACGTGCTCCAATGCAATAGTAAGAAATACCAGTAGTGTACAGTTCCTAGGGGAAGAAAGGTATTTTCTAAAAAGTGCCCCCACACACCCCGAAGGATGTCATGCTTCATCATTGGGCCTTGCTCCTCGTCGGGCCGGCGCTGCAAGCCCGACGGGCACCCGCAAAGGGGCTCTTTGGCGGAGATCTTTTGGATGAAGCCGTAGGGTGAGGGCAGGTGTGTGGGCTAGGTAGTGCGGTGAGTAAGTGAGTGAGTCTAAAAAAGGTCTAGGGCCGTCCTAATTAAATGTGTTTTATTCTCAAGGGGCACTAGCCTAGTTAAAAGTAATCTGCCCTAATTGGATATAATGTTCCTATAGGGCTAGTGTGGTGCGTAGGGTCAACATGTTTCGTGTCTCTGTAGCCCCTAACGGGTCTGGTGGCACTTCATCTGGACCAAAAAAAAAGAGGTAATTCTGGCACTACCGCTTGACTGGTTCAGTGGCATTCAGGCTAGTAACCAGAAGCACTTCGCAGCCCCGGGATTGGTGATCCCGAGCATCAGAAGGGCCATTAGAAAGCACTGGAAAATCCTCTGTGTAGGCAACCAAAGCCTAAGCACGCTGAGATTCATGTTTAAACGTACAGCAAATCTTAAAGACCTTCTGATCAACACTAGGCCCAAAAAGTCAACTCCTCTGCCACAGAATACTCTGTGGAATCTACCTCCAGTAGTGGGCAATTACCCTTGTGGACAATGTGTGGTCTGCCCACTCACAAAGGCTACGAAATCGATCACACTAACCAACACCCTGACATGGCACCAGAACTCTATGAGAGAGCCCTCCTCAAACAGATCTCCTACAAAGGTCATTCCAGCGTGGTTCCAGTGGGTCAAATCCCAGAGAGAAACCGTACCAGGACGAGCTACGAGGCCCATCAGTGGAATCGCCAGAGCATAGGCAGGTGTGGCCTCAGTATATCTTAAAGAGTTGAGAAAGCAAGTACTCACCACTTCAAGCAATAAGGCACATCGAGCGGGTCCTCTGGCATAAGGGAAAAGAGTGTCTTGTAGCATGTCATTTTTACTTTGGTCTGCCTGGCTTAGCCAAGTAGTGTCCAGACCAGCCAATAGGTGGGCCATTGTAGTTGGGCAGCATAGTCGTAGGCATGAGAGTCAGGTGCTCCAAGGCCTCCACAGTCAGTAGGAAGTTTGAGGTTAGTTAAAGCAGTCCACCGTTGGCCAGTACCCCACATAAATTCAAGCACTACAGTATCAAGTTCCTTAAATGTCTTAAGGAGGACAACTACTGGGAGATTCACAAAATGGTAAAGCAAACGCAGGAGAGCCGCCATCTTACAGAGGGCTATTCTTCCAATAACCGTTATAGATAGGGTATTCCAGGGCACAATTGGGCTCGAAGTGTGCGTATGGTGCTGCTGAGATTGCCCTCTAAAAAATCTTGTAAGGAATGGAATATTGTAATTCCAAGGTATTTGAGGGACTTAGGTGGCCAAAGTATGCAATCCGTTCCAATGCCAAGTTCACAGGGGAATAGCGCCCTGACACAAAGGAAAAAGGAACATTTTAGTGGGGGTAGCCTTAAACTCAGAGAGGGCATGAAAATCATTCAGGATACCAGCAATGGGTGTAAGGTTCAGGTTAAAGGAACAGAGGAACAGCAACATCTTATCAGCAAATAAAGAAATGACATGCAATTATGTATACCAGTGGTATGCCCCATGCCCCACCGATTGCCCTCACCAAGAGCTCTACTGCCAGTACGAATAAGAGGGGGAGAGGGAGCATCCCTGTCTCGTCCACCAAGCGATAGAATAACTACCGGAAATCTGGCAGTCTTGATCCTGGCTGTAGGGGAGTTATACAGCAATTAGACCCAGTGCATAAAGGAGAGTCCATATCCAAATCATTTTAGCACAGCCAGCATATAGTCCAGCTCAACGTATCGAACACCTGTTCGAGGTTGATGGAAATATATGCTGCCTCTGGCCAGGTATACATAACCCCTTCCATCACATGGTACAGGCGACGTATGATTAGGAAACTGTTACATCGAGGGGCAAACCTGTTTTGATCCGAATGAATGAGAGATGCAAAATGGGAAAGGGGCAGTCTGCCAGGATTTTGCTTAGAATTTTGTAGTCTGTGTTTAGAACGCATATGGACAGTAGGTGATGTTCGTGGTGTCATGGAGTGGCTAGGCATGGACGTGATGATCACCTCACTCAATGAATCAATCAGTAAATTTGTAGAGCATTTCTTGTCAGGCGTGAGTGTATGCAGGCACTGTGGAAGGTGAGAGGCTACCCAGCTGAAGAAGATCAGCTAATAAAGTCGCTAGACGAGGAGCCAGGAGGGATTCATAAGTTGCATAATATTCTACAGGTAGACCATCCAAACCAGGCATTTGCCTAGGGCCCAAATCGTCTATCGGATTTCCTGTATCAAGATAGGGGCCTCAAGTGCCTCGAAGTCTCAAGGAGGGATTCGAGGAATAGATAGACCCTCGAGAAACTGCTGGAGGGCCGCAGGCCTCAGTGGAGGGCCCGCCACATACAGCCCTCAGTAGTGTTGTGTAAATGGGGCATTTATATCATTTTTTATGGACACCAATGTCCCAGAAGAGTCCCTAATACAGTGTATTGAAGAATGCGGCTCATGTGGACAAATTAGATGCACCAGCAGCTTGTCCAACTTATCAGATGTGGGTTTTGGCCCCACAAGCGGACCGTGAAGGCACCTCTGCAGGTCCATGAGGTTGCCATGCTCGCCTTTAACCAGTGTTAAGACATTTCAGGGGCAGTGATCACTCTTTTATCAAGGACTCATTGGGCAGATTCGTTCTGCACCTGGTCCTCTATATAGACGCATGTGCTCCAATCTTAGTGCACAAAGTGACTCCCCATATAACAACCTTGTACTCCTCCCATTCAAGCGCTTTTGAGGAGGCCGACTCAGCATTATCCTGAAAGTACTGCACAATAGCTTCACACAGAGTTTCTTTGAACGCACTATCCTTCAACGGTAATGGATGTATGCACCAGGTAGGTATTGAAGTAGGCTTTTTGCCCCAGGCCACACTCAAAAGCATGATCAGATAGGGTTTTACCTAGGCATCCAGCATGGAGGACTTGCGTTTGCAAAGAAGCAGGGCAAACCATGCAATCAAGGCGAATGTGAAGGCGTGGCCTGCGAGGGCAGCATGGCGGACGCGCTTTTCTCGCTCCGCCATCCATCCCCGTAATCCGGTATATTTATCCGGCATCGAAACAGCATTCAGCTCCAGGGCTGAGTATATGGACCCTGTGAGGCCCCCGGGGGTCTACGGAGGCGCGGACTGGGCACTGTGAGCCCGTGAGCGGTTGCAGCGGTGAAGTTTCGGAGAGCGGCCGGAAGGTTGCGGCCTACGCCGAGCAGCCTGGGCGCCTGTGGAGGTTCCCCGGATGGCAGCAGCTCAGGTAGTCTAGGTACCTTGAACGCACTGACCCGGAGGAGCGACAGAAGACCCATCGGAGTCGATGAGACTTGCTCCGTGACTACCGGAGTAAACCAGTGACATCAGCCGCGCCACACCCAACAGATCATCGGGAGACGGAGGTAAACAGGACGGGTCTTGTCCCGTACTGGCAGCAGTGACTGTGGAAGCATGGTGTCGACCGGCATGCAGTCGGCGGTAGCCTACCAGATCTGAGAGACCTGGAATCCAACAGCAGCGGAGAGCTTAAGGGACAAAACTGGGTGCTGCCTCCGGTTGTGTGGGCTGAGTGGAAGGAGAAGCGGAGCGGAGCCGGAAAGCAGAGGCGTGGGGTTCCCGGGCCTCCTGACTGGGGACTACATAAGGCGGTGTGCGGAGCTACTGCCAAGGAGCGATAGCGGGGGGCAGCTGCTGCCGGATGTGGCCACTGCAGAGAATATTACGGTGCACTGCAGCATAAACAGTAAGGGGAGCGCGAGTGTTGCCCCGGCGCCCCTGAAACTGTAACTGAGAAGCATAGAGCGCAGCCCATGAAAACAGGCAAGCACAGCGAGCGGATGCCCTGCTGAAAGGCCCAGGAGGTGAACCGAGAATTAGCAAATGTGGTGCTGGAACTCCGAGCCCCCTGGCCGAGAGACAAGCAAAGCGAAGTGTCATACTGCAATTGTAGAGCGACAGTAGGGGCCAGCTGATGCTGGTTGTGTCTCATATTGAAACTGTGATGGTGCATTGGCCTGCGAGGGTTGTAGGACGACCAGGTGCCCTCCTGAGACAGTAGTGGAGTGCTGCAGATCAAGACCGAAGAAGGAAGACGTGGAGGTAAGTTAAGCGCGGCCCACACGGACGGGCAGGGGCGGTACAATGATGGGGGGAGCCTGTGTGCTCTGAGAGACGTGCGGAGGCCCCTAGCGCGGCGGAATGTAAATGTAAACGCTCGCCCTGCGGATAAAGGAAGATTGCTAGAGGACTTGTAACGAGAGACGGCTCGATGCTGTGGCGACCAGAGGTCATGCCGGTGCAACATTGGGGGACTATTAGCTGGATATTGGGGATTGGACTCTCACACATAGCCAGTGAGGAGCTCTGTGAGGTTGCGCCACACCTCGTGCGCTGGCTGCACATTTGAAGACTGGTGCCCAATCGACCGCTGGCGCGCAGGTAACTTGCTGAATGCCTGGATCGATGCGCTGATCTACCTTACTGGATGTTCTGAAATCCCAGTGGCAAACAGGGCGAGGCTTGGTGGAATGATGGGGCGCACCAGAGGCACCAGTTGGAGGGCCTCGTCGCAGACAGCGGGCAATACCGAAGTGGGGCATTCACAACACATGGAAGGGCAGAAGTCCTCAGAGGACCGACTGGACGCAATCCTGACCGCTATTGAATGTTCTCGTACATCGATGGAAGCCAAGCTGGACAAAGTGGCTTTGGACCTTAATCTACTTCACGTCGACCATCGGAAAGTGAAAGAAAGGGTCACCACTGTGGAGCAAGAGCTAGCGGAACTGAAGCTGGCCACAGAATTTCAAGAAAAGCAACAGAATGCGCATGAGGCCAGGATCCGATATCTTGAAGAACGGATGGAAATTGTGGAAGGCCATTCCAGAAGGAACAATATTCGACTGATCAGATTGCCGGAAGGGGCGGAAGGCCAAGATGCAGTCACCTTCATGGAACGCTGGATCAAGGAAATACTACCTAGCACAGAGTTTTCTCCATTCTTCACTAGTGAGAGGGCACATCGAGTCCCGGGCAGGAAGCCGGCCCCGGGTGACAGAGCGCGACCGCTCAGCTTTAAGTTGCTGCATTTTAAAGACCGTGATGTGATCTTACAAGAGACAAGGAAACTGGATGAGGTCAAATTCGAAAATACCAAAGTGTTGTTTTTCCCAGACTACACAATGAGAGTACAGCGCCAACATGGGTCCTTCATGCCTGTTAAACAGCAGCTCCGGCAGCTTAATATCTCTTACTCGCTGCTGTTTCCGGCCCGGCTCAGTGTGGCTTTTGAGGGAAAATCGAGGTTCTTCAACACGCCCCAGGATGCCTGGGATTGGCTCGAAACGTCGGGTCAATACTCGAGCCCACGACATACAGGCACTACAGCTGCGTGGGCAGATAGGACAAGCGGGGGGGCCCCCGACGGCGGGGACCTGGGAGGTGACTTCTTGGTTCAGCGGCGGCACCAGATCTGAACCAGATCCGCAGAGAGCGTCAGGCGGTAGTACGCATCACGGAACAGATGGCAGATGCGGTGGAGTCAGCGGATAAAGTGGACACTCCCCTTCGCTTCTCAGAGATCGGTGAATCCTCGATGGCGGACTCATCATCAGACAAGATCTCGCTGAGAAGGCCAGATGTCACGCCTCAGATGGCGGATGGTATCGTATGACAGAGACTGGGCCTGATACCCAATACAAGTAATGTTGCCTGAACTGTCATAGATGAGAACTTTATATGCAGTTGTGTACAGGGGATGTGGGGGTCTTTCTTGAGATATGGTGTGGTGCATGAAGTGCGTCTCTGTGCTCCTGGGACTGCCTTTTATTGAAATTATTTGGTGATGTTTAACTTGATGTTAATGAGGGGATTTACAACAATCCACCTTGCATGGTTACACGTCCCCCTGTCTCTTACGCATCTTGGAAACGGGTAGGACATGCGGTTGTGCTGTTATCTATCGAGTTTGGGCGACACCTCAAGATTGTGGGGGTGGCCCTTGTGATGTTTTCTCTTTGCCATGTTGGCCTTTTCCCTTTTCCCTCTATTGCAGGAGTCCCCCGGGGGTGGGGGGGAGGTATTGAGGATGCTGCAGTGCATACCCGTCTATCACTTCGAGGTGTATGGGAAGGTCGAGACGTTATTTACTGCCCACATAACTTAGTTCTGGGATGGGTCAAACAATAGTTAAGTGGAATGTAAGGGGTCTCCTAACACCATCCCGCAGGTATGCAGTTTATTCATATCTTAAACAACACAATGTGCGTATAGCACTCCTACAGGAGACACACTTGAATGCTATAGAAATTACCAAGCTGCAGCGCAGATGGAGGGGCAGGATTTATGCTATGGATTTCTCTCTATTTGCTAGGGGGGCTCTTATTTGGGTACGTCCAGGGACACCGTTTGCGACGGAAGAGGTCCTTACTGACAGGGAGGGTAGGTATGTGCTCATAAGAGGCAAATTGGACAGACGACACATATTGCTACGAAGCATATATGCCCCGAATGTAGATCAGAGTCAGTTCTTCAGTCAGTTGTCCCTTGTGATGCAGAAATGGTGTGAGGTCCCCTGGTTGCTGGGCGGGGACTTTAACAGTGTTCTAGACACAGGGGTGGATAGATCCTTTCCTCCGCTTCGGGGCCACGCTGCCACGACCAACTATGTAGTGCTAAACGGTTGGGCAGGTGGTTGGGGTTTAATTGACGTATGGAGACATTGTAATCCCTGGGTGAGGGTATATTCTTTCTTTTCAGTACCACATAATCTACATGTCCGCTTAGACAGGTTTTTTGGATCTCCCTCCCTATTTCCTTACGTTGCTGGTTCGGAGTACTGGGGACGTACACACTCAGATCACAATCCACACTGCATCACACTGGCCTGGGAGGGTGGAGTTCCCGGGGTCCCTACCTGGAGATTACAGCCGGCTCTGCTGGAGGACTCAATCTTTCAGGAGGCAGTCGGAGAGGCTATAGGGGGGTACTTCGAGCTCAACACTGGGACTGCTTCATCTTCTTCAATGGAATGGGCAGCCATGAAGGTTACTATACGAGGGAAATCTCTGGGACTGGGATGTGGGTTGCGGAAGCAGGTGGAGTTGGACCTGATTGAGGTGGAAAAGAAACTGCTAGCATTGGAGTCACGAGCGATAGACCATAATACAGAAATGTCTTCCCTGTTAGAAGCGCGTCAGAAGCATGCAGAGCTCTCAGACCGACAATGTTGCCTCAACTTTGCGGCGCACTCCGCTTCCGTACATGCTAAAGCGGACCGGTCAGGGCCGTTGTTGGCCTGGTTAATCAGACAGGAGCTGTCGACTGGGCCCATTACAGCTCTTCATTCCCGAATTGGGACGCTCAAAGTTACGCAGCATGAAATACATGCCGAGCTGTCTTCCCACTTTGCACAATTGCATAGGTCTGCCCGGAGGGTTCCTGAAATAGTGATGCAGGAGTTCCTAGATGGCCTTTCATTTCCGACTCTGACACCGGAACAGCGGACGGAGCTAGATGCCCCGCTCACGCTGGAAGAGGTTAGAGGCACGATGAGAGCCTTTCCATCTGGAAAAGTGCCGGGACCTGACGGCTTCCCTCACGAGTTCTACAAATCATATGCTGACCCCCTGAGCCCGCAACTGCTCAAAGTATACACGGAAGCACTAGAGAACCTCTCCCTGCCTGCCTCAATGACGGAGGCTACACTGATTGCACTTCCCAAGCCGGGTAGAGATCCTACCTCTATGGGCGCATATCGTCCCCTGGCGTTATTGAACGGAGATTACAAAATTTTGGCGGGCATATTAGCTAGCAGATTGGCGCCGGTTATCCCACAATTGGTTCATCGAGATCAAAATGGGTTTGTGCCTGCTCGGAACACATCACTTAACATTCGCCGGCTGTTCCGGGTGATGCGCTGTGTCGCAGTAGAAAGGCCTGCAGCGGGATGTGTCATATTATACCTGGAAAAGGCTTTTGATACGGTCGAGTGGCCATACCTGTTTGCCGTACTCCATCGCTTTGGACTTGGACCATACAAACTAAGCCTCATTAGGTTGCTATATGGTGCTCCCACAGTTCGGATGCATCTGGGAACTCTGTTCTCCGAACCCATACTGATAGAAAGGGGTACCCGACAGGGGTGTCCTCTCTCCCCGTTAATTTTTGCCTTGGCAATTGAGCCACTGGCGATGGCACTACGAAACTCGGCGCCGGACTGGGGGATAAACCTTGGGGATGGCCTACATGCAGTCTCTCTCTACGCGGATGACATCCTGCGGTCATTTGCTATAATATCCGGGTTGGGTGTAAACTGGGGCAAATCATGTCTTTTTCCCTTCACCCCTGGAATGGAAGATCCTCATCTAGGGGTGGATGGGACGGTGGTCCACTGGCAGCCGGTGGCGTTCCAATATTTGGGTATACACATCTATCACGATGATAGTGATCTCCTAGAAAGAAACATTACCAGGGCAGTCACAGCACTTAAGTCCCAAATCGAATTCTGGAAGACCCTCAACCTTTCTGTTATAGGAAGGGTGGAATTGATAAAGATGGTGATGCTGCCACGCCTTCTTTATTATTTTTCCAATCTCCCACTTTATTTACCTGCTTCCTTCTTTCGTTCCCTTGAAGGGATCATCAGGGCTTTTATCTGGAACAACACACAGTGTAGAGTGGCATTGGCGAAGCTGTACGTGCCACGGTCGTAGGGAGGGTTGGCTTTACCCAAACTAGAGCACTACTTTTTGGCATCCCAGATACTGTGGGTGGTGAAGTGGGTGGAGGAACTGCACCTGACAGACTCAGCTGAACGAGAGCCCCCTTACTCCTGAGATAGGATCCTCTTCCTATTTCATCATGCAAACAGATCCTCTGAGCTGCTACCCTTATTGATCCGGATTGCGCAGAAATGTTTTCACAGGGCGCTGCGTCTTACCAAGCATGTTACACCGTATGCACCCATTCTGCCCTTACTGGGTATGCCGACGGCGAGGGGACGAGACTGGACATCGGATCTTCCCGATTGGCTGAAGGCTGATATAACCACATTGGGAGATTTGTACGGAGATGGCGTGCTAAGGTCTTTCCTCTCCTTTACGGAAGAGGAAGGGGTCCCGCCGGGCCAGTTCCTGAACCATGCTGCTTGGACAGCGATGCCACGACGATGGTGGGGTGACATCTCACAGGAACCCCATACACACCTTCTAAAACAATATGTGCATGTAATGGGCACGGGGCGACATTTGGTGAAGTGGTTCACGGAATCGATCCGGGAACACACCATGGTGAAGTTAACGCCGCTACGCACCAAATGGGATGCGGATCGGTCAAGACCACACTCAGATAAAGAATGGGCCACGGTCTTAGAAAGCCCCAGACTGATCCCCAGAAACGCTCGCTTTAGACTAATCCAATTTTACGTTGTTCATAGGGCATATTTATCACCTGACAAGATCAATAAATACTTTAATAGATTGGATGCGTGCTGCCCGCGTTGCGCACTAGTGAATGCGGACTTATTACACATGCTTTGGTCCTGTCCGCACTGCAATCGCATTGGGATGGGGTGATTCGAGCGTTGGCTGCTAGCACGGATAGGGAGCTGCCGCAGACATGGGAGGCATGCATAACAGGGATTCTCCCTAGAAGTAAACAACAGAAAGCCTCTGTTTTTTTAGATCTAGGCCTAGTCATAGCCAAGCGACTAGTCACACGCCGGTGGAAGTCAGAGGAACCCCCACCGCTAAAAGCATGGTTTCACTCTATGTTGAACTTGGTTAAGGCTGAGGCGGTTTTGTTAATAAGGGAGGATACGTTAGGTCTACGTAAGTATCCCATTTCTACGGCATGGAATGTAATGGTGTGCTCGTTACAAGGCATGTTAACTCCAGATGACCTACTTGACACTCCTATCAATACATAGCGTTATTCTTGATATGTATAGAACAGTGGCCTCACCTGCGAACTGCAAATGATGAAGTGCCCCATATGCCCCAAGAGATCGCTGTTTACTGATTTTAGGTATTTACACTATGTAGACGCACGATTATTATATGAACAACTTTTCTTTCACTAGCGTGCGATAAAGTCCTTTCTTGTCACCCACCTACGCGGAAATCCTGCTCTCCTTCCTTACCCCTCCTTTTCGTTTTGTTCTTGTGTTCAAGTTACCTAAAAGATCGTTTGAATGTTTGGTTAATTGAACTGACATGGCAGAGTGAAGCCATACGAAAATGTGTATAATATACAACCAATACGTGCGCGTATAATATGCTCATATTGCATTACAACCGGGACATTCGGTTGCGTAGAAAATGAGGGGCTCCTTTTTCCTTTTTTTTTCTCTTTCTTCTTTTAATTACATATGTGACCTGGGGTATGTTATTCTGTTACTGAATTCGTATTGCAGTAACCCGGGTCATCATATTCCTGCAATGTTGTGCTAGGCTCTCTATCTTGTGAATTACCTACTGGTTCTATGTGGTAATAGATATATTTTCAATTGTATTTCCCTATGCAAAACTTTAATAAACAGATCAAACAAAAAATCAAGGCGAATGTGAAAGACATGAGCATGGGAATACTCTTTTGCCCGCAGATGTTGGGCACACCAGGCATCAATCACCAAGTGGTGGAGCCAGTCAGCTAATGCCACAGAGTGACACATTGCACGTGTACCCAAAAGGGAAGAATGTGAGCAGTCTAACGTAATATTAAAAAATGCATTGAAGACTCCGCCCAAGAGCCAACCGCATAGGTTTCGCAGAGAGAGAAACTAAATATCATGGCTGATCCATATTGGGGGCATAGAGCGAGTTAAACACTACCGACAGACCACATAGAAGCCCCCTCACAAGTATAAATCTACCTTCAGGATCAATCGGGGTGCCCTTAGCTTGGAAGGGCGTTCCCACCCAAATCTAAATGGTTGTGCCCTGCGCTAAAGAGGAATATGTAGTACTGTAAATCTGCCCCACTATTTACGCCTCGCCATCTATGCTGCAGCTCTTGAACCTCCCTATCATTCAAGCAAGTTTCCTGGAGAAAGGCTACGTTGGTCCCAAGCCAAACCAGATGCGCTCGGATTTTATATCACGTGTTAGCGCTGCACATCCATCTTACATTCCATTCCATTTAATTTACTTATATGTACCCTGTGTCTCTGTGGTGGCCATAACGTGCAGTGACGTGCAGGGCTTGTGAACCTGAGTAGGGCACTCCCTGCGGGCAAAGAATGGTCACCAAGCATTGGGCCACAACATCGACGAGATAGGCCACTTCCAAAGAAATCTCAACCACTGAAGAAAAAACATCCCAGCCAGTAACAATACGAGTCATCCAGCCAAACTACAAACAACTCCCAACAGGGAATATTCAACAAGAAGCTTTCAAGGTACAAAGCTAGTAAGTATATAAGACACCAACAGGTGAGAAAGGAAGGACAGTATTTTGGGAGGAGCTAGCCACAGGGCAGCCCACTCCATCCAAGCATACAACTGAGCGAATACAGAGCAGGCACATGCACAGTAGGTATTTTGTGGCTGGATTTGCCCATCAGACGGAGTCGATAAGTAAACTGTTAGGGCAAGAACATATATAATATTAAGAGTCCCATGGAATGAATAGTTATCCTGGACCCAGTACAGAGAGCCACCAGTCTAGATCAAGTCATCAACCGTTTGTGTGATGACCCAGGAATGACAGCTGAGCTTGCGGTGGAATTCGCACCCTCAGAGTCCTCCTCCGAAGTTAGACATGTGTCATGGCCTTGTGCAGCGCGCAGAGCGTCAGCAGTTTACGTCCCCGCCAGGCAGCCCCGCTCTCCTGGCTACAAAGGAGACAAGGGGTGTCATGTTTTTCATTCTCCAGAGCTTTCTTTGGTTCAGCGAAAAGCAAAGTCTGATCATCTGCAATTACATTCAGGTGAGGGGAAACAAAAGCACATATTTCAGGGACAAGTTTTGAAGCCTCTTCTTAAATGCCAAAAAGAATGCTCTATGCTGTTGAACTGCTAAGGTGAAATCTGGAAAAATCAAGGCCCTAAATGAGTACCGTGTGATGAGACCCTTATCTCCAGCCTTCGGCCGGTTGAGATCCCAATCGCAGTAGTTTAACAGATTATCGATAATCAGCCAGGGAGTGTGGGCACCAGGAATAGGCCTTCTAGTGGGAATCCCGGTGCACACATTCCAACACGTAAATAACTGAGAAGCCTTCAGGTGTGACTTCAGACCTGAGCCACTGTTCTATATATAGTGTCACGTTGGGACCTTCCATATCTTCTGGCATGCAATAAATCGGAGCTCATTATGCCTGGATCGACCCTCAGCATCTTCACCGTAGCCTTCTAAGAACCTTATTCAATCAGGGAGCTCCAGGATGCACATAGCCATGTCAACACATTGAGGAAGGAGTTCCTGTATGACTTGTTCATGAGTCCCTACCTTATCTCTCGTTTTGTGATGATCTTCTCGAAGAAGGGTAATGTCTATGGAGATTGCATCGATTTTTTCCTCCATTGCAGCTCGAGTGTCATTGACCACCAGAAGGATCAGATCCTATTTGTCGGAGGAGACTGTAGTGGTCAGCTGATGTGTGTCTGGCTGGGAGACAAGGCACAATGAGGTGGTCACAGGAGAGGATCCCTGAGTGGTGTGCTTTATGGAAGACATCTTCTTGTCAGATTTAGGATTCCCAGTTAGGACCTACCAGGCCACAGCCCCACAAGATCGCAGAGAATGGAGCCATCCAAGATTCCAAGAGTAGGAGAGGTGGAGAAAATGGTTATAGGGATGGTCTACATATCACAGAGAATAAACTAGATGATGCAGAAGGACGATCCCGCTGGAATAACGTACGCATAGTGAATCTGCCAGCTGGAGATGATCCTGCTGCCTTCCTGGAAACTTGGATGAAATGTGACATAAACTCTCTCCATACTTTGTGGTTGAATGGGCCCATAGGGTTCCGGCGAGACACCCTCCCCTGATTGCACCGCCAAGGCCTATGGTTGCAAAAGTCCTGAACTACCGAGACTGAGGCACGATACTGACAGCTGCCCCATAGGAACGGCTCCATTATGTTTGCTAATCCAAAGATGATTGTGGAAAAAGACTCTTCCTCCGCAGGCACATCCAAATAAAGAGGCTGCACACTGGTAAGTTGCTCCTCATTTATTTTCCAAGACAGTAGTACCGCATCCAAGTAAAGAATGAATCAACAGTTACGCAACCCCCGCATATATATCCCAATCCCATTTCAAAAGTCGCCCCACCCAACCTTGTGAGCATAACTCTAAAGTCATCATTCAAACCAGACACGAGCGCACAGCAATGCACTCGTGTCTACTTCAAACAACAACAAGGCAATTGAATACACAAGTGCGAGGAGAAGAGAAAGAAACAACACGCTCTCATGTATGCAACGCACATCCCCCCTTTTCCTTAATAATTTTTTTTTCCTTAACAAAGTCCTTCAAGCCGTTGGAAGTAACACATTATGTGAGAACAAAATCCTTCAACCTCGTAGGTAAGCGGCGAGCTCTCAACCCTCTGGAGTGATTGCCAACCACTTCCCCACCATTGCCATTCGATAATGCATTGTTGCATAAATTCCTGGATAAAGAATATTCATGTACATCTAAAAACACATTTGTGGCATGATTCTCATTAGACTGTATTCTACTTGGAAATATCACAGAAGAACTGCAAATTGCGAGGATTGTGGCGCTCCAAAACCGAATGGTCCTCGACGTCGTGTTGGCTGACCGTGGTGGTGCATGCCGCATCATCGGGAGCAGTTGTTGTGTTTACATCCCTGATCACGCCCCTTCAGTTTTTGATGCAATCTCCAAGTTGCATAAAATAGCTGCTGAAATCCATCCTGACTCAGGAACGTGGACTTTATCTGGCTGGCTATGGACCCTATTTGTTACCTGGGGCTGGAAACTGTTGACAATACTATGTATATTCTTTGCGATCTTACTGTTATGTTGCTTATGTATACAATGTGGTCCAATGCTTTGCTCCCTTTGTATCACTGCTTGTATGCCTACCAAACGTAACGTTAAGAATATGAATGTCTAATATGTCTTAGATCAAGAGATTAGCGATATGATGAAAATTGATGTGCAAGATGTTTTTGTTCCTTCTAGATCATAGATGTCTTCAGCTAATGCTAAAAGGGTAATCTGTGGAAACTAGCAGAGATCGTTGTTAGCATGAGCTGAAGCCATTTTGTTCTTGGCATCCATTTTAGTTAACCATGTGCTCGCCATGTGCTTCTTCCGTCTTCACTGTTGCATGCTTCTCTATTTCACCTGAGTCAGGAACTATAATTAACTCCTTCAGTATTGAGCCAGAGCACTGCGCATGCTCAGAAAGGCCTGTAGCTTCTAGAATGCACCTGTTGGAAATATAACTGTCAGGCTATTTTAACTGATGTAAGCAGTTTAGTCTCCCTCCCACTTTGTTGACTAAGTATTTTCTGTTAGTCCTTATATGTGAATAGCTATTCTTGTGTATACTTGTACCACCTCCTTTTGAGCTCTCATGCTTACTCAGCTACAAATTGGGTATAAAAGGCCCATGGCTTCTGTACTCCTTGTATTACCTCATACATTGCCTGAGGGTTCTGTATAGATGTAGTTCCACTCATGAGGTTTAATAAACTATTTCTTTGATATTACAGCTTCCGTGCCAATCTCTATTTGTTAGTCCAAGGACTTGAGTACGCAGAAGGGCGAACACCTGTACTGGTGGGCTTCTGGAAAGTCTCACCCCCCACATGGTGAAATTCCATACACCACCACCCTCCACACGCACCAAGTCTCCTACTTGTACAGTTTGCTTCCCAGTTACTCCTTTCATTCTCTGCAAATCTGCTTTCATTTTAGCTTTATAAACTTCCATTTTAGTGCAAAATCCTTAAAATCTAGCTCAGCAGCATCACCTTGTGTCCTTTTCTTGTCTTTCAATCACCACGGCACTAACTTGGTACTAGGTTTACGACCCCTCAGCAATTCAAACGGAATTACAGATGTAACAGCATTAGGAGAAGTCCTATAAGCTAGTAACATGAATTGCAATGCGTTCTTCCAACTTAGACCACCTCTGACAGACAACTTGATAGCCTCTTTGACTACACAGTTGAATCTCTCAATCTGTCCATTGGCTTCTGGGTGGAACACCGCAATTCTTTAATGAGAAATGCCCCCTTTTACCAAATAATTCTCCATTTGTTTGCTGACAAATTGGGGTCCGTTATCTGTAACCAGTTCCTGGAGAATAAGTTCTCTACAGAACACTTCATCCAAAAATTGTATAATCACTTCTGATGTAACATCTTTGACCATTTTGATCTCAGACCATTTGGAAAAGTAATCAATTAAAACAATACCAAAAGACACATGTCTTGGCAATACAGAAAATGGACCAATAATGTCGAGACCTAAATTGCACCAGGGTGAAGCTGGGTCAGTGGTGAGAGCCTTAGCAGATTTACCACTATTTGCACAAAGCTCACATATCCTTACTTGATGTTCCACAAAAGCATGAATGCCAGGCCACCAAAAATTAGCCTTAAGACTTCTTCTGGTAGTTGAAATTCCAAACTTACCTTCATGAGCAATATCAACAAAAGATTTCCTCAAACCAAAAGGGGGAATACATTTTTCCCCCCTTACAACAATCCCATTTTCTACTGCTAGTTCCTCACGCACTTTGAAATAACTCATCAAACCTCCAGAAAGTTTCCTCTCTTCTGGCCAACCCTTCAAAATAAAATTCTTCACACAAATGAGCTCTTGGTCACCACCCATCTCCTTGTTCCACGCCTCCTCTTGAACGATGGGACAATCAGTACCAAGTAAATTGACATGCCGCACAGTATAAGCCACTTCACACTCATCCAAGTCAACCTCATCCGACTCTTGAATAGGCAGGGGTAACCTGGACATACAATCAGTATGCACATAGGTCTTACCCGGAACATTTTCTAAAGTGTACTGAAAATTCTGCAACCTAGAAGACAACCTGGCCAATCTGGAAGACATAGTGTGTCCACCACCTGGTGCTAACAAGTGCACTAAAGGTTTATGATCAGTTTCAATGCCAAACTTTGTGCCCCATAAAAAGGATCTGAAATGTTCAGCACCCCATAAACAAGCCAATATTTCTCTCTCAATTACAGAGCACTGTCTCTCTATTTCCTGCAAGGTTCTCAAAGCATAGGCCACAATCCATTCTTTGCCATACTCTTCTTGGATCAAAACAGCACCCAAACAACAACAGCTGGCATCCACCATGACCACACAGTGCTTCCCTACCACAAATGGTTTAAGACACGGAGCATTCACAATTAAACTTTTTACAGTTGCAAAAGTAGCAGACATGTTGTCAGTCTACTCAAATTTCATGTTTTTCTTCAAGAGACACCTAAAAGGATCTATCAAGGCTGCATAATTGGGAAATAATTTTGCATAAAATTCAGCCAGACCCAGGAAAGCAACTAACTGCTCCTTACATTTAGGAATGGGTGCTTTACTGACATTCTCAACATGAAACTTATTGGGCTTAATACCATCACCACTAATGCAATGTCCCCAATATTCCACTTCCTGTTTCCTGAATTTGCACTTATCCGAATGTAGAGTCAAACGTTTGGTTACGAACTCACACAAAACCTTCTCAAGATTGCAATCATGCTCATTCTCATCCTTACCAAAAACCAAAATATCATCTTGAAAAGCCACAGCACCACTGAGACCACTCAACATCTCCTTCATTAATCTCTGAAACACAGATGCTGCACTTGCTAGGCCAAAAGGCATCCTGCAAGATCTGAATAATCCCTCTTGGGTAATAAAGGCTGTTAGATTTTTAGATTCTTCATGTAACACTACTTGATGATATGCACTGGCTAAATCAAGACACAAACATATTTGTGCCCCATCCAACGTAAATACCATCTCATGCAAATTTGGAAGAGGGTGGGCATCCACCCAAATTGCTTTATTAAGACTGGCCAACTCTATGCACAGGCGCAATTCCCTGCTAGATTTAACTGAAATCACCACCGGAGAAACTAAGGGAGATAATTCCACTAGTTCAATGATTTTCTTTTCACACATATCATGTAACATGTCCTTCAATTTGTTCCTATAGGACAGTGGCACATTCCTTACTTTGTGGCGCGAGGGAACCACGTTTCCATGCAGACTAGTACTATGTTTAAAACCTTGATACTCCCCCAGTTTGTTACTAAACAAAACTGGAAATTTTAGTTTTAAATCACTCACACATTCGTAGTTATCCCCCACATTAACAGTGTTGGTAACACTTGTAGATGTTTCAAAAGAATAAACAGGCGGGTCAGCTTTAGGATCTAACTTGATTCCAAGTTTCTCTTGATGTGGCCAGCCCAATAGAGATTGACACACTTTAGTCACAAACATTTTCCCAAACATGCTGCGTTCCTGAAACACTATATTGGCCCAAAAATATCCCACCAATTGAATCTTGTGTCCAGTATAACCGCCAGGAGTAACATCTGGAGGAAATTTGTTGGTTGGGCCAATTAGTTTTAACTAACTCATGAGCTAAAATGGTGCACCAAGAACACGAGTCTACTAAAACTCATACATTCACTCCATCCACTACAATATCACATGCAGGAAACATAGTGACTTCCAGACCACTACTGATGTTTAAAACAGTGTTCACATCTTGTTCATAGTCATCCGATGTAGAGTCATACTCCTCACAAGTTTGTATTGTGTTGACTCTCCTGGGAGCTGATCTACACACTTTAGCAAAATGCCCCTTTTTGTTACATCTGGAACAAATCTTGTCAGTAGCTGGGCATGCTTTTGAATTCCCTAAATGAAAACCACTACCACACCTGAAACAAAAACATTCTTCTTCTTCCCATCAGCTTTTTGCCATTTAGTCTTGAGCTCAAACTTTTGTGTACTCTCATTTCTTTGAGCTACAGGTTTCTAAAACCTATCTCCCTCACTTGCAACTATGTGCACCTCTTTTTTGTCATTGCCTCTAATTTCTTGTAGAAATTTCTCAGAACTTTCAATGGCGTTAGGTATCTCAATCGCAGCACTTAGAGACATGGGAGATGTAGTGTACGGTCTTACCTGTATCTTCTTATTGTTGGTTCACATAAGAATTTGGTCCCTCAATACTTGCTCGTACGTGATACGTTCAAAATCACAGGCTACAGCTAATGATCTAAGAGTAGACATAACTTTCTATGAACTCATCTGATCTCTGTTACCTAGAATAGAATATGAACCTTTCCATAACCACATTCGTTTTCTTCCCATACCGTAAAGAAAGTTGTTTAGACGTTTATTGGTATGAATCAATGTTACCTGGATTCGCCAAAATAGGTAAATTCTTGAATTCCTTTAGTCCAATACCACCTAGACAATGTTTTAACAATGCATGTTTCCTATCAGGTTCACATTCCTCCCCTTCCAAAACCTCGACATAAGCTAAAAACATTGCTTCCCATGTTTCCCGATCCATGGGTGGTTCCCCTGGCATTGCCAGGAATGATGGTGGTGGAACAATCCCAGACATAATGGTACACTAATATAGCAACATAAATAACTAATATTGGAAATAAGAAGCAGAG
This sequence comes from Calotriton arnoldi, assembly GCA_963921515.1. Lineage (NCBI taxonomy): Eukaryota > Metazoa > Chordata > Amphibia > Caudata > Salamandridae > Calotriton > Calotriton arnoldi. The sequence goes on along the minus strand of CAWUFW010000022.1, from coordinate 848,801 downwards.
CAAAACAACCAAAAACAATTAACAAAATTAGACACCTTTGTCCAAAATTTAAAATAAAATAAAATGACATGTAGCGGTATGGAGATACTGCAACTGTCTTACTTCAAAAGTTCTTCTCATGACACCCACGTCATGTTTTCATGACACATAAAGCTGCACCTGGAGCAGTAGGAAAATAACAAAAGTTTGATACGCATAGCAAATGTGTGCGTATCACAGGTTTAACAGATGAAATTGGACCAGAAGAAACACCAGGCAAATATGCCCTAATAACTCATCAAAACCACACTTGGAGCAATGGCAAAGCGACCAACGAATCTGATACTGATGGAGCAAGGACTCACAATGAGACTTGCTCGTAAGCAATCTTCTCACAGTATTAATTGCACTAAAACCTTGTAATGTATTATTAAAAATGTGCAAACACAACATTTATTATCCAGAAGACGCTTGCCTATGTGTTTTTACTAATAAATAATCCTCGTCTAATCCAAAATGGCCGCTAAAGCGCGGGAACTCAACTGCGCATGTGTCAACCATATCACGTGGTATGACGTCTTTCTTTGCTTGGAGGGAATCTTTTGCTTCTGCGCAGTGTATGCTAAAATGGCTGCTTTATGTTCTCACATGCTAAAGCTTTCGCGTTGCTGAAATTAATAATGTGGTATTCTAACGCTACTAATGCGGGATAGATTTTATAATTAAATGGGAATAGAGTAGAAGTAGGGGGTATACAGTGAAAAAATTTATTTTTGATTTTAATATGTTTCTTCTTTGATTCCTATTAGTTCGTAATATGGGCGTGGGTTAACTGAACAGCAGCACTCGAGCCATGTGACCTGCGCATGCGCTCTGAAAACTAACAAGACAAAGCGATGAAGTCAACTTGGAAGATGTCCAAGGACATGACCCACTGATCGCCTTCACAGTTCATCTGAGATGTCCAAAAGTTGATACATATTGTATACACTTTGTATTAAAATTGTCGTGAGACGGGTGGGAAATAAAGCAAATGTATTAATTGTGAGGGGCGGTATTTTAAAACAATGGGCTTAAAGAAATTGAACTAAATTGTCATGGTGTGAGGATCAACCCCCTGTCCCTGTCCAATCAGAAGTAGTGGGCCCATAATTTTGAAACATTAATGGGAGGTACCTGGGTGTAGAAGGGTATAATAGATATAGAATTAGCTAATTAGTTAGAGACTAGGCACTTAGGCTCAGATGCTGACACAGAACGAATTGATCGATTGCAGACTGAACCGCTGTCCAAAGAGGTCCTGAGGTGGGGGCGGCGGATTCCATTAGAAAGAAGACACAGAAGAATCGAGGAGGAACGAAGTGTCAGAGAGGGGAACGACGCAGGAGTCGTTGATAGAGAGGTCACCTGTCCTGTCTTGAACCTGGTCCGGAGGTCTTTGGTCTTCATCTTTCCTGGGACCCTTTCCAACTCCTTGGCCAAGGGGTTTGGTTCTCACACTTTTAGGTAACTATAAAGGCGTAATCTTTAGTTTGTACTGCTGTCTCTATCTTCTCCTTTCTGAAGGACCGTCATTTGTGATTAATAGGTGATATTATAGTGTACTTCCTCCTTGATATGCGATTAAGTGCCAAGTGGCTTGTATTTTTACTCTGCTAAATATTTTAGATAAACATTTTAAAACTTCCTGAGTCAGTGGTTATTTCAGGTGTTTATGATATTATATTTGTATGTTCTCATTTTATCCCCGATTATCAAAGGTCCATTGGTAAGTCATTACTCTTCAATCAGGAAAGGTAATTGGTAGCAGGGAGTTTGATAAAGAGTACAACTGATTCCCACCAGCGGTGATTAATAGTTAGCGTGAATGAATGGGCCCAGGTGAGTATTTTGTGTATGAATGCTTGTTGCTAGTAATCCGCTGGATCAATACGTGCAAATAATGTGCGCGTATCACAGATTTAAAGAATAAACAGAGGCAGAAGAAACTCCGGCAAAGTATGCCCAAACCTCCGTTGACGACTCCACTGAACAGCGCACCCAACAGCGCAGCGCTCACAATAGACGCTGACAACTTCCCAAGGCAAGGGAGCAACGCTGCAAGGAAACGTGAAGAATAGCCCAATGACAGGCTAAAACTCCAGAAAAGAAGGCATATCCAAAAGTGAACTGGCCAATAAGGAGCTTCTTCCTTGTTCCGGTCAGTAACCAATCCTTGCAGAGGACCAGAACATCAACGAATCACCAATCAAGCAGTGCTTCCTTGAACGGACTGAATTTTGCCAAAAATGTCACACGAACATCAAGTTCATTCCTGATAATTGCCAGTGTTTAAAAAACTCTTCCTCCGCAGGAACATCCAAATAAAGAGGCTGCACACTGGTAAGTTTCTCCTCTTTTTTTTTAAAGAAAGTAGTACCGCATCCAAGTAAAGAATGAATCAACAGTTACGCAACCCCGTATTTATATCCCAACCCCATTTCAAAAGTCGCCCCACCTGACCCCGCAAGCATAACTCTAAAGTCATTATTCAAACCAGACACGAGCACACAGCAATGTGCTCGTGTGTACATCAAACAACAACAAGGCAATTGAATACATGAGCGCGAGGAGAAGAGAAAGAAACAACACGCGCTTGTGTATGCAACAATGATGGCTTTCCCTGACTACACCTTGGCGGTCCAACGCCAAAGAGAGTTATTTACCCAGATCAAGAAGAAACTATGTGATATCTGATTTAAATACGCCCTTCTGTTCCCTGCCAAACTGCAGATCTCGGACGGCAGACACCCACGCTTCTTCACTCAGCAACAGGCGGCGTGGGACTAGGTGGAACCTTTTGACAAGAAGTCTGTCAGTCGTTCCCCCTCCCCACCGCCATCCACCCCTCGGGTGGACCAGCTCTGGCAACTGTCCATTGACTACGCCACCGAAGGCAGGACCACAGAGCCACCACACCCGCAAAGAGCCGGAGGGAACAGCGAGAGGCAGTGGTGGCAGCGGTGTTCTTGCAGAGCCCGTTAGCTACCCCTCGCCTGCTTTACTCAGACTACAATATCTCTGACAATGAACACATTTCTGATGAACCCGGCGAGTTAACCCCACCAATATTTACAGGTCAATCCATTGAAGATCTGGGATTATTGTCTTCATCCGCCTATCTTCAGAGCCTAAACAGTGCTGAGATGTTGCTGGATCTCGACCCAGAGGGCTCCATCGTTGGAGACCCCCTCCTGTATCGTCTTATGATATCACCCCAGGACTATCAACCACAGGGCCACATTCATTACTAAACAGTTTGTACTGATCAGCCTGGTCTCTTATATTGGCATTTCAGCAGGGGTGAGGCTCTATCTCAGCATTGCCACACCTGTGTGTTTGTTGTTATGTTATCGATAATCATAGAGCGCACGTACACCAGACTGTTCCTTGGCTCTGGGAAACAGAACCAATGCCCACTGCTCACAATATCAGTCAAAGCTTGTTTGAAGAGCCAAGTTTTTAAACGTGGTCTGAAACTGGTATAACATGGGGTCGACCTGATTTCCAATGGGAAGGAATTCCATAAATCAGGGGCAAATACAGAGAATCTGGAGCCACCCAGTCTTTTCTTCTTGAATGGAGGGATGGTGAAAGGATCAGGTGAGTGGATCTGAAGTTGCGGGAATGGGTGTACTTTTGGAAGCGAGCTGAGATGAAAGCTGGGCTGCTCTCATACTAAGATTTATAAATGATGCAGCCAGTCTTGAATGCCTTTCACTGTTTCACCAGCAGCCAGTGTAGTAGTCTCATCAGGGGGGTGATGTGGCCAGCTCCTGGGCTGACGGTAGATGAGCCTGGCTGCTTCGTTCTGAGCCAATTGCAGTTTACGGTTGAGTCCTTCGGGAATACCCAGGTAGAGAGAGTTCACATAGTCTATCCTTAAGATGGCTAATGCGATGATAACCTGGATGATAGCTTCTTGAGTAAGAAATTTGCCAATCTTTCTGATTTTATGAACCTGCAAGAATCAGATTGAAATCACGGCCCCAACTGGAGGTTTCAAAGATAAGTTCTTATCAGTAAGGACTCCAAGGCTCTTGACTGAGCTTTTCGGTTGGGGGTGTGTGCCCATAGTGGCTGGCCAAAAAGAGGGGTTTCACAGGTCATGCTTGCTACTGGTTGCGACCATCTCCGTCTTAATGGAGTTTAATTTGAGTTGATTGCTATTTATCCAATCGCGGATGAGTAGCATCATGTTTTGAAAGGTAGCTTTGGACTCAGATAGATTATCGATAGCAAAGAGCAATTGCATATTGTCGGCGTAGTTGTATGTTCTAACCTTCATCTTTTTCAAGGAGTACACAAGGGGGCGAATGTACAAATTGAACAGGTGGGGTGATAAGGAGGACCCCTGGGGCACTCCACAGGTAAGTTGGACATTGGGTGAGTAGAAGGGGGATAGACGAACCAACTGGATGCGGCCCTTCAGGAAAGAGGTGATCCACCTGAGGGCCGTGCCACAGAGGCCAGTGGCTCTGACACGGATGGCCAGAAGTTCGTGGTCGACTGTGTCGAAGGCCACCGAAAGCTCTAAGAGCACCAGCGCCTGAGTGGTGCCCCTGTCAGCCTCCTCTCCCATGTCATCCGAGAGGATGACTGCCTATGTGGAATGGGCTGGCCAAAATTCTGCTTGATGCGGGTCGAGAAAGTGGGACAGTCCTGGTTTTTCCACCGGCTGTCCCGGCAGATTTCGGCAATTTTGACTCATGTCCCGGTTTTTAGAGGGGGTCGACTGAAAACAGTGAGAGGCACTTTTTTAGCTGTTCTAAAGCTGTGCTAGTTAGTAGCTGTTATAAATAATCAATTTAATTAACAGGTATGATGCTGGTTTTAGAAACTACATTTTACTTATTTTCTAAGTGCCTCTTCTGTATTCCTATGTTGATAAGAGCTGTCATTCTGCGCCTCTCAGTTGATGTAAAATTGCCGTCCTTCTATTTTTACAAAATGTCCCGGTTTTTGGTTCTCAAGATCTGGTCACCCTATAGTAGACAACCATCATTTCGATACCAAACGTTGTTAAATGTCTATGTGCATGTTTCTACATATTCGTCACGTTCGCTGTGCCCCTCTGGTGTAGTTGTACTTAAGCAAAAAAATCATTGAATTATCTGAAAATATACACGCGCCGACACTCAGTCAGTGCTCTTAGGGGTTTTCGCCGGTGGTTCTACCTGCAGACATTACAAACAAGCGAATACAAAATAGCCCAGCTTGAACTTTGTGAGTGTCTGACAAAAAAGGCAGCATTTCAAAGCCTGGGACGGGTAACCAGGCAACGAGGCTCGACCTCAAACTCCGAACACAGAAACACTGGCGGCGACCGGCGTGTGAGAGAGAGGCTCTCTGCTCTCCGGCTGCGAGAGAAGACCGTCACTGGGGGTCCATTCCAGCGACCATTCCCACCACGGGACACAGGAAGCGTCTTTCCAGGTACCTGCTGTAAGTACTTCTGTATTTTCCGAGCGCCTCAAACAGAAATGCTCTACAGACATTGAATACGGAAACTGCACCGTGAGTGAGTGACTCAGGGCAGTTTTCACAGAGCTCACAAGATGACCATGTCCCGTGTCAGCAGCTTGTCCGGGTGTGAATCATGATTCGTGCATTCTGGGATGTGTGGTCTTGCATGGATAACCACGCTCGCCTTCCGTTTTCTCTCAGTGGCTGAAGTTTAACTCTCGCGTTAGATTTGAGTGGTCTTCCGGTCTGGTTACTCCCCTGCATCGGGTTGTAATTGTACAACAGTTTGAGCATGGACGGCGGTGTTTGACGTGCGTGGTTGGTAGAGTGTGTGGTGCAATGCAGCGTGCGTGAAGGAAGAGTATGTGTGTCGTGCTTGAGGACAGGCGCGCCAATCACGTCGTGGCCTTTGCACTCATACCGACACAATTGTAGTTTTGCTTTTCACATTATGTTTACATTCTGAAGGCTACCTCTCGCACTGCCGAACCCTTCCCCTTTGGGCCTCTGCCAAAGTTGGAGTAACCTAGGTATATTTACCAATGTAATCATCATTTTTCTGTAACTCTCTTCTTCTGGTGATGCCTGGGCCCTTCCATTCTGGACATAATAGTAATTACAAGGTCCAGTGGATTTATTTGTTTATTTATATATAACTGTGGACATTACCCAAAGGTGTTAGAGCGCTTTATATTAAACAGGTTCCATTACCAGAGATACAAAGTTACAAACAGCTGCTAGCTACGTTCATTACAAGAGGCACAAAGTATCAAGTTGCGACACATAGATATTTGCTCGTTTCGATCATTGCAAAGGCACGGACCTACAGATTGTAAGAGGAGGTACGTATTGTAGGTAATAGCAGCGATGTTAGATTAGGTGAGACAGGAGTAGTGCAGTTAGTCTCAGTCTTGGGGAGGGTAAATTATCTTCGGGGAGGTTGGCTAAGGGGACAACTGGGCAAAATGTCTTTGCAGGAGAAGGGCTTTCAGCTCCGTTATGAAGATCAGCAATGAGGCGGTGGTGCATAGTTTCGGGGACAAGGAGTTCAATATTCTAGTTGCGCTATCCGAGAAAGATTGTGACATGAGCCGTTCCTTTGTAAAGGTCGGAGGTTCTAACAACATTGCTTGAGCATTTCACAAACAGTCTGGAGCCTCCCGAAAGCTTCCGTTTGTCCGCTAGGTAGCGAGGAGTGGATGTATGTAAGGCATTGTGGGTGATACAAGCAGTCTTATGCATCGCCATGGCTTCTATGGGGAGCCAGCAAAGAGTGACAAGCATTGGTGAGATATGGTTGTTTCTTTTCACTCCATGGACTAAGCATGCTGCTGAATGTAGACCTGATTTCAGAGGGGTGAAGTGGGTCTTGGGGAGACCTGTCAAAAGACAATTACAATAGTCAATTCTGGAATAAATCAGTGGTTGAGCAAGAGATTTCAGATCTTGTTCAGGAACGCAGCAGCAGATTCCTAGTTGATATCGTACATTCCTGGCCATGGTGCAGATTTGGGTCTGAAGGTTAAACCTTTTATCCAGAGTGACTCCCAGAGATTTGGCACTGTCAACAATGATGGGTTTGCTATCGAGTGAATCCATCCAGGATTGTGCAGATGTTGGTGAGTTTGAAGAGGAAATTAGGAGGAATTCAGTTTTGGAAGAGTTCAGTTTTAGGTTGTGAGAAGTCATCCGTTCTTGAACAGATTTTAAGTGTCAGCAAGGTGAGAGATGTTATTTGTGTATGAGACCTTTAAGTAGAGCTGGGTGTCTTCAGTATCATGGTAGTGGATCCTGGCCTTTCATAATAGAACTTCCAGAAGTTCGATAAAGAGGTTGAACAGGGTAGGAGCAAGGATAGAACCCTGTGGTACTTCTTAATCAGCGACCTTTGGTAAAGAGAGACAGTCGTCAATTTTGATTCGCTGTGGTCTGCCCATGAGGAAGGATTCATATCATTTTAGGACCACACCGTCAATGCCTATATAATTTTTTAGTGTGTCTAGAAGCCTGCAGTGATTTACTGTATCAAAGGCTGCCAACAAATTGAGAAGAATAAGAGGCTGTAGATCCCCGAGTCTAGGACTCGAATAGAATCATTGACAACCTGAAGTAGCGCTGTTTCGGCACTGCATCCTTGACTGAGGCTGGATTGGAATTTGTCTAGAAGGTTATTGTCTTTGATATGTTGATTGAGTTGTTCCTCTACACATCTTTTGATGATTTTTGCAAGAAAACGTGGAGCCTCTTATGTGCTTTCTTGCCTGTGGTTTACCAAGTTTGTGATTGGCCATAATTCAAGCAAAGAAAACTAGCTCCAGTGTTCCAGTTTGGGAAGTTAAAGACACCATAACTGGCGTGCAGTGGACCACCTTTACCATGGGCTCTGGCGTCACTGCTCCAGATGCACCAATGATAACATCTAGGCACTGCTTTGGCATAGCTTTACCTGACCTGAGAATCTCACTCCGAATCACAGGAAGTGCAAGCCGATGTCAAATCAGAAGCTTGGATGTCAGACAGGTGTGCAGGGTCACTCGTTGGATTGAATCCTACTAGACAGCGCAGCTGTCTGGCCTTTTGATAAGGACTTCTTGGGGACATCCTGAAAGCTGACCTAAAAATCTATTCTGGACATTACGTACCATTGAATTCTTAAATCACGTTCGCTTGCTTTCTTTTTGCTGTCTTTATATGTTTTAGGCCGTCTAGCATGTCTTTGTCCCTCCTGTGGAACACAGCCTTTTTACTGTATTTTTCCATGAGTGCTTGCTTTCTGTAAACAGGCCTATACATTTTGTTCTTATCTTGTTACATTTTCTGTGCATTCAAAGACAGGGGTCAAATGTCAGGCTCTGTCTTCCGAGGGAGCTTGGTGTTGACTTTTCTTTATCTGACTTCAAAGTGAGAGGATTTATCTGACAATCTGTCGGTGTGAAAGGAAAGGCTTTTTTCTAGCACACAACAAAATGTAAATGTCTGTAAACGAACTGCCCAAATATTTCAGAATATATAAGAATTAGGAAAGCACAAATTAAGCAATTTTTTTTCGTAATTCTGAAGTGTGCTAAAAACAAAGATTTTGATATGATCAAAACAAATCAGTACACTAGCTGATGCCATTTACACACATTATCTTTTGTGCGTTGTATAGTTCTATCAGTAAAACTGTCTGTCTAGGTAAGTGTAATGGCAATTTCAGTTGAAAATGTGTTGTCTGTAATGGCAGTGCACTTCCACACCATGCCTACTCCACTCTACACCACACCACTCTATGACACAATACAATGCTCCACTCTGTGCAACTCTACACCCCTTCACTGTATGTCACGTCACTATATGCCACTCTAATCTATGACACTCTACTCCACTCTACGCCACTCCACTCTACGACACTCTACTTCACTCTGCGCCACAACTTTCTATGACACTCTAGGTCCTTCCACTCTAGTCTCTCCACTCTACACCACTCTACGCCACTCTACTCCACCATACTCCACCCTACTCCACTTCACTCTGTGCCACTCCACTCCACTCCACCCTACTCTACACTACCCTGCTCTACTCTGCCCTACTCTACTCCACTCTATGCCACTCTTCCCCTCTCTACTCCACGCCATTACACTCTACTCCACTCCATGACACTCTACGTCCCTCCACTCTGACCCCCTACTCTATGACCCTTCACTCTACAACACTCTACTCTACGACAGTCTACAGCACTCTACTGCACACCACTCTACTCCACTTTATGCCACTTCACTGTACGACACTCTACTCCCCTCCAATCTGTGACACTCTACTCCACTCTATGCCACTCCACTGTGCTCCACGACACTCCACTCTACTCCTTGACACTCCATGACACTCCACTCTATTACCCTACACTCAACGACAATCCACTCTACAACACCCCTCTCTATCTAAGCCACTCCACAACCCTCTACTGTATGCCACTCTACAACATTTTACACCACTCCACAACACTCTACGCCACTCCACTACTCAACACTCTCCTCTACACCTCTAACTTTTAGCCATGCTGAACATCAGCCATGCTAGTGCACAACATGGCTAAAACACATTGGCAAAGCCAATAGCTCTTGCAAAATGCTATGCTTGTTTTGTCAGGCAGCGCCACCGTGCCCTATGGCACCGACCTTTAAGAAACACCTCTCCATTGGCACATCGCTTTCCCCTGCAGCCAACTCTACTTCACCTTCATAAAAACCTTCCATGTTTCTCTGCCGTGTGACTATCACAGCGCCACTGACATATTACATTTTACGGATCCACACCTTTCGGGAAGTAGCCCAGGATCGGCCTGAGAAGTGAATAATTCCGTCACAACCCCACTGACCATTCAGAGTGGCCTCATACCTGTAGGGAAACAGCCCATACTCCACTTGACTTCTCGGCCTTTGCAGCCCGTGGGATACTCTGCCTGATTTGTACATCTACTGGCCTGTTACTGGCTGTGCTTCATCCACCCAGAGGTGCGAACCCCCACAGCAACCAACTGAGTGACAGGTGTCCACTATGCCCCAGTCCTGGGCTTTTTAAAGGAATTGCTTGTATCACATAGGCCAGTCTGCTACTGTATGATATAATCTGTATCTCTTTTATTATAATTTTGTTCTCTGTGTTTTGGAACTTATGTAAAACACAGCCCGGAATTCTGCTGAATTTAGAAAGCAGGGCTTCTTTCTTCTTGGTTGAAGCGCTTTAGTGGTTCCATTCTGGGCCGGCTGTAGCGCTGGTGGCACCCAGTGTGACAATCTTTGTTGGCCCCAACCACTCCCAAAAATCTCCTCCACAAATTCCCTCACTACTACACTCCACCAGTGCACCTCATCTCTCCATAGCCCCTCTCTCACATGTATTTCATTTGTTTTATAGCACTACTAATACCAATGTAGGGTGTTGGAGCACTTTAGATCACACATACATAATACAGAGCCAATGAATCATACGTGTGTAAATCAGTGTGTAGGAAATGTTACATAATACAATAAGGATTACATGGTGTAGGAGTCACATGGCACTGATACTAGTTGGCAGTATGTTTTAAGAGTGTTTGGTCTGGAGAAGCACAAACTCTGGATTTAAAACTTACCACAGTGGTTAGCTTTACTAAGAATATATTTCCACCCAAATTACCCCTTTTTATCAACATTAGGATAATAAAAGACTGGGGAAAAAACATAACGTACTAACCTATACGAGGCACTTTGCATGCAGACGTTTGATGACGGATCATATCTCCCTGTGCTATACTATGGTTGTAACTTATGAACTGCAAGTAACAAAAGGATCTCTGCAGTAATCTACTGAGCAATCCACATAAAATAGAGTTCTGTGATCTGCATGGTGCACGTTCTTTGCAGCAAGCATATTAACCCCATGCGCTGCTTTATCATGAGTGGAAACTGCCAATAGACAAAACTCTGATGTCTCTCCAGAAGGGACATTAATCACCAGAGTTATTTTGAAATTTTTATTGTTGCCTGAAAACTGCTGGACACACAAGGAATTTTGCAGCAGGGGCTTTTTAAACCCATGTTAAAAAAAAAAAATGGTGCCCCCTGAGGTCAGCTCCTGGTGCAGCTGCACTGGTTGCACCGCCCAAGAGCTGGCCCTCGTTCCATTGATTCCACAGAAGGTCAGAGATAAAAAGTGTTTTTGCAGCGTGCACTCCTGAGAAATTCACCTTTTTCTCCCTGCACACCTTTGCTGCCACATACACAGTGGGATTGTGGGGAATTAGGCACAATGTTAGTGTTAAAAGCTACATATACAAATTATTTTGTGCCAATTCATGCCCTCCCCCCCCCCACAACTCCTCAATCCAAAATTACGTCATCAGTAGCTCTCCACAGACCCTCATTTAAAGACTCCTTAGGTCACTGTTTAGTCAAACGGGTAAACAATGTGATATGCTCGCATTCAGATCTTTTGTCTGGTCTAGTTTAAATGATTGTGGGTCTAGTTTACCAAAGGGATTTACCCATTCAGTGTCTATAGGGAAATGTGTTGATACATAAGGGCCCTAGTTCACCAGAAAGCTGAATGAATGTCTTTCCTTCAGGTGTTCCCTATATCCTGAACAGATGTTTTCCTTTCCCTTTCTTTCCCATTAGCTTCACTAGTTGTGTTGCAGTAACACCAAGAAACCTTTGTGTACGAACCCTCTAAAAGAAAACTATAATAGAACATAACAATGCAAACATCATTCTCAACAAGCTCATTATCCACAGAAAAAACGCTTATTACGACTTTTCCAAGTTGAGAATATTTTACTACTCACTGACAGGATGTTGTCAATGTTCACGATTGAGTGGCCAACTTACCATTCTCCTTCCACAGGAGAGTTTGAAGTGTGGATCTGTCAGCAGACGTTTACTTGGGCAGGGGTAATCTATGAGACCTGGAAACATTTTTGAGTTTTCATTCCATACACCCCCTTCTACATCAGGCCCCTGGTCTCTTTGAAAGACAAACAACAGCATTCACCACAGTTTCTACCCAGTAACCACCTACTGCCACAGGACCCAGAGATAAGACCTCACAACCTCGTCTTTGCGCTTATCCCCTTTTAATTGGGAGTATGTGGGTGCTATAAAACAACTTGACAGGACACTCAACAAAGTGGTCAATTAACTCTAGTGGCAGATAGTACTAACTCTCCTACTGTAAGGTGTGGACAGAGGGTACAGTTCAGCTCTCATAGTAGAAGGTTTGTCATCTAATGTCAGCTTTACCACTTCATCAAAAATGGTGGTAATGACAGTGAATTACATATTTAGGCAGCAAACCTTACTTAGTGGCATGTCCCTGGGGTGGGCAGGTCTTTAGCTTCGCCCACCTCACTTGTAACCCGTGGCGGACGGTGACCCTCAACAGTGGGGGCGTCGACTCCGTCATGAGCCAAGAGCGCAGTGAATATTACACAAACCCAGTGACAGGCACCTCAATATATCACAAGGTCTCAAGGCTCAGTGCCAAAGCTCAGGCCATGATTGAAAGCTCTGAAGTTGAGGCTGAAGAAATCCGATTTTCTCAAAGTACCTGTCAGTGGGCCACAAAGGAAACAAAAAAACAAAAATTTACTTACCCGCGCTTCCTCATCCTCTGTGTTGTCGTTATCGTCTGGAATGCAGTCAGTGTGAGTCCTTCTGGAGCCTCAGCTAACTCCCCTCTACGAATACGGACGTTGCTCTCATGCTCCTGATAATGTTAGCGGCATGAAAGAAGCGCCTGGATTGGTTGGAGTGGGTGCATTGATGCTCCTCAGTCACTGGGGCCCTGTGCCTGCTCTCCACCCAGCTGTCTAAGACAGCTGGGTGGAGAAGTTTAAAGTGCGCATGTCAGGCTGGCTGTCGCAAGACAGAGTGCCAAAGTGACATGTGCACTTTAAACCTGAGTGAGCACCACTTCTCTGCTGCTGCCAGTCAGCAGCAATGGCCCTGCCCTCAAACACCGCTCAGGCTGGAAGCAGTGAAAAATAAAAAGGCAATTCATTTTATTTTTCATCTTTGCTGCACTGGCAGCAGGGGGGCGATGCTCCTGCGCCCTATTGGGGGGGGGGCAGCTGCTGCTTGTAATGTAGCTGGCAAGCTGGAAACTGTGGTGCCAGGAGGCAATATGTTTTAATACTAGCCTCCCCAGTGACTAAATGTATGTTTTTACTTTTTTTCTGATTCCATTTTGTGCAAAGATTGGAAGTACTAAAACCAGTTTAAGGGCTATTATCGACTGTGTGAAAAAAATGGGAAACAGCAAATACAACGACAGCCTTTGCAATGTGGGCGGAATAACGAATGCGTCTGAACCACGCATTACATTTACAACGCAAGCCGTTAAGACATGTGTTAGGTCAAGCGGCGTTGGACGTTAAAGTCCAACGCTTTCCCTACTGTTACGGTGACTGGAGTTGGAATAGTAAATTATACTCTTCCAAAGTCCAGCACCTCCCTAAGGCAAGTTGTTGTAATGACTTGTGTTGTAAATGGGATCTGTGGTTCAGACGCATTTGTTGTCCTGCCCGCGTTAAGGAACGCGTGGAAAATGAATGCGTGGTTCTGTCATACAACTTTAAAAAATACATGGCTGGAATCCAACACACATTCAGAAACACCTCGTGGGTATAGCACCCAGTCTCATGGTCTACTGACTAAAATATGGCATAGTGGGAAAGTTATAGGCCTTGAAACCGGTAGTCATGCATTGCAGTCTTCACTCTCTTACTTTACCAAATTCTTTGATCTTGGCAAATCATAACCCCTCTGTGCCTTTGCCACATTATATGCCATTATGTGAGCATTTCGAAACAGGCTCAAAAGCAGAAAAAAAGTATTCGCCCGAGCACAGTTTTTCCATTCTTTCATGATTGTGATAATATATTTTCATAACTAAATGGGGATCGTTGACAGATATTGACCAACTGGCTGTCTGTGTATATTATTAATGAAAGACCTTAACCCACTATTTAGTCTTGAGTTCTGTTTTTGCTTTATGATTGCTGTTAAGATGTGTAGAAAAGTGAGCTTACAGTACATCTCAGGGTGGTGGAAAAACGATTCAATAGATTACCAAAGTCACAAAGCTATGTTCACTTAATGACAGGCAATAGAATTAGCCAAAAATCCTTCCTCTGCTTAACAATGGCCTTCCACGCTGAACCGTGGACTAGCCTTTAAATCAATCTAAGTGCGGTAAAGGATTTTGGGTGGTCTCCCACTGATTCATGGCCGCTTCACTGCAGGTGTGCACATTCTGTATTTACTATCATCTTTATAGTTAAGCTAAAGCTGCCTGCCTTGAACCGAACACCTTCAGTGCTGTACGCTCCATTTACCATGTGCTGGCCCATCAAAGGCACCTGTATAGAGCTAGTGTGCGTCTCTGTGTTGGGGACAAATACTCCCACAACTCCTACGGCTACCAGAGGCATCAAGGTCCACCTGTTCTCACAAACGCCTTATTGATGAGTTACTTAGCAGATTTATCTGACTCTGGGCTTTGCATGTTCCTTAGCATGCATTGTCCTTTGTGACAAAATAGCTTGGCATTTGGAGTCCCATACCATCTGTGTGTGGGACAGGACCTACAAAGTTGGGCAAACCCACAGAAAAAGAAACAATTGGATACCCTAACCTTATATTATGTTTATACAAAATAGCAGTAGCCCATGTAGCAAATGATAAAGCCAGAGAAGCAAACGAGGGGCAATACTTCTGAGTATTTGATCTGTTTGAGCTAGAAACATTTTATTTTTGCTAAAATCTGCAGATTATGCAGCAGATGATGGATTATGTGGCAAATTCGGCAAATCCATAATTATGTGAAAAAAGCCACAGCTGCAGAATTGCATAATTCCTGTGGCTCTGATCATACCCAACTTAGTATTGCTTACTTTACAGACTTTGGTCCCTAATCACAAAGGAAAATTAGGTCGTAAACTTAAGTTTACATCTGAATATATCTTTTGTACACCTGCCAGGAACTCATTTTGGGATTTTCTGGTATGCTTAAGCCCATTTATAAGTGTGGAGAGCTCCGCCCTGAGTGCAGAATTCTCCATATCTGTAAAGCTCACTCAAAGGGGTGGGAAAATGGATGTTCCAAGCCATGGTTAACCTTGGAAGATTGTGAACACCCGCAAACATTTGTGGGCATTCACAAACTCCTTACACCCTCCTTTCTATCTTTCCAGGATACTGGAAGATTGTGAACACCCACAAACATTTGTGGGCATTCACAAACTCCCTACACCCTCCTTTCTATCTTTCCAGGATACTGTTTCCAGCAGTAGCAATTTTCCACCAGCACAGTGCTGGCATAAATCTCTTTCCATGTTTGGAAGTGGAATGATTCATCCCAAGTTTTGCTGGAGGTGTCAGGAAAGAGCTTTATCCATGCAGAAAAAAAATCGTTGCAGAGCAAAAAAGCATGCATTTGCACAAGGAATCTTATTTCCCCTGTGTGGCGTGCTCCACATTGAAGAACTCAGGGAGAGTAGGATTCTGACTGAAAAGCTACATGACCTTCCCAGTGATACACCTGGAACCCTGCGTTCGGTGTAGTTTTCCAGGAATAATCTTGGGAATGTTTTGTGACTCGCATAAAGTCAGAACAGAATGTGCAGTTGTACATCTCCACCCGTACTTTTCTGACTTGGTGATTAGGGCACTAATAAGAATCAAAGGATGAGTTATGCAACAAGATTGGTAGGTGTAGAGGGAGGCCAAGATGGTGGACACGTGCCACATGTCTCTAACGCACCCTACACATCGTGCATGGCGGTAGCCGTGGAGGTGAGGTGCAACCTCTCAAGATGGCAGCCACCCTTTGAGTAGAGCTTGCGGCTGCTGGAGGTGCGGTTGGTGCCTGTGCGGCTCCAAGCCGCCGACAAGGCCAGCAGCCTGGACTCTCGGGCGTTTTGCTGATTGTGGGCGATCAGGCGGCATCCTGCGTCAGATTGGGCCCGACTGCTCCGGCACCTTCTCCGTGGGGCAGCTGCCTGCTGGGTGAACCCTTCTGAGGGCTACCACTTTGCCTGCCCTGACAGTCTTCTGCTTCTTTGGACAATGGGACTTCTCCTAGTGAGAGGACGAGCACGTGGGGGTTAGGTTGTCACCTGCCCCCTCCCCCCCACTTTTGACTAGGTGCCTCTCAGGGAAAATAGCAGTGGGTGGTCTGGCTGCAGGGGAGTGCCACCTGGAAACCACTGATGTATCTACCATCCTTTAGCCATCCAGACCTCCTGGGAGGCGGTGGAGGCAAAAGTCGAGGAAGTGGGGATGGACGTAGTGCTCCTGGGCCAGGACCTTCGGAATGTTGCCGGTAGAGTGCCCAAGGCAGAGGAACGGACCTACCACCTGGCAGATGAGATCGCTGATCTAAAAAAATTGGTGGCCAAGTTGACTACCACCTCACGGAACCTTGAAGCAAGAGCCGAAGATGTCAAAGACAGATCTTGCCGCAACAATCTCCACTTCATAGGGTTTCCTGAGGGGGTTGAAGCTTCAGGCCCAGAGCACTTTCTTGACACCTGGCTCAAATCCTGCATCACGGACAGCACCCTCACACCATGGGTTATCACAAAGAGCGCTCACAGGACCCTGGCCCTGCCTCCACCTCCTGGTGCCCTACCCAGACCTTTGATTGCGTGGATCCTTAACCATCGGGATTGAGATGTGATCCCCCGGGAGGCCCGCAAAAAGGAGCTCTTCACTTCAACTCGAGTTGTATCATGATTTTCCCTGCATATACCAAGGTGGTTCAGACTCAGCGCAAATCCTTCGACATGGTCAAGGCCAAACTGAGGGATCTTTCCGCTGCCCTATATCCTGATATACCCGGTCAAGATGAAAGTAATTTGCAATTCCCGCACTCACTCCTTTACGAGTCCAGAGGAGGACTGGGAGTGGGCTTCTGAGTGCCACCAGCAAGATCCACTGATCTTTCACCAAAAGGACCAGGGACGTCTGCTGCCCCTCCGGTCCGGACTACCGGTGACCAGGAGGGCCCTGAGGTCTGGTGGGGTAGAGGGGAGGTCGTCGACGATGCAGAGAATTACCTGACTCATCTGGAACTGAAGGGGGGGTCTCGGGTCAGAGCATGAAGACCCCACACCCCAGAGCGGTGCCCCCCGGGTGGCCATTAGGAGACTGCCCCCATTGGGGGACTGAGGGTTAGTACCTTCCCCACCTTGTGTTTTGTCTCTGTTGTTGGAGGTCAGCTGGGTTTCTTGTGGGAGTTGGTCCTGGGGCATCACTCCGGGCCTACTGTTGATTAACCCTCTGTAGGAGGAAGACCACCTCTAATTCCTGTTTCTATGATGCACGTTATGTGTGTGGGTCTATGTTGGGTTGAGTGATGCTTCTGGGGTGGAAGTGTGGGGAGGGGTGAGTTGTGGGGAATGGTGTGTTCTGTGGTTTTTCTTGTGGGTTTTTACTTTGTTGATTTGTTGCACACTCACCGGTGCCCTCCCCCAAGTGAGCTTTGATGGGGAGATGCTGGTGGCTCCCCTACCATGACCCTGGGCCTGGGCTACTTTACCGCCGATATGGCTAATTTCCAAGTTTTGACATGGAATGTCAACGGTCTTCTGTCCTCCGTTATGCTAAGAGAACATATCTGGCAGTCTAGATGCTGCAGGAGACTCATTTTCTCACAGGGATTGTTTCAGGGTTTCCCCAGGGAACTACTATTCTGGGAGGGGATTTCAACACAATGCCCCGTCCTGAACTAGATGCCTCAGACTCTCCGGCAGGCCATCGACAGTGGGGAGCATGACAGCTGGGTTCCTGGATGGAATCCCTGAGACTCTGTGATGCCTGGCAAAATTGGCGTGCTACGGACAAGGAGTACATACACCCATGGCTTCGATTACGACCTCCTTGAAGATTGATCTCCTTCTTCTCCCAGCTACTGATATGCTCCGCACTACAGCAGCATGTATACTCCCTTGGGACCACTCTTCGGTGCTCTTTTGTCTCGAGCCCGATCTAGACGCCCGGTGCAGCATCTTAATGCCTGGTGTCTCACGAACTAGCGGTTCCGAGAGCACCTCTGAACTGTAGAACTGTACTCAACTTCTACTTTGAGACCAATGCAGGCTTAGTGGCCTCTTCGGGCTCCTTTTGGGTGGCTAGTAATGCCACAATAGGGGGTAGTGGCTCAGAGGGGAGGAGCTTGCACTTTTATTCCCTCATCCTCACTCTTGAAAGCGCTACTCTGCCGGGGCCCCGAGAGACTTCATCAGAAACTTGAGGTCGATCGGACCTCGCTGTTCCAATTGGTGCTTGACGAGGGGTGACAGTACTGAAGGGCGTCCACTCAGAGGGGATACCAACAGGGCGATAAGAATGGGAATCTCCTTTAAGGGCTTGCTATGGTTGGGATAAAATCACGTATAATTCCCGGCATCAGGGATGCAGCGGGTCAAAGCCTCACCAGAGCTGAGGATATGGTAGAAACGTTACCTTCCTACTACCAGGCTTTAAACGCCCACGACCCTCGCCCCGCGCAGGAGCGGGCCAGCCTGCTTCTGCACGATGTGGCCCTGACCAGGCTCACGGCACCTCAAACTGCAGACCTTGAGTCTGCCATCTCAATGGATGAGGTGGAGGTGGTATACGGGCCCTGAACACTGGTCGAACTCCTGGGACGGATGGGATTTCCTGCAGAGTACTATCGGTGCTTCGGTTCCATGCTTACGCCTCACTTGACGAATCAATACTCTGAATCCAAGTGGCAGGGCTTCTTTCCCCTGGAGCTGGACATAGTCACCATAGTGGTCCTCCCTAAAAAGGGGCAAGCGGCTGACTCCTGTGCCTCCTACCAGCCCATTTAATAATTAATGTGGAGCTTAAGATTTTTGCTAAAGTTTTGGCAAATACATTGCTGCGGGTGCTGCCTCACCTTATTCATGCTGATCAATGTGGCTTTATGCCCCACCAAGGTACCTGTCACTGCATTCTTCGAGTCAACATCGCGCTTGCCCGCCGTCACAAGATTACTGACCCCACTGCGCTGTTACTGGTTGATTTCGAGAAGGCATTTGACACAGTGGACTGAGTCTGCCATGACAAGGTTTGACATTGCATGGGCTTTGGCCTAAAGTATCGTAGACATGTCAGTTTTCTCTATAAGG
This sequence comes from Calotriton arnoldi, assembly GCA_963921515.1. NCBI lineage: Eukaryota > Metazoa > Chordata > Amphibia > Caudata > Salamandridae > Calotriton > Calotriton arnoldi. The sequence continues at coordinate 829,660 of CAWUFW010000022.1, read as the reverse complement.
AACACCTCCACCCAGGTCTTTGTCAATGGAGCGCTCCCTGCACCCTTTCCTGTACACAGAGGTACTCGACAGGGGTGTCCCCATTCCACCTTCTGTTCGCTGTAACCATAAAACCCCTGGCTACGATCATTCGGTGTGATGCTCAGGTGTGGGAATGGCGATGGGGGGAGGACACGGAGAATAAGATAGCCCTATATTGTGACAATGTGCTTCTCATCCTGACCCAACCGCAGCTGTTAGGCCCTCAAGTCCTGCACATTTTGGGTGTGTTTGAGGAGGCCTCTGTGTGAACTGGTGAAAGTCTCTTTTGGTCCTGATGAAGTGTGAAGCAGTGATAGTGAGTTGGCTGAGTATCATCCCAGTCCAGCCCAGGAGTTTCAAGTACCTAGGAGTCTATGTATCCCTCCTACCGGATGTGACTCATACCCTTTACCTGGCTCCTCTGCTCACTGACACAAAGCAGACGCTGCAGTTCTTGTCCGGTCTCCCACTAAATACTCTGGGTAGGGTGGCCCTGTTTAAAATGTTGTTGCTCCCCAAATACCTCTACCTCCAACAGAATTTCCTATTCCCCATCCCCACCTCCTGGTTCAAACAGCTTAATGCTCTCATTCGATCCTTCATATGGCAGGGGCAATACCAGTGCATCGCATGGGCTTACTGCTCTCATTCAAATCACTTAATCTCCCCGTGCCTAACAAAAATGAATGTGTCCTTCTGTAACGAAACTGGTGCTCATGTAAAGCGCTCTGATACCCGATTTCTCGGGTCTAATTCGCGCTATATAAAACTCTAAACATTTTTTTTTAAATTCAACGTTTGATGGGGGCTTGGGGCTGGCTGATATCAAGCTCTATTACTGAGCATCACATATTTTGGCCATTAATGACTACAAGACGGGGGGGTTGTAGTAATCGCGCCTATAGAGTGGAATTGGCCCCATTGGGACTGGACAGGGTCCTGGGACACTTGTATGGCTGCCCCATTCCCACCACCACGCTAGAACCCCCTAAAGTGGTGCTATTCTGCTCGCATGTGGTGCTTCCCTTCCTGGATTGGGAACGCACACTCATGCAGCACACTCTTCAGTGGAGTGGACCCTGGCTACGCCACACAGCCCAACTTGAGGGCTTTAGTCAATGGGAAAATATCAACATTACGTCCCTTGGTGATGTGTCTTATGGCCCTTAGGGAAACTGTTATACCGGCCAGGCTGTGACTTATCCAACTGAACTTTACATACGACCTACCTGACCCCTTACCACCTCTGGCAGACAGGGAAACTTTCCACACCCCAGTGCTTCCACTGCACCGACCCGATGCAGATTTTCTTTATGTGGTCTGGCAGTGCCCGGGCATTGTGCAATTCTGGGAGCGCATAGCCAAAATACTTTCATGCGTGTTGGGGAGACACATTGATCTTACACCAAGGGTGGGAATCCCGGGGATCTTGGCAGATATAGGTGGAAGTAGGGGTGAACAGACGTTGGTTGTCATTACCGCAGCCCTGGCCAAGTGCGACGTAGCTTGGAAATGGAGCTCCCCGGCCTGTCTCCGATTGTGGAATGGAGGAAGGTGATGGATTGGTGCTCCAAATTGGAGGAGACTGTGTACAGAGCATGGGGATATACACAGATACATGCTCGGGTATAGGGAAATGGTGGCATTACTATGAATACAGCACTGTGGAACTGATACAGGTCTTTCCGCAGATTCTGTTGGATTGGGGCAGGGTAGCGGGTAGCGAGCGAGGAGATGCGGATCGGGTATACATTGTTGTGTTATTAAAAATGTTCTTAAAATTTGGTTTACAAAAAAAAAAATTGGAAGGTATAAACTTCGGCGTTCCCAACGAAGGCGATTAAACAGAGAGATACGGCAGTTACAGAACTAGAAAAGGAAGAGTTCTTGCTTCATAAACGTGGGTACGATGTGTACCTACTAAAACAGATACTTCAGAACCTACAATTGAATAAATGAAGGATCACTCAAAAAAAAGTTTTTCCTATTTATTCGGACCGAGTTCAGTCCTACCATAGAGTAAGGAATGGAAAGGATCATTCCTTTAACAGTCCTTTAAATCTCGCAGGAGGATCAGCCATATAGGTCCCACAGAGAAGATTTGCAACTCAAATGATGATAACGAGAACTATAAAAGTATAAATAAAAGAGCTGCCGCAGATAACCTAAAAAATTGGGACGAGCAGGGCACATCCACACTGCGCCTGAACCAAAGAACCTGTGACGGAGTTCTGACGAAGGCCTAAGCCGAAACGCGCGTAGTTGTTATATCACAAACCACCAGTCTCCTCATGCCATTATAATGATGGATGTTTGTTGAATATATTGTATGCATAACTTATTGCAGAACAAAAGGTTGTTAGATCACAAACCGCCAGTCTCCTCATGCCATTATAATGATGGATGTTTGTTGAATATATTGTATGCATAACTTATTGCAGAACAAAAGAACTCATTTTTCTCGACTGTTAAAATTCCAGTAGGGTTTTAGTCATTTATTACAGGATTAGACAAATATGATAATTCTGTTCCCTGCTAATATATAAAGAAGGCAGAAATAAGACAACCAAGAAATGTGGATGTAATTATCAGTTTTGAATGTATGTACACCAAACTATGTGTTTTTAATAATGGATAATAATTGAAATGATATTTTTTATGTAAAAAATAAGTAGATATTTATATCATCAAAACTGAGTGAAAAATAAAAGAAATATAAAGAATATTGGTGTGTCAAGTGCTCAACATATGTCATGTAAATTCTAAGATTATCTGCTGTTGATATGCCTGTTATATGTTGAATGCACCTTGCCTAGGTGCTCCTTTTTCCCTAAACTTCATGAATAACCTTTTTACCACAGTACAAACAATAAACACTGAGCGATCTGACCACTTTTACCTGCTGTCTAAGAGCATCTGGTATACATTTGGTTCTGGAGCTATAATACCTCTTGCAGAGATTTGTTGTCAATGGCTGGTCGCTGTGGAGTCTTCTTCAACCTGATTTTGGCCTGTCCATTGTATAGGCGAGTTCTGGAACTCTGGCAGATCTGAAGCTGTTTATATAGAGCTTAAACAGGAAGTTGTCTTCCATCTTAAATTTGAAGCTAAAGAAAAGTTCCAGAACTTCCAAGGCTCTGTCACTTTCTGGAAGGTGTTTAAGAATGGTCTTGCCCACAGTATAAATCCTCCCTTGGTCATTTAAATACACATCATTATTCTAGACATAGAATTCTGGCCTTTTTAACAGATCTCCAGTATTTGGCTGGCCCTGGAGTGGCTGGGCACAACACACCTAGTTCGCTGGAACTAACACCAAACAGCACAAAAAAGCCCCATAGAATGTAGCTTCGAGTTATGGCCGCTGGTGTTCGCTCTGAGCAGCACACCATCTGTGTGCATCTAGCAACTGCCAGAGTATAATACTGGCAAGGTGGATCACGTGGTTAGTGCACTTGCTGCAGAGGTCAGAGCCTGATCACCTGGTCACAAATTGTAATCATTATTAAAATATATTAGAGTGTTAATGATCACTGCATGTCAATTACAGGCTACATGTTCAAATCCTAAAAAGATAGTGCAGTGTATTTCAGTATTTGTTGCAGAGATTCCCTTGTAACCTGCAGTGCACAAGATTCTCTCCTGTTAAATAATTGTCAGGAATTTGTGTCTGCTTTAATCATATGTATGTAAATATCAAGCCATATTTTTGAATCGTTGCAGAGCTTTCTTAAAACGTTCCTTCTTCTGAGATAGAAAAAATATTTGTACTGCTGATTTGGGCAGTAATTAACACCTACTAATAAAAGCCAAAGTCACTTGCTTTCTACAATGTCTAGTATAATTATGGAACAGGGTCAAGACTGATTTGCATATGGCTGGGTCTGAACTGGGGTGGCGAAGTGAGCCAAAGAATGATGATGGATTCAACCCAGATCTGTTGCGGGGGGTGAGTGTCTGAAAAGTTTTAGCGCTTCGTCCATCATCTCCTTGTGTTTGCTTTGTTCGCCTTAAATTGGCAGGCTATGCCCAGACGTGGGCCCCTTGCTCACTTTGCCACTGGATTCAAGCTAGCCTGGCTGATGAGGGGTGTTACCCCGAAACCGGTCCCAGGATGCTTGTTTCCGGTCCAGAAGACATGGCTTGGCAGTTCGGGCTGGACTGTTCCCATAAGGAACAGGGTCAAGACTGATTTCTATATGGCTGGGTCTGAACTGGTGTAGCGAAGTGAGCTAAAGAATGATGATGGATTCAACCCAGATCTGTGACTGGGGGTGAGTGTCTGAAAAGTTTCAGCGCTCCGTCATTCATCATCCTCTTGTGTTTGCTTTGTTCGCCCCAAGTTGGCAGGGTATGCCCAGACGTGGGTCCCTTGCTCACTTTGCCACTGGATTCAAGCTAGCCTGGCTGATGAGGGGTGTTACCCTGAAACCAGTCCCATGATGCTTGTTTCCGGTCCAGGAAAGACCTGGCTTGGTAGTTCGGGCTGGACTGTTCCCACAAGGAACAGGGTCAAGACTGATTTGCATATGGCTGTGTCTGAACTGGGGTGGCAAAGTGAGCTAAAGAATGATGATGGATTCAACCCAGATCTGTGACTGGGGTTGAGTGTCTAAAAATTTTCAGCGCTCCGTCCATCATCTCCTTGTGTTTGCTTAGTATAATTATGCACAAACACCTACATACACTACATATAATACATTACATTACAGATATGTGTTGAATATATATGTTATGTTCCTTGCCTATATTGAAAAGTGAATGCAATACACTTGATGACGTCTCTCTTTGTTTTACAGGTATCATATCATATACGTTCTTCAATTTTTTCTTGCAAATCATTTGTCTGCCTTCTAGATGGCTTTAAAAGGATTAAAATTGTATAGGGTTTACCTCTTAGCTAACTTGGTTTTAGGTCGAGTGTCTTTTTATTTCCTTTGATGGTCTGTTAAGTCTGGAGATACTCTGCAGTGGTTTCCCGTTATACGGACTGCTCAAATCTACTCTAGAACACAACACTGACAAAAGGCATTCCTAATTGAAGTTAAAGTGATGAAATAACAAAGGAAGGAATTGATCTGTTCTGCAGCATAAATCATGTTTGATGTCACCAGGGACAGATTACAGCTGTTCTGGAGAGGTGAAATCTTTGACCAAATTCAGCAATACAAATCAGCAAGGCAAATTCAGAGCTCACAATGACAATTGGTATCTTCCTAGCTCTGGGAGCTTGCTTGTACTAACAAATACACCACCCCCAATCAATGATAAAAGTCAAGAAGAGAGAATTGACTAGAATTTGTAGAATCATTAGGTCAGTAACACCAATCGAGGCAATGCAGACTTCACTCAAATATTCAGAGCGTTTTGGACCCAGTATAAGAAATTAATGTGAGATGAAAAAAAGACGACAAAGAGAAAAATGGAGAGACTTGTACAAGGTCTGCTTTGCTTGAGACTCAAGGAAATTATAGGAACACATTAACAGGATCGACTGCCCACAATATAGAATGGCCAGAAATAGTGTAAATTCATCCGACTGGATCATAAGGTTTCAGGGATGCTCCCACTCCGATCTTGAACTGCGAAGTCCTCGAATCAGGAGTGGTCATTCACTCCAATAATACTCCTCACCTTTCCCCAATGTCCTGCTCAGAAGTGTCATGTTGGGGTACCTCTGTAAAGCTGGGACCCTCATAACAGCAAGTAGAAGGGAGGGTGCACCAACAGTAATTATTTTGTATATTTGTATTGGTAATATTTATACCAGTTCCTCATCGTTGGGATCTATTGCCGTTACTACAATGACATCAGGACCTCAGGAGGGCCCAGATCTATAGCCATATCAACCCCTTTACCAATAGCCACTCTAGAATGTTAAAGTGGTGATCCTCAAAAAGTTAATATGCCAGAATCAACGGTGATATTTGTACTCTATTATCTTATAGGTGATGTAGCAACTTAGTCCATGCCCTTGATAGACCAGAATAGTCCCTTGTTATATGATGATGGACCATTTCAGAAAGCAATGAGAATGATGGTTGATCGTTGAACTCTAGAGCAGTTGGTTTATTGTGAACTTTTACATTTGAGACAAGGGAAAGGCGATCTTATTACTTATATTACTCAGTTTAATTGAACATGTTTGAAAGCTAAATGGCCTGAAGATAAAAAGGGTGCTTTATTCTGTAGAGGTCAACAAGATGAATTCAAGCATCTCTTAGCAAAGGTGCCAAATCGGTCCTATGGCTTTGCAGATCTAGTTGGTCCTTCAGCTAGATTATCTACAGGTGAAGAGAAGAGGAGAGAAGATACAGCCAGATCCCCAAACATTTTATTGTACTATCATTAAGAAATGTTTTCGAAAGACATATTTACCTGAACTCATGCAGATAGGATCAGTTAGACCCCCTCTCACTAAAGAAGAGAGAAAACTGACGAAGGAATAATCTCTACCTGTATTATGGTTCTCCAAGACACTTTCTGAGAGATTGTCCCAAAAAGTCTTATAAGAAGATTCAGTAAAACATCTCAGCTCAATGTTGAAAGGAATCCCTGCATTATGTAATGAGACTGCGATTCCTACAGTTTGTGAATCTTTTACAAGGCCATCACATCTAGTGATGTTTGGATCCTTATGGAGTTTGAGACTGAAACTGTTTATACTGGAAGCTCTAATAGATGTAGGAGCTACTAGTTTGTTGATTGGTGAACTGTAAAAAAAAATGAAATGGCCTATCATACAAAAGACTTTACCTTACCAACAACAACCAGTTGATGGAACACTCCTTACTTCAGAGCCAGTTACTCACCACACAGAGTTTATTTACATTATAGCTATTTGGGGAAATCATCAGGAGAATATTAGTTGTGACATTGTAGATGCTCCCCAATATGGACTGATTTTTAGGTATCTCCTGGTTTGGCAACATAATTCCATTAGTGACTGTGGCTTACAGAAAATCACATTTGACTCACATAGTGTAAGGCTCACAGTGCAACATATCAGTTCCTAATACCAGTGGGGTCACTAACATTCTTTATGGAATACAACAGAATACACATTGAAGTCAATGATGCCTTCATGTTATCATGATCTGTTAGATGTTTTTAGTAAGAAGATAGCTATGGCGCTCCGATCTCATCACTCATATGATCGCTGTATTTACTTAATATCAGGGGCTACTCTTCCATATAGTCGATGTTATGATTTAACTGAAATAAGAGACTCAGTAGTTGTGTGACTATTTAGATGAGTTTTCAGAAAATGTATTTGTTCGCCCATCGAGTTCACCAGTGGTATTATCTCTTTTTAGTTCCTGAGAATAAGCGGGAGATGCAAATCTGTATTGACTATAGAGCTTTGAATTAGATAACAGTTAAGAATTGTTATTCCTTTCCTCTTATTCCGCTATTATTCGTCCATCAAGTTCACCAGTGGCATCATCTCTTTTTCATTCCAGAGAATAAGAGGGAGATGTGGATCTGTATTGACTATAGAGCTTTGAATTAGATAACAGTTAAGAATTGATATCCGTTGCCTCTTATTCCGATATTGTTAGTCCAACTAACACCGGCTAAAATATTCATTAAGTTGGTTTTGAGGGGCCTGTCTTTTGGTCAAAATTTGCTCCGGATACAAGTGCAAGACTGCTTTCAAGACTAAGTTTGGCTTATTTTAGTATGTTATGTCAAGTCATTTCATTTTTTACCCAGGAAGGTATCTTGGCGCCTAAAAAAGGACGGTGCATCCTGTTTGTGATGTATTGGAAAAGCCAGGTTTTCAGTTTCCTGTGAAATTCAAGGACTGAGGTAGCAGCTCTGTAGTGCAGGAGGAGGTTGTTACAGATTTTGGGAGCCAGGTATGATAAAACATGCCCCCTAGCTCTGCTTCTTTGGATGCGGGGATGTGGGCAAGTAGGAAGCCAGCTGAGCGAAGGTTTCTGGTCGTTGTATGCAATTTGATGCAGCTGTTCAGGTAAGTGGGGCTTAGATTGTGTACTGCTTTGCATGTATGCATGAGGAGCTTAAAGAGAGGACAATTGTGAACTGGAAGCCAATGTAGATCTTTTAGGTGTGTGGAGAAGTGAGTGCAGGGTGGGAGTTTGAGCTTGAATCTGGCTGCAGTGTTTTGAATAACTTGGAGTCTCTTGGTGAGATGAATGGTGCTACCGACATAGACTGTGTTCTTCTAGTTGAGCTCACTAGAGATCAGGTCCTGTATGATGGTTCTATGGGTATTGAGCTTGGAGCCATCTGAAGATTGTTTCTGAGGAGCTTGAAGGTGAGGAAGCAGGAAGAGGCAACCCTGTTGATCTGGCTGGTCATGGAGATTTGGTTGTCCACTGTTATCCCAAGGTTCCTGGCTTGGTTAGACTCGTTGCGTGTTGGATGTAGTTTGGCAGACCACCAAGTGTGGGTCCACAGTTAGGTGACCTTACCGAAGAGTACCACCTCTGTCTTGTCAGAATTCAGCTTTAGACGGTTGATCTTCATTCAGTTGGTGACTTCAGATATGCAGGTGGTGAACTGCATTCAGATGTTGGGGTGTCGTTGTCGAAGAGGGAGAGGATGAGCTGGGTGTTTTGGGTATATCAGATGATGCTGATTCCATGTGCTTGGAAGATGTTGGCAAGTGGAGACATGAAGACGTTGAACTGCGGAGGTCTGAGTGACTATCTTTGGGGTACTCCATAAATCAGGAAGTGGAGGTGTATGGCACCAGCTGAATGACTGGGTGCATCCAGTGAGGAAGGAGCTGATCCATCAGAGGGTGGGTCCTCATATGCTGGTTTCATTGAGGTGCTGGATGAGGATGGGGTAGAAGACGGTGTCAAATATGGCTGCAAATTTGAGCAGGATGAGCTCCGCTGTATCTTTTCTGTCCATGACAGGCAGATATTGTTAGTGGCTACAATGAGAGCAGTCTCAGTGCTGTGATTGGACCTGAAACTGGATTGAGAGGGGTCAAGGAGGTGGTTGTTGCTGAGGTTGTCAACCAGCCATTTGTTGAGAAGGTTTTATGGTGGCGTTTTTCCAAGTGTTTGGGGAAGTTGGCTGTGGTGAAGGAGTTGTTGAGTATCAGCGTGAGTGCAGCGCAGATTGGGTGGAGTCCTTTGGTGAAGATGAAGTTTGGACAAGGATCCAATGGGGCTCTCGAATGGATGGAGTGCACGATAGTGATGGTCTCTGTCAATGGTGGCATCAACAATTTAGAGAGTAACCCCTTTTACAAAGGCACAGGGGATAGGGTTCAGTCAAGCTGATACAAAAGGTTTTCCCCTGGACTTGTTGTTAAAACCCAATTTTTTGCTATGTGGATGCTTAATCATCAACCCAAAAACAACAAATATAACTTCGATGTCAAAAAATGACAAACAATTATGCTTCAACCTCAATATTAAGAATCTCAAAGATAAAAAATATACATAAAATCCTATTAACGTTTGTTGATATAATATATCATCTATTGGACCAGACACATCATCAAAAACATTTGGCCCATCAATAACATAAGAAAAACTGTATACAATCAAAGTACTAAAAAAGGTTATTGTGTCGATGCAGCATTTCAGTGGCTTCTTGACCTTTATCCCACCTTTTTAAGGACCAATAACTGAATTACAACCAGGAGAAAACATTAAATGTATATCTCCATAAAAATAAACAGTTGTTAAACAGATATCTAAAAACACATACAGTAGGGCATACAATGCTGTTCTTACTACTATAATTCTGTTATATATACACCACATATTGAGACAAAAAAGCATAATTATCAACCTGATGTATATTTATATTATACATCTCAACCATCAGTAAACATGATTTTCTATATATAATTCTTTGCCATGTCTAATTTCATACACATTTAATTAATATGGTCAGCGTATGTCATCACCATGAGTATCAAAATAAAATAAAAACCTAAGGGACATCCTTAATTTCCTTCCTTTATATTTTATCATGTTATAACAGTGTTCTTACCCATTGATACTCTTCAAAGTTTTATATCATGTATATTGAAGGTACTGTGCTTTTATTGTCCTTCACCCTTAATAGTAAGCACAGTCTGTTTCTTCCCAATGAGATAAGAAACTGTAGGAATTAAAAGGCTTTTTCTATTCTTTTATAATGGCAATAATAAGTTATTATTAATCCATATATATTACTCAAGGTCTTACTTAGTATTTAAAACGTTGTTACTTTAAAACATGCAGCCTAAATTTCGCGTGGGTAAACCAATTTTATCAAGTCTATTGTTCCTTTCCTGCCCTGGGCAAGACCGCCACTGTGATAATGTAGATCTCAGCAGTCAGTAAATTGCTCCTTAAGGTCCCATTTTCAATTACCTGAACAACGTAAAAAATCCATTTAGTAACTCAACTTATATTGCATACAGTCAGTTTTTAATGTGCTCTCTACTATAAAAGCATCATAAATCTTCCTATTTATAGCTTATCACTAAAACTCTCACCTGCCTTTGCGACGCAGTTCACACAGCTTATTGTGTCTGCTAGTTTACGAACCAACAAAGGACTTGCAGGCTGCCAATATGGTGCCCTGTGTTTCTAAAAGTACATATAAACATGTTAAGATTGATGCTCTGTTAGGAGACACTTATTTGAACATTGTTTTTGCCTAATTAGAGCTCACCTCGTGAAGATCGGGGTCCAACAGGAAGACAAGTCGTTGTTCCTTTTTTTAAAAAGAACAGGGACCTATTGCTATCATTGATTTATACAGGAAGATAGTTTCCCATTGGTCCCTTATCCAACCAATCCATACCCTTACCTATTTGGACTGCCTGTTCTCATATTTGTGGATTTCCATAGGTCCTTTACCTGACCAATCCGTACCTTTGAATTTTAAGCCTGCCTGTTCTTGTAATTGTGGTTACTCATTGGTCCCTTATCTATCCAATCTGTACCCTTATATTTTTTTCCTGCCTGTTCTTGTTCTAATACCACCATGTTAAAACAGGCGGTTTGTTAATGTGGACAGTAGAAGAGTGAATGGAAAACAGGCAAAAAGCTGAGAAAGAAAGCAAGAGTGAGCTGAGAAAACAGGTAAAAAGGTCAGAGGGAGAGAAAGCAGAATAAGCAAAGCAATAATGAAAGTGTGAGTGTGGAAAGAGAGGCAAAAGCAGAGGAGAGAGGTAGAGTGGGAGACTGAGCTCAGTGCAGTGTTGCGATGGAGCGGGTCATAAAGGCCCAGACCCGGTTGGAGGACCAGGCACAGGTATGGCCAGCAGGCAGGGCCAGGCAATACAAAGGGCAGGGTTAGGGTACACAGTAATACTCTTTGGGTTATGTAATGCTCCTGTAGCATTTCAATTTTTTATCAATGAAGTTTTGACAGATTGCCTAGAATTTGCTATAGTTTATTTTGATGATATCCATTTGCCATCAGCAGCTGAGCGTGCCCAGTATGTACATAAGGTTCGATTTGGTAATACATCATTACTGATGGGAGATACCAAAAAAGATACACACCAATATCTTCAAACGTTTGAAGTTGAGCACAGACTAAGTCTGACAAAATGAAACCAGTCTGGTTATTAAAAATTATGCCCATTTCATGAAAGCCAGGGGAAATCATAACTATTGATTTTAAAGCTGAGATGCAAATGATCATAGTACTAATACAATAATGGTAGTGTTAGATACATTTTCAAAAATGTCCCACGTTATTCTATTTAAAGGGTATTTCAAATACCTCACAAACGGCGTAGAATTTCTTGCACAAGATACTAAGATTACATGGGCTATTCCTAAAGATCATATGAGTTAGAGGCTACAATTTGTTTCCAAATTCTGGAAGGCATTTTGTTCTTCACCAAACAATAATGCATAAATAATGGCTAAATAACCACAAGTCTTAGCTCCAGGCTTCACACAGCTGCAGACTGAATCCCTAACCTGTGCCAAGCTGTGCAAACATATCACCCCATCACTACAAAACTACAAAGAAAACACTGACTGCAAGTCCTAAGAAGAGTCAGGTTCAAGGTTCTTTGTAGTGCGCCAGGAGATTTTAGCAGAGTATGCTTTCCTTTTCTCTACTTCAAATTCCACCATCACACCATCTCTCGTCTTACCCTCTTTGCAGATTATCATTCTTTGGGACAGTGCTTTCAGAGCAGCCATTATACATGCTTTGTTTTTCAACCTCTATGGTTTGTGTTTAGAATGGTGCTAAATAAATGGTTCTTTACTGAGTTACTGGAAACCTGGCAACTCCACATCATCACTGCCACTGGAGCCCTGAGGCCACATGCAAATCCATATGCCATACATATTAACGAAATAACTTTGGACGCGGCATCCAACTGAATATTACCCATGCTGTACTCTAGGCAGCGCCACTGGAATTATGGGGCAGAGAGAACCAAATTATGTGACCGGAAAAGTCAAATTATGCAGCCTAATTCAGCACATTTTGTGATAGTATTAATTGATTAGTTGGTCAAAGAGACATGTTGTATATAATTTGTGGGCTTCAGCCCACCCATAGCCTTCCTATTTGCTGCCTCCATAGTCGCTCTCCTATTCTTTCTCCCCATTTTTCCATGGTATGCATGCGTCATGCCTCTTCCTGTGTTTAGCTATCCCCGAGAGCATGGACCAATTACTACTATCCATCCCCTGCTCCCATTTTATGGCCATTTTAGGAACTTCTTTTTGTTTTCACTCACTACGAGCGCCATATGTTCTTATCTCATTTCTTGTCTCATCCCCCAATCACCCTTCTTCCGCGGTTACTTTCTCCCTCCAGCGTCTGCTTGCCCTGTGCTTCTCTGACTGTTGTGAAATTGCTCTCCCCTACTCCCCATTTTTTTTTATCTCATCCCACAACCTCCCTCCTCCCGCAGTCACTTGCTCCCTCCCATGCCCCTGTGGCTGCTTGCCGTGTGCTTCTCTGACGGTCATGGAACAGGCCTGTAAATCATGTTCTTATCTTGTTTCTTCTCCCGTCCCCCAATCACCCTCCTCCCGCTGTCGCTTTCTCCCTCCCGCGCCCCCGGGGCTACTTGTTTTATCTAAAGCTGTCTTATTTCCATGCCACAGATACTCTTCTTTTGCTACTGCCAGATTCGGTCTTCTCGAGACTCCCGTACTTGGGCAGTCGCACTGGTGCTGCAGTAAGCAGGCACCAAGGCAGCGACGAAGCGCCTCGCAGTCTGCCCTCACAGTGCAGCCGTGAGTTGTGAGAGCCTGTGAACAGTTAGTAAGCAAGTGGAGATGTGGAGGAGACATTTTTCAGGAACTAGAATGTGGACATACATCGGAACTAATCCTGGTATCTCCGCTAAACATAATGTGTGACCCTGGGCAAATTACGTCTTCTCCATATGCCCCAGTGCCCCTATTTGTCCGGGCTCACAAATAGGTTGCCCTAGCATTAAACTTTGTGTAAAAAAACAATAGTGATATTGGCTATAACTCTTATTTCAAAAGCATGTGCATTTAATCTATAATTGGCGGCACGCTTTTGGTCAAGGCAATGCGAAATCACTGGTCCCACCAGCACTCAAGTGAATGCCTTGTTGCAGGAACGGACTTGCTACTATAAAAAAAAAACAATTGTTACTACGTGTGGTAAATTAGCGTGTTTAGCCGTTTCGGGTGCAGACATATACCATAACGTGTATTTGTAAAGTGTACGTTCACCCGTAGGCATCTTCACGCTGAATAGCAGATGGTTAGTGTTAACCAACTCAATGGTACTCATTTTATCGACTTCAGATGGATGAATGGCTGAGTGGACCCGCCGAGATTTGAACCTGTGACCATGAGGTCGAACACACCTTGATAGTGCCAGTTTTATACAGCGCGCACTCGGCTAAGGGCATTGGAGCGCTTTCCATGAGCACCAGGTACATTACACAAGGTCACATTTATTTTCTTTTAGGCATGGGGAGAGTATTGATTTGCCCAGAATCACAGGATGTTGAGCTTACATCGGGATTCAAACCTGTTCTTTACAGTTCAAACTCAGCAGCTCAGGGTTAAAGGTACATACTCAAAATTACATGGGATTAAGATGGCACACAAAGGTTATCTGTGAAGGCTGCTTTAGGAAAACAAGTGCTGCCTGCGAACTGACTTTCTGGTGCTTTGCAATACTGATTTTAAGATCTAGGATGGGATCCCTAGTTTCAGACCTAGGGCAACTGCTGCACTAACACATTCCCTCATGAATTGCAACCTACAACAATAGCGGGGAGTGAGAGGAACTGACCAAAAAGCATTTGTTAGGAATTTTCTCAAACACATGAACGTTTGGTGCCTCTTTATATGTTTGACTTGCAACATTTTCGCAGCATGTTGCTGTTGTTAACACGAGCAATTTACACTAGGATAACACTTTCTCCTTTTTTTTTCCTTATCATGCCTATTGAATTGCTTTGTGAACTGTAGATCAATATCAAACTGTTTATAGCTACAGTAAAAGACCACAGTAAAGAGAACTCCTGCTCGTTTTTCTCACACCCTCGCCACACACAATCAAACACAGTATTACAATAGTATATTGTAGCATATAATAAAGGCGAGACCTATTGGCGTTGCCAATGCTTGTTACACTCGGTAACTGTGTGTGGACAAAGATTTCACCTAATTAGTACCAGTTTAACAACCAAAATGTAACAATAAGTAACTGAAAAAGTACCAGTCAACCTTTGCAATGGGCCTTCCACCGCACGGGAACACATCACCATGTTTTTAATAACTTTTGATCTGTTTGAAGCAGAAACAAAATTATTTTTTTGTTTAAATCTGCAGATTATGCCGCAGATGATTGGTTATGTGACAAGTGTGGCAAATCCATAATTATGCGGAAAACACTGCACCCGCAGAATTGCCTAATTCCAGTGGCTCTTACTATAGGCGAGAAGGTTAATGTCAGGCTTAAACCTTGCATTGACTCAACCAGCAAATTCATTCATGTTGTGAAGGTTTTAAAGCTCCTTCTAGTATGCTCCTTGTGTTTTAACATGTGAAATCAAGATATCTATTCTTCCCATTGCAAAAATATGCTTAACATGCGATTCTAATATTGGTTGTTTTCAATTTCAGATTATCTAGTTGTTATTTGGGACTCAAAAATATAAACACGATGCATTCTGTTCTAGTCAGCTCGGGACCGGTTTTTTTCTACGACCAGGTATTTATTTCACATCAAAGCAAATATTGAAATGTATTTTCCGAATGTACATTGATTCCTAATTAGAAATTTCTGTTTTATAATTCAGCCGAAAACGAAAGCAAGTAAACGAGCAAAAAAAATGCCGGAGGAGCTTCCTGCTGACGTTAAGCTCCTGAGCGTGAACCCTCGGATTGCCGGGTTTTTAAACAGGTGAGGAGGGTGCAAGTATGGGGCGGGGCCGTCTGCTTTGGGTATGGAGTATAACCTGCGGACATTAAAGCATCTGCCGAGGCCCGACAATCTCAGATTGGCTTTCTATGGGTCTGTCCATTTTTCTTCCTAAAACCAAACTCAAGGCCTTATGCAAATGTCAGTATGTCTCATGCAGTTCTCAGCAGGTGTGCCCATCACTATCAACATCTACATGGCCCCGCTCGCACGCATCACCAGACAGCACGACCTCAACATAATCTCCTACGCCGACGACACTCAACTGATCCTCTCCCTCACCAAGGACCCCCTCGCCGCCAAATCCAACCTCCATGAAGGAATGAAGGCCGTCGCCGATTGGATGAAGATCAGCCGACTAAAACTGAACACGGAGAAGACAGAGGTCCTCATCCTCGGCTCCAACCCCTCAGCCTGGGATGACTCCTGGTGGCCAACGACGCTGGGAGCAGCCCCGACACCCACCGACCACGCACGCAACCTGGGAGTCATCCTCGACTCAACGCTCTCCATGGCCAAGCAAGTCAACGCAGTCTCATCCTCCTGCTTCAACACCCTCCGCATGCTTCGCAAGATCTACAGGTGGATCCCGACAGACACAAGAAGAACAGTCACCCAGGCCCTCGTCAGTAGCAGACTTGACTATGGGAACGCCCTCTACACGGGAGCCCCGGCCAAGCTCATCAAGCGACTGCAACGCATACAAAACGCCTCCGCACGCCTGATCCTCGATCACAGCCACATCACCCCCCACCTGAGGAACCTGCACTGGCTCCCCGTCGACAGGAGAATCTCCTTCAAACTCCTCATCCACGCACACAAGGCACTCCACAAGACTGGCCCAGCCTACCTCAACAGACGACTCCTCTTCTACGTCCCCAACCGCCAACTCCGCTCCGCCGACCTCTCCCTCGCCACCGTCCCTCGCATTCGAAGAACTACTACCGGCGGCAGATCCTTCTCCCACCTCGCCGCCAAGACCTGGAACACCCTTCCACTAAGCCTACGACAGACCCAAGACCTGCTGACCTTCAGGAGGCTCCTCAAGACCTGGTTGTTCGACCAGTAGCAGCACCCCCCCCCCTTTTTTCCCTAGCGCCTTGAGACCCTCGCGGGTAAGTAGTGCGCTTTACAAATTCTGTGATTGATTGATTGATTGATTGATCACTTTTTTATGCTCTGGAGTCAGATTTGTGCACTGCTTCATTTCTACTGGGAATGTAAAACTGCAAACACCAGACTACAAATTAAAACCAGGATTAGGTGTGCTGTTCACACATGAAAGGGGAATTAAGGAGATCCCAGCTATAGGCAGCAACGGCATTCTTTGTTTGCTGGCTCTTAAAGTGGGCTTAGTGCATGCAAAATACCTTTTCAAAGGTTGCAAACCATTTTATTTTGTGAATCCGAAGGGTTTGCGACCGCTAAAAAGTTCAGCACATATGGCCCTGCACGCCACATTCATTTTGCTGTTGAGTAAGCGCCTTGGCCTCAGACTGTGGCCCAGCATCCTGCTGGATGAAATGAATGACACTTATGTGGATATCTGAGTATTTGTGGCACTGTGGGAGATGAGTGCATCTGGAACACTGCGCCCAACTAAAAACTAGAACGCCTTGGAAATACAACCCCAACTCGCCATTGTATGCTGAAGTCACAGTGTATAGGGTGTACACATATTTTGTTTTATTTATTTATAGTGTTTTATAAAGCACGCACATGACCACCATGGTATCAGAGCACTGTACGAAGAGAGAGCTGATGAGGGTTGAAGTACAGTGAAGCACCTATCTCATGAGACGCTGTACATAGAAGTCAAAGAGCAAGGGACAAGAACAATAGGGTACAATATAAAATAGGGTAAATGACAGTATCAAAGAGTTCTTTTATGACACGTTTTTCTAGTGGTAAGGCTTTAACTTCTTTTTTGATAAACCTGAATGAGGTAATAATTCTCTGTGAGGGTGGTAAGGAGTTCCATATTTTTGGAAAAGATCCGGCAGAAGTGTGGCCATGTGTTTTCCATTTTTGAATCTGGCTGGTTCTAGTGTGAGGGATTTAGCACTTCTAGAAACCCTTCTGCCTCCTGATAGCTTGATCCTATTCACCATGTATTTAGGACCGAAATTGTATAGCGCTTTGTGCGTTATGCATGCAACCTTCAGTTGAATCGTAGCTTCAACTGGGAGCCATTTAAGGGCTCTGAGTGATGGGGAAATGCGATCATAACGACATGTGCTGGTTAAAAGTCTTGCTGCTGCACTTATTGTCGCTTACATTGGGGCTCAGCTCACTTTAGGTAGGCCTATGAGTGTGGCATTCCATAGTCCAGTCATGAGAGCATTAGAGATTGAACTGCCGTTTTGAGGTCTCCTAGCAGTAAAAAGGGCTTTAGTTTTCTTAGAAGGTGCAGATGTAGGTTAGTGCTTCTGGTTGCAACTTGTATGTGAGCTTGCCTGTTTAGATTTGAGTCTAGTGTGATGCCTAATGATTTTACAGAGTTGCAGATGGTTGAGGTGCCGTTTAGTGATTTGAGGTTACAGGTTCATAGTTGAGGTTGTTGGGATCTAAGGAGTGTGGAGAAAAGAATGAATTTGTTTTTCAGCGAATTTAGTTTTAGATGGTTGTGTGCAAGCCAGTCCTGTGTTTTCCTCAGGGTTCCATCCAGTCTCCAGATATTCTCTTGAGAGGAGAGTCTGATGTAGAGTTGAGTATCATCAGCATACATGTGATACAAGATTTTTGATTGTTTAAGGATTTCAGTGAGTGGGTCCATGTATTGTTTGAAGATCGTCGGTGAAATTGTAGATCCTTGTGGGACATCCCTGTCAATGTCCGCTACCTCAGGCTAGGGTGTTACCGATTTTGACTCTTTGTTGTTGGTTCTGCAAGAAGGAGGTGAACCAGTTAAGGGTGGCTCCTGATAGGCCTATTCTGAATTCAAGAGCTTCTCTAAGGTATTTGTGGCTGACAGTGTCGAACACCGCTGATAAATTTAAATGTGTTAGGAGACAGGATTCGTTTTGGTCTAGTGATGCTTCTATATCACCTAGGATGTTTAGAATTGCAACCTCAGTATTGTGTCCAGGCCTGAAACCTGATTGGTGTCTGTCTAATAGGTAAAAATTCTTTATGTGTTTACATAGCTTATTGCGTGCACATTTTTCTACCAATTTAGCTACGAAAGGCAGATTGGATACAGGGTGGAAGTTGTTTAAGTCTTTCTGGTCAGTGCCCATGTGTTTTTTAGTAGGAGAGATACTTGCCCCGTCTTCAGGCCTTCTGGGATGGATCCTTGTTGGAAAGATGCATTCACAATTTTCGAACATAGGGGAGTGACAGATTGGTGGCTCTCTTTCAGTAGGTGGGAGGGAATGGGATCATTGAAGTGTGTGGTAGGTTTCATTGACTGAATGGTTTTCTGGATTTCTCCCTCAGACAGAGATCTGAAACTGTTCCAGAAGGCTCAATTTTTCCTTGGGACAGTTGGGGTGTGTTGATCAATATTCGTGCTATGTGTTGTGAGAGTGGGGTTGATGGAGTCACTAGGTTGGGCACTATTTTGGCTAGCAATAGAGTTGTGTAGTATAAAGCATTTGCATTGAATTCATCTTACAATGGCATCTTGAAGATGTGTTTGGTACTCTGAGGCTTTGTAAAATGTCCGAGGGTTCACCACCACACTGTCTCGAGTTGGAAAGATATTTGATGGGAATGAAAAAGTGTTAATTCATGAACAGTCAAGTCTCATAGTTTAATCTCCAGAGTCCGATTCCTAAATTCATCATAAAGATTGTATTTCAGTGAAGACAATAGCACAAACAAAAGAATCAGAAAGTTATAGTTACAATCCTATCAAAGGAATGGATTTTTATCTTCAGTGTCTTTTCTTAAAGATAAATGGTTCCTCCTTAATCCCAACGGATGGATGCATGAAGGACAAATAGTTATTATCCCTCTTTCCATTCAGGAACAGCAAAGTCCCTTAGAACGGTGCAGGGTCCTTAAGCCTGTAAGGGAGAAGAGGAGCATTCAGTGATGTCTCCAGTTCTCCAGCGGATGTGCACTAGGGATCTGAAGATGCTGACACATAAGGGTATGAAGGGCCCGTCCCCCCAATACTCGCCTTCTGTTCGGGCACTCTGTTGGTCGACAGCATGGTTGGCCTTATCCTTGTTTTGTTGGGTCTATATGGATTGGTGAGTGGGAGGCCGACCCCTCTTAAAAAAGTGTCAACGCCGTCCTATTTACTGTGTGTTTGGGCATGGTGTTTGGTGTCTTGATGCAGCCCCAAACATTATGTCGTATTCCTTTCAAATACCCTGTCTGAACTCAAAAGCTAGGATATCCTAGGGAAGCAAGGATTCCCTTTGCATGCTGCACACAGGTAAGGAAATGTGGGGATTTGAGGAAGATAGGCAGACGACCCTCATTTTTTTGTTTGAATCTTTTTGTTACATTTTTTGTATACATACAATACATATTGCAGTCATGTAGCAAACGTGTGATGCGTATGTTATACAATAGTAGTAATGAGTAGCAATAATGCAACACCCAGAAGATTCAATGATTATTATATATAATGAATATAATATAAAGAAACAAAACAAAAAGGTGGGGGATAGGGTAAAACAACAACAGAGAAGCCAAGATAAGGACCAACGGGGGTTTGTTTCCTTTCCCCTCGTAGGAGGGCATCAACAGAGCGGTCCACGCCATAATTTGACAGGAGTGAAGAAGGAACAATGTGCATCAATACAGAGGAACAGTTTACATGAGTAGTGACAACAGGTACTATAATAGGAGGAACGCATTCAGGCAGGATGTCGGGCATTCTAGTCCTCCCTACACTGGGCAACACCCAGGCAGGTGACTTTCATATGTCAGCAAAGCTTGGCAAGGCTAAGTCGGCCGGGATAAATAAGCATTTATCATACATGTGCATGATACATTTTACCTCTCAACACATAAAAAGTGAAAGAATAAATTTGTCTACTTCAAATTTTATATCATGTACAGGTGCTCTGAAACAAAGTGAAATGTTCATGTTCTCTGTTTTATCAGCCTTGGCAAAAGAAGAAAGTCTATCAGCGTAGGCGCAACCGTGGAAAAAGGTGAGGATGGAGTGCGAAGGGAGAAGTACTCAGTTCTGCCTGAGATAGTTAATTCAACCACCTTAAGGCATGCCACAGAGGACTGTCACCCCAAGCCCGTCCCTACGGCACCACTCATCCCATGTGACGACGATCTGCAGATGAACCCCTTCGATGAGTATAAATATGCTGCACCCTCCATTCTCTACGAACTGAGCAAGATGCTGCTTCTCTTTGCACGCTATGAGCTGGTGTTCCCCCAGGGGCTGGTGAACGTGCTGAACTACAGCTGGAAAGAGCTCACTGAAGGCACTGTGTACACCAAACGACACTGGCAGTCCTTGGCGTATCAAGGAGTCAAGCCAGGCATGCCCCAACTCTCAGAGGATTTAGAAGTCAAGCAGGCTGAGGTGGAAGCTCCTGAAAACACTGAGCATCGTAGAAATAAGAACAGGAAGAGTATGATGCCAGGAGAGACTTCAAAGGATCGAGGGAATCAGGATGCTGCTCAGAGCAAGCCCACTGGAAACAAATGTGAGTACATAATAAGATGTCAAGAATATTAAGAAACAGAACCGTTTTTGCATATTTGTTTATTTGGATTTTTGCCCCACCTAAAAACTAGAGCTATGCAGGTGGCATTAATGATACTACCGAATGTTGATGGTACAATCGAACCATGTCAGTTCTTGATAAAACAGCAGATTTTCTCTAAGTTTTATTGCCTTATATATCCATTTTCTCCCTTTTGATTCTGTTTCTCGCATGTTCTTGAGGGCTGATTTGATTTGTTTGAGGAATTTACATGGGTCAAAATGGTAGTACAGCCAGTCTCGAAAGACACAAGCCTTAACTGACTCTTTGGTTTCTTAAAATGCAAATCTTTTTTGTCATCAGGCTTTTCATAGTGTTGGCCTTAGGTGGAAATGCCATTATCCGATAAGTGGTGTTGCAGCAAAGGTCAAGGGATGAACTCATAGAAAGTCACCCCCTTCCAATATATGACCCCCCTACTTCTGTCCACTCAACTTCTAGTGGAAGTCTTGCCTTCCTGAATGCTATTATGGAGAGTTCACTCTCCACCCCAAGGTTGCCATTTTGGGAGTTCAAACCTTGCCCCAATTATGCAGTTTTGGAGACCCCGCCTGAATGTTTATTGACTAGCGAATTATCTATCAAGCTATGACTTTCTCAAACGTTCGGTGAACTTGCCAAATCCCATAGTGAGTTGCCCCTCAATATAGTACCAGCAGATTATAAGAACCAACCTGCTTGATTCATTAATTCACTCCTCTGTTTATTTCTGCGTGCTTGTAAACGCAGCAAATACGGTCTAAATGGCATAGAGTGTGGACTCCTCTAAAAATCAGCCTCAAGCCCTCAATGGCAGCCCTGGGGCTCATTCCGACTTCCCAAAATGGTGCCGTAGGACATTCATGGCAAGGGTTGTGAACAGAAGCAGTGAAGACATCTACTGAAAGAGGTGGGATACGGCATGGCCACTTGTCACTTTTGCTGTGACATTATTTGATGGACAAAAACAATTCCCTGGCATTTTTCTGATTGTACTACCTGTCAACATGAATATTCCAAGACTGGTTTTTAACTTTGTTTATTGACCTTAGTATTTCCAGGTCTTTAGGTGTGCTATTCAAATGTCTTAAGGCCAGGCTAGAAAATATCTTGCCTCTTTTTCACTGGCTTCAGGGAATGAACGCAGAAATACCTCATCCATGCTGGCTTTTATTGCTTTTACATCAGTGTGGGGTGAGTCTGGCTGATACACCATTCTGGTCTCCCCAACGTTTGTAGACCAACATGGATATTTTGTTTATTAGATATTGGAATGCATCTCAGACAGCTCTTGCCTGCGCAAGTTTCTGCGTGTTCTTGATTAGGAACCTGTCTGAGTTCTGAAACACCTACTGTACAGCCATTGCATTTAGCAATTTGGTGACCCAGCGTTCAATGTACTTGTATAACAAGAGGCGTAAATAGCCCTTTGCTTACTGAGATCTGCAGGATGGCCTCTACCCATACATGTGGACAACCTCGGCCCAAGGCCTTTATGTATATGACAGGCAGACTGACTGAATGAAATTATAAAATGGACTTCCCCAGCCTTTGCAAGGAAGCCTTGCCATTTTGTGTTAAGCCACTGGATATACCAGATCAAAGTCTATGCTTGTTCCAACATGTTTATTTATTTATTCTTTTTGTTTTGCATTAAAAAGACCAGGTCATGCGCTGGAGCCTGTAAATGTTATGGCTATAACAGTATACATTGCCAGTGATACTTAGGAAAACAGAATAACCTTTTGTGAGTCTTAAATAGGGACCAGCTCAAATGCTTCAGTGCAGTTTCATTGTTACAGCATTTATGCATGGTCACAGAGAGAGACAAAGTGAACAAAAATACACAAGCAGCCTTAAATCTGGTTTGTCTTATGCACAAAATAAAACATTTCCTGCTCAGCTCAGCATCAGGTGACTCTGGGCAATAGCTCACTTAATCTCCCCGACGACCCCCCAGCGCCTGGATACCCCTTGGAGTGATAAGTTTGCGCTCTACAAATGTAGAATTATTAATATAAGCAGTTGCTAGTGCTACTCCATTGCCAAAGCTGTTGTTCTTTCACACACATAAACTGGGTAGGATGCTGCTAATCAGCCTTCCAGAGTTCGCTCTGGCTTCACTGAATACTTTGTTCCTTGCACCTGTCCGACTATCCACAGACCATAGAAATGTCAATCACTTCACCACCACTCTTATAGAACAGCTGTGCTCCCCTTTATGCCTATCTAAATATCGGGAATTAGTGCATCATTACAGGGCACATGATTCCCAGCATTCAGACTATCCCGCCAATAGGCCACCCCATTCTGGTTACCAAAGGTCAACCCAGAGCTGCACCACTGCCCGACTCGAGATCCAGAAATTGAAGAAGGACAAAAACTTGCAACAAGCATTGTCCTGCTACACTCTCAGGCTCTGGAATGACCTACCCACCACCAAGACTCTTCCCCTCCCTCCTATATGTTAGGAAAAACTTAAGAGCCACGTGTTTCTGCAGTACCTTACTCATATTTTTTGGAACCCTGTGATCTAACCGGCAGCCCAGGCTGCTATCTCACCGGTGCTTGTATTGTTTGCTTACCACGCTTGACAGTGGTGGTTGAGGAGCCTCCTTTGGTGAAATGCTTTAGGCAATATGGATTTGAATAGACTATTGACTTATAATGCTGATGAAATTAGATATTTGATTAAGGAATCAGCCAGATAAGCAAATAAGGCACATGATAAATTAGAGGCATTAGCTGATGAATTAGAGGTTGATATCACCAGGATGAAAAATTAGAAACAAAATTATAAAATGATTTTAACACATATTGAAATTAAGGAATTTAGCTTAATTACCCTAAGAGTTTATATTAAAGATTTAATTGAAAAGACCGAAGATTGGTGTGATTTGAAGAAATACAGAGAAAGATGGAAGAAAGGGACAGCAAATAAAAAGGGAATGAAATGAGAGGTTTCACAAGTGAGTCGCAAGTAGGAGCAGGAACGTTTTTGGAATTTGAGAGACGTTCATGGAAGGAATCTTGTACACATTCCGTGAACTTGAGCTGATTTATATGCATTTACACATAATTTTCCAAAGTGGCGAGAAGATCCAACAAAGTGGTATGATGAAGTACACAAGTTTACACATATTTCTGAGATGCTGTGGACAGATTTGAATTCATTGTTCGAGATTATGGTTCCTGGAGATTGTGGCTTGAATTCAAGTTTGTGGTTGGAGTGTCAATACAAGAACCAGCTAGAACTGGTTCTAATAATGCTCCAGCTACAGAAATAGCAGACAGATATAAGGCTGTGATTGACTATTTAAAGAAACAAGTTCCTGAAAAGGATATAAATTGTCTTAAGATTTTGAAAACTTCATAGGAGCCAGAGGAGTCAGTGCATTCTTTTTACAAGAGGTAATGCATAATTATAAGAAATATAGCGTAGTCGAAAATCCCGAGAAAGATTAGTGGGGTTAATGGTTTCATATCTGCTTTCGCAAATGGATTAAGGCCAGAAGTTAGTAATCACATTCAACAGAGTGAGTTGTGCTAGTAGACAAAGGGCATAGATGAGATCTTGATATTAGCAAAAAAGAGAAGTGATTAATTTGAGGCCTAGCAGAAAAAGCTCAAAGAAAAGCTGATGATTGCTCAGACAAAACAATTTGAGAAAGGGTCACAAAATCAAATGGGTTCAAATATGAGTTTTATGCAAGCTGGCGTGACTGGAATGAAGGAATATAACCGGTGCAGATGCAAAGTGGTGGAAGAGGTGATGGAATGATGAAAAAGAATACAGCTTGTCACTTCTGTGGGAGGATCAGCCATTGGAAGAGGGAGTGTCATCAGGATCCCAACAGGATTCAGGGAAATGCAGAACAAAATTCACAGATACAGAGAGATAATATGATGGTTCCAAGAATGCAGGATTTGGGGCTTAGTGTGCAGATTCAGAAGTCATTTCGAATGCAGATGCCAACAGCTCCAGTGATTCAGCAAAACATGAGAAACAAGATGCCCCAAAGTGCCGGGTACCATAAGAATCCATTGATTTTGAGTGATTAGTTGGCAGAGAGTAGTTCACAATGACGGTGCCTTAGGGGGGAAGAGGATTGCATGGTTGAAGCAGTCCTAGAGGCAGACCAGAGTGGCCCATATGTTGACAGAAAAGTCAAAAGTAATCCCATCTCATTTGCAATTGATATAGGGTCTACCCATTCTACAGTTTATTCTGTAGAATTCCCAAACCTACCCATCTCCGGAAGAGAAGTCTAAGTACTACAACTTCAGTAATAAACAAATTGTCAATCAGGTTATGTTACAGCAGATGTTCCAGTTAGAATTGGTCAGATATAAATAAACACCAACTTATTTTGTATGACTCAAGTTCTGTGAACTTATTAGGAAGGGACATGCTTTGCAAAATGAATTGAGTGAATTATTGTGCACCGGATGGTGTAGCAATAGAGACCCAAGATGAGGATTTGATGTTTAAAATAAATTCACCAGATTCAAGCATTGAGTTGTTTTTAGATTTAACCAAAGAAGACCTACCTCGAGATTTAAGACATACTGTCAATGATGAGGGATTGGATTTTTCTGGTTAAGAGATTGGATTGATTGAACGAATGAAACTAGTAAAAATAGAGATTAAACCTGATGCAGTATTTCCCAGAACAAGAGAATACAGACTTACAAAAGAGGCAGAGGAAGGAATGAAGCAAATGATTAAAACAATGATTGAGCAGGGAATTCTCCGAGAGGTACATGGTAGTCCTTGTAACACTCCCGTGATGGAAAAAGCTGAATGGCAAGTGGAGACTCATACAAGATTTCCAGTAGATTACTACAATTGTTGTTCCATGTCTTCCAGTGGTACTGAATCCAGCAGTGATTTTTTGTAAAATTCAATCAGAGGCAGAATGGAATTCAGGCATAGGCTTATGTAAAGCGCTCTTCTCGATACCTTTTCACAAGGAGTCGCAATTCTTTTTTGCGTTCTAATTTTTTCATGAAGTTCTCATGTGGTATAGTATCCCACAAGGGTATACTGAAAGCCCTTCAATTTTCTCTCAAATACTGAAGAAAGATCTAGAGAATTTGAAGTTGCCATGCAATTCAGTCTCAGATGCGACCAGTAGGTCATCAATATATTGCACTAAGACAAAAAGGGACTGTAAACTTGACATAATTGCCTTGTTAAATCACCTAGCTGACATCATATTGAAAAAGGTGTGAGAAAAGTCTTTAAAGAATGCATTTATGCAATTCTGAAATTGAGCCAGCCAACCTCCCGGGAGAGGTTTGGATTTTTCTTGGAATTGTTGGATACTATAGTCAGTGGATTCAAACTTTTCCCTGATTGCAAAGCCTTTAGTAAGGTTGACATGCAGTGGTCCGGGGCCATTTGATGATGAATGCATTAAATGTATTTAAAAAACTGAAAGAAATTTGTGTCATGTACCCACACTCGGAATGCCTAATTACAATTTAATGTTTTTCTGGTTTTGACATGAGAGAAATGGAGGTACGCTTTCGATTCTTACACAAAAACATGGAGGGTTGATGTGCTTGGGGGAACATCTTTCTGCTGTATTAGATACTATAGCTGTAAGTCTTGCAGGTTGTTTGAAATCAGTTGCAGCGGTTTGCTTAGCCATTGAACAAAATGGAGGTATTGTGATGGTCTATACTTTAAATGTCTATGTCCCTCATTCGGTTGAGTTTCTTTTGGCAAGAACAAGAATCCAGCACCTGACACATAGTAGACTGATCAATGCTCAACAGGGGTGATGGAATGCACACCTCCTTTGTATTACGTATCCAATTTTTTTCCATAACTGATCCAAAAGCGCGTGCTTACTGGGCGCGTGCCTTGCCCCAATGACACAATAAAAAGAATCAAATGAGTATGGAGCGTGATTTCGCCCCAACCCAGTCGCACAGCAAAGTCAAAACTTTTGACTTTGCTGTGCGACTGGGTTGGGGCGAAATCACGCTCCATACTCATTTGACACAGTAGACTGACTCATTATGAGCAAATCATACTCACAGCAGAGAACATCTCTATTAGGAGATGCAATGCCTTGAACCCAGAAACACTGCTTCCTATTTCAGACAAGAATTGTGAAGACAGGGAGAAAGATGATGAAATGAATGACCAATTGAACTATGATCATTTAGGTCACTGAGTTACGCACAAAACCAAGACCAGATATCAAAGAAATACCTTTGGAAATGGCTGATCTGACATTGTTCAATCAATCAATCAAACAGCATTTGTAGAGCGCAACACTGTCACCCCTCGGGGTATCTGGGTGCTGTGTTTCCGTTGAAGAGGCAGGTCTTGAGTCTCTTTCTGAAGTCTGCCAGCGAGGGGGCTGTACAGATCTGGAGGGGAAGGCCATTCCAGGTATTGGCAGCGATGTAGGAGAAGGAGCGGCCACCGCTGTGGCTGCAACGGATACGGGGAGTGTGCGAGGGTGAGTGAAGAGGAGTGCTGGTGTTTAGAGGATTTGTTTGTTTGTTTGTTGATGGGTCTTGTCTGAGAGACTAACATTTCTGAGACATTGGAAGCATCTCTTTTGTCAAATGTAATAGCAGCGCAGCTGGCAGAACTGGTTGCCTTAATGAGAGCTTGCAGCCTATCAGCGAATTTGAAAGTAACGATTTACACAGACAACCAGTAAGGTTTTGGTGTTGTTCCTGATTATGGACAGCTATGGTTACAAAGAGGATTGATGACATCTTCAGGAGCTCCCATAAAAAAGTGTTGTACATATTGAATTTGTTAAAAGCTATGTAAAAGCCAAAAGATATTGCCGTTGTAAAGTGCTCAGCCCATAATCATGGCAAAGATATGATTGCTCTTGGAAACAGATATGCGAATCAAGTGGCACTATATTGTGCACTACAAGAAGAGCTATTTATACAAGAAAATGAAAACAGAGAATTCAGTACAAAGTATGGACAATGTGAATTGTTTCTTTATGGATTCAGTGCAGACTTCATTGAATGAATTAAGGGATTTGTAGGAAGATGCTCAAAACAAGAAAATGGGAGATACTAGGCTACAAAACGAATTATAAAGATTTGTATGTCAATGTAGAAAACAAGTATGTGCTTCCAGACTCAAGCTACATCCTGTGTGCGAGTACCTGCATAACCAAACGCATACAGGTAGAGATAGTCTAGTTAGGATTTTCAAAAAGTATTGGGAGAATACAGGATTTCGAAATGTTGCTGAGGATGTTTGCAGTTGATGTTTGATGTCATTTAAATAATCAAGGCAAAAGAACAGTTAGTGTCATGAATCATGTTGGCCAGCAGGGCGCGGCTTGGAAGCCTGTGATGGCGGTCGCGTGAGCCTGCAGCTGCAGTTCCGCGTCGGCCTGACATATACCCTGTGCTATCGGTGAGGACAGGGTCCCGGGTGCCTGGCGGAGGACCCTCCCGGGGACCAGAAAAAACTCTGGAGCAGATCTTTGGGTCTCCCGCGCTTGAGGAGACCGAGAATAGCAGATCCCAGACGGGGACGCTCCGGACGGTGCGGACCCAAGATGGCAGCGTAGACCCCGGAGAAACGCAGCGATCCGGCCAGAAACGGGGCCGTGATCGCCGGAAAGTGCGGACCCAGTGCAGCAGGCAGTGCTGGCTGCAGCTCCCAGGCGGACTGGGGAGCGGCATGATCGCCGGCTTGCTGTATCGCGGGTGAAGTCATGGAGGCCTGATCGAGACCTCAGTGACGAAGAGGAACTGTGCCGGTGGGAGGAGTGACCGGAGTGCTGGAGGCCTGCCGCGCCCTGGAGGACGAAGTGAAACAGAGCGGAGCCTTCGTGGTGGAAGAGCTGACACGCGAACCGCTCGGAGGCGCAGTGTAAAGCGGTGAGGAGCTGCAGCGGCCGCTTGGGGCCTGGCTCGGGCCTAGGGGTTCAAAACTGGACTTAGGGAGGCGGAAGGGAGTGAAGGCCCTGATTTTGAGCTGAAGTGGCCCAAAACAGAGGCAGAGACAACGGGAGAGCACCGTGCACAGCGCGGGCTGGACCCGACGGGTTACGGACTGGGAACCTGCTTTGAGAAGAGGCTGATTATGTAGGGCCTCATTATTCCGGGCCCAGGAGGATATCCAGCAGATAAAGCAACTGGTAGAAGGGTGTTGGCCCCAGGCTGGACTCATTTGCAAATACACCGAGTAGGTTGTAATTAAGAACAGTGCGGCCAACGGGGGAGGTGCTCGCACCGTGCGGTGCGTGGGGCCTGCCTGGTGCTGGGGGTGGTTGGGACGCTGGATGCAGCCCACATCCAAAGAAACCCTGGAATCACCCTGCTCTAGACTGTTGGAGGAAGAACTGGCTGCTTCCCAGAGGTACGTCTGCATAAGGGTGTAGGCCAGCCGCTGGAGCTGAATGACCCGGTTGCGGGGGGAGGACTGGAGGCACAACAGTGTGCTCACGAGCAGAAGCCTTATCCCATACCGCACCTTTGACCCTCCCACTACCATGGGTAAACCGAGAGCGAGACAAACTGGGTCCACTCAGGATCAGGAAGAGACCAGACAGGACAGAACACAGAGAGACCCTGACGACCCAGTGCAACAGCAACTGTCTAAGATCTTGGAGGCAATTGCTGACACGAAGGCCACCCTACATCAGGACATAAGCACGGTATCAGTGGGGTTGGGTCTCCTTCATTCCGAACATAAGAAACTGGCCGAGAGGGTGAAACAGATGGAAGCTACCATTGCAGACCTAGAACCAGTCCACAAAGAGCTGACCACGCGAGTGGGAGACCTTGTAGATCGGGTCTGCTTGCTGGAGAAAAGAGCTGAGGATGCGGAAGGTAGGAACAGGAGGAATAACATCAGGGTCCTGGGCCTGCCGGAAGGTGTGGAAGATAGTCACATGGTGACCTTCCTGGAGCAGTGGCTCCGGATGATGGTTGCACCTGAAGGCCTATCAACTTTTTACACCCTAGAGAGGGCGCACCATGTCCCGGCTAGGCCCTCGGCTCCGGGACAGCCTCCGCGCCCGGTGGTGGCTCGGCTCCTCCACTTCAGGGACAGAGACACCCTCTTGCAAAAAGCCCGGTCTGAAGGCCCGTACAAGGTAGACAATAAAAGTTTTTCCATCTTCCCGGACTACACGCTAGATGTCCAAAAACGACGTGCCTCCTTCCTTGAGGCCAAGAAAGCACTAAGGGAAGAAGGCCTTCAGTACTCTCTGATATTCTCAGCACGCCTGCGTATCCTCCTTGACGGGAAAACTCATTTCTGCGATGACCCGAGGTCTGCATGGGAGTGGATTGAAGCTTACAGAACCGAGGGCCCCAGGCTGTTCAGAATAATAAGGTGCCATCACGGGTTAGAGAACCCAGGAAAAGGCCCAAGAAGAGACCGGTGTGTGGTGCCCCAAAGAAGCCGAGCTCTTCGCAAACTGAAAGAGAAAGGGCAGAAGCACTGCAGGCGGTAGCAGCAATTATGCAGGATCGACAGACCCCCTCGGAGGCTGGGACCCACTCCTCAAGGCAGAGTGAGGGGCTAGAATCAGACTCTTCCCACAGTGAGGGTGTGTTACTGCTAGTGGTAACCCCGAAGACAGCGGATGAGATTATTTGACATTGGAATTGGTCCCTGGCCCTCGTGGGCTCACAGGTGGGCAGGGGACTCCGGCGGGTTGCCCGGGGCCCGGTCTGGTTCGAACAGTCTGTGGCCGATGCGTTGCATGGGATTTCACGCTCTTTGCCATGTTTTTGATTCTGCTTTACCCCCCTCTTAGTACCTTACCTCACTAGGTTTGGGCCTTCTTTAGTACCTGATGTTGCATATAAGGTTTGGGCGGTTGGCCATTGCTGGACTGTCCTGGGAAGTGGGAGTTGTTCAGTATGGGGGTTTTGTTAATGGTTTAGGTTACACAGATTGCAGATTAGGGTGGATAGGCATACTCAGGGGTCTAGGTAATTGGGAGGACCTCTTAGAGTGGTCGTCGTGGGTTACACCACCATCATGACTCTTGTACACAACTCACTGAAGTTCATAACGTGTAACATAAGGGGGATGGGATCTATGGCTAAACTACATAATATCTATTCCTACTTGAGACGCAGAGATGTACATATAGCCTTTCTCCAGGAGACCCACCTAATCACGGATGAAGCTGCGAAACTGCGCAGACGCTGGAGAGGGCAGGTCTTTGCAACCACCTCCTCAGCCTATGCTCGAGGAGTACTGATCTGGATAAGACCCGGGGTTCCTTTTGATCTCACACATGCTTCAATAGATAGTAAAGGCAGGTATATCTTCCTGACAGGGAGGTTGGCGGGGCGGGAGATACTGTTGGGCAACATTTACGCACCTAACCTGGATCAGGTTGCTTTCCTCACCTCACTCTCAGCTAAAATGGCCAAACATATGAGGGGGCAGGTGGTGCTCGGTGGAGATTTCAATTGTATCACGGACCCTGTGGCTGACCGCTCACACCCCCCTCTTCCTGGTGCACAGACACACCGCACAGCATCAGGGTTTCGGGACTGGATAACTCACTGGGGACTGGAAGATACCTGGAGGGTACAACACGACACGGACAGGGAATTCTCCTTCTTCTCCCAGGTGCATCAGGTACACACCAGACTTGACACCTTCTTGTGCACACCGGTTTTCAATAGTACCATTACCCATACTAAATATTTAGGGCGCACCCTATCTGACCACAGTCCACTATTAATGATCCATTGGCCACTAGAAGGGCACCCCCCCAATCCCCTCATGGAGGCTTAACCCTCTGACGCTTGAGGACGCACTGATGGAGCAAGGACTCACAAATGAGACTTGCTCGGATGCAATCTTCTCATAAGTATTAATGTATTAAACTTGTATTGTTCATACTAACAACTGCACACACAAATATAAGTAGCAAGGAAGCTTGCTTATGTGTTTTAACTAACAAGTAACGCTTGTCTATTCTAAAATGGCCGCTAAAACGCGGGAACTTTACTGCGCATGTCTCAACCATATCACGTGGTGTGACGTCTTTCTTTGCTTGGAGGGAAACTCTTGCTTCTGCGCAGTGTGCATTAAAATGGCTGCTTCATGTTTTCACGTGCTACAGCTTGCTCTTGAGTTGAAATTAAACTGTGGTATTCTAACGCTACTAATGCGGGATAGAGTTTATAAATAAATGGGAATAGAGTAGAAAGAGTGGGTATACAGTGAAACATTTTATTTGTGATTTTAATATTTTCTTCTTTGACTTTTATTAGTTCGTAAAATTGGGCCTGGGGTTGGTGAACTGAAAACTCGTGTGACAATAGTTCTGCGCATGCTCCCTGAATGGCTTCCCAGAAAGAAAAGGATGAAGTCAACCTGGACGTCGTCCAAGGCCGTGACCTGATGGCCAATATTGCTGTACCCATGAATGTCTCTACCAATATGCAACAATGTACATGAAGAATGTATAAACTTTGTCATGAGACGGGTGGGAAATAAAGCAAATGTATTAAATGTGATGGGCGGTATTTTAAACAATGGGCTTTAGGAAAATTGAATTAAATCAATATGGTGTGAGGATCAACCCCCTGTCCCTGTCCAATCAGAAATAGTGGGCCCATATTTTTGCAACATTAAGGGGAGGTACATGGGCGTAGAAGGGTATAACAGATATAGAATTAGCTAATTAGTTTAGACTAGACACTGACAGGTATAGGATCCAGACGTACAAGCTGATCGGTTGCAGACTGAACCACTGTCCATAGAGGTCCTGAGGAGGGGGCGGCGGAGTCCATTAGAAGGAAGTCACGGGAGAATTCGAGGAGAAGCGAAGCACCAGAGAGGGGAACGACGCAGGCGTCGTTGATAGAGAGGTCACCGGTCCTGTCCTGATCTGGGAGGAGGTCTTGGCTCTTCATCCTTCCAGGGTCCTATCTTTCCAACTCCTTGGCCAAGGGGTTTGGTTCTCGCACTTTAGGTAAATATAAATGCAACCCTTAGTTGCGCTGCTGTCTCTATCTTCTCCTTTCCTAGGGACCGTCATTGATCGATAATTAATTGTTATGCTTCATCCTTGATATACGATTTAAGTATCATGTGGTTCTGTAATTTACTCTGCTAAATCTTTAGATAAATATTTTAAAACTTCTTGACTCAGTGATTATTTCAGAACTTATGAATTGTATGGAACGTCACTCATTTTAAACTTCCCAATTAGCAAAGGGTCCATTGGTAAGTCATTACTCTTCAATCGGAAAAGTAATTGGTAGCAGGGATCTTGATAAAGAGTACCAACTGACCCACCAGCGGAAATTGCTAGCGTAGTATGAATGTATGGGCCCAAGTGAGTATTTTGTGTATGAATGCTTGTTGCTAGTAACCCGCTGGATCAGCACCATTTAGGGCATCTCTGGGTACACTTATCGAGACTTTCTTTCCCATCAACACCCACACAGCCTCTACCGCCTTAGTGGAATGGGAGACATTTAAGGTGGTGGTGAGAGGCCATTGTCTGGGTCAGTCTATTGGGGCGCAGAGAGAAATCCGTCGAGAAATCCTAGACTTAGAGGGTAAGCTACGCCAGCTGGATAATGCCCAGGGAGCTGACCCCACTGCTTTGTTAAAGTTGCAGAAAACGCGTGAAAGCTACAACTCAGCGCTAGAACGATTACGATGCCACAACTATAAGGAACATCTGGACAGAATGCAGAAAGAGGAGGGGAGGGCTGGCTAGCTCTTGGCATGGTTGATCAAACCGGAGACCCGGGGGTCACCGATTACACAACTGAGGGTAGAAACGGGTGACCTAGTTTATAATCCTGAGGAAATTACCACGTTATTCCTAGAATATTATGGGAGCCTGTATACCGCACCTGCAGCAGTCCCACGGACTCTTACCCGGGACTTCCTAGACCCCCTGCCGTTGCGGACAGTAGACAGGTCGACACAGGAAGAATTGGGGGGGCCCGGTAACTCTGCAGGAAGTCCGCTCGGCCATTGCAGATATGGCCCCTGGTAAAACACCGGGACCTGATGGCCTACCGGCTGAATTTTACAAGAGATATGCGGACAGCCTAGCACCGCGATTAGTGACCTTATATGCGGAGGCTCTCAGACTCGGCAAACTTCCTGAGACTACCCAGAGCGCGCTGGTGATTCCCCTACCTAAATCTAAGGCGTTAGGTACCCGGGTGGTAGATTTTAGGCCCCTCTCCATGCTTAATTTAGAGTTTAAAATTCTTAGTAAGGTATTAACAAATAGGCTGCTCCCTCATATGAAAGCTCTTATCCACTCTGATCAGAATTGCTTTATTCCTTCCCGCAGTACCTCCTACAATCTGTGCAGTCTATATTCTGTTCTCTAGCACTCAGAAGCGCCACTCATGCAACAGGCTGCAGTACTCTCCATTGACCTGGAAAAGGCCTTTGACATGGTCTGCTGGGAGAATTTATTCGAAACTATGCTGCGTATGGGTCTGTGGAATGCATGGGTGAAGTGGGTTCGGCTCCTCTATACATCGCCCACGGCGAGAGTCAGAACAGGAAAAACTATATCTAGCCAATATAAGAATTCCCGGGGAACTCGACAGAGTTGCCCTCTCTCCCCCCTCCTGTTTGCCCTAGCAATTGAACCGTTGGCAGAGAGGGTTCGACAGGGTGGTGAGGGGATGGGCCTCAAGATGGGTGAGCAGGTACATACTATCTCTCTTTACGCCGATGATCTGCTGATCTATTTAAGGGAAGCGGTGACAGGCATGGCCTCGTCAATGCAGTTACTGGCGAGGATTGAGCATGTATCGGGCCTCCGGGTTAATAAAACAAAGACATACTTATTCCCAGTGGCAGGTCCCATACCTAGGCCTGCGGCCCTGACGGCTGACATCAATTGGGCCCCTCAGTCATTCAAGTACCTGGGCATTCAGGTCTTCCACTCTATGGAGGACATGCGAGAGGGAAACCTAGATAGAGCAGTGCGGTCCCTTAGATCTTGTGTTCTTTTCTGGCGCACCCTGAAATTGCCTATAATGGCTAGAATTTCCTTATACAAAATGGTCATGCTACCCCGGCTTCTTTATTGTTTCGTCAATCTCCCAGTCCTGATGTCCCCGGGGTGGTTCCGCCCGTTGAACTCCCTACTACGGGATCTGGTGTGGGATGACGGGCGACGGAGAGTGTTGTTGAAGACATTACAACGTCCTATGGCTGAAGGTGGATTGGGGGAGCCGAACTTCGAACTCTATATGCTAGCTGCCCAAATGCAATGGCTGGTGCAATGGTTAGAAGGAGTGAATGAAGAGGGCACTTATTTAACGGAACCTGGCTCCTACCCCAGCTTATTGATGGCGAAACTGTTGGACCCAACAATTGTGGTCCCATATCGCTCCATATTGCAAAACACAGCCTTACAGCCCTGGAAAAGGTGTCTGACTAACATGCCGGGAATTCAGAAATTTACCCCTATGCTGCCTCTGGTTGGTTTGCCTCATGGGGAACCTAGGACGATCTTCGCACCAGAACAATTGACACCCTGGACAGCAGTGGGTCTGGAGAGGGTTGGGGATTGCCACCTGAATAAAGCACTGATCCCATTTGAGGAATTGGTGGTCATCCCTTGGGACAGTTCTTACGGTATGAGGCCCTGACACGCACCTTTGGTCAGCTGTGGGGAGGGGGGAGGGAGGAACCTGAGATTCACCCAGTGCTGCATTCACTGATTACCCTGGGTTCGGCGGGGCACCAGGTGAAGTGGTTCTATGCTACCCTGCTTGCCACATTTCATACCCCATTAAACA
Source organism: Calotriton arnoldi (assembly GCA_963921515.1). Lineage (NCBI taxonomy): Eukaryota > Metazoa > Chordata > Amphibia > Caudata > Salamandridae > Calotriton > Calotriton arnoldi. Next base: position 793,826 of record CAWUFW010000022.1, on the reverse strand, counting down.
AATTACGGGGGAGGTGGGAGAAGGCTGTAGATGGGGAACTCTAAGATGTAGATTGGGGGAAAATCTTACAATCCCCTAAGAAGATCTCTCGAAATACCCGCTTGAAATATATACAATATAATTTTATACACATGACCTATATGACACCTCACCGCCTCAACGTCACTTATGGAGGGGAAATACAGAAATGCCCACAATGCTCCCACATAGACGCAGATTTTATTCACATGACATGGGAAGGCTAGAGCGCAAGTATGTTCTGGAAGGCAATTTTGGCTAAGATTAAGGATGCCTTGGGACGAGAATTAGCGCTTACAGTGCGGGTATGCCTGTTGGGACTTTTTCCCAGACCACAAAAGCGCAAAGTTGGGAGTAGACTGATAGACCTAGCTTTGGGACTAGCTAAGCAACGAATTGCACTAGAATGGAAATCGGCGTCTGGACCCCAGTTTGCAGCTTGGAACCGGGATGTGATTAGCTGGGCGGGGGCTGAAGGCAGAGCACTGAGTTGGGAAGAATCCAGGGGGGTGCGGAAACACCCCATAGCCGATCTTTGGAAAGGCACTGGTGTCATGGGAAACACCGGCACAGTCAGGCAGTGAGAGAGGGGAGAGTGGTAGTGAGCAGGAACAGGCGGACACATAACAGTATAGCCATCTCGTCCCTCTAACGAGATATGGGATCAAATCCTATTATTGGACACCAATGACGTTTATAACCAAGAACGAGTTGCGAACCTACGAAAGACACTAACATACTGTGGGAAACCCTCCTAGCCTGTTTAGTGGCCCACTGATGGGCTCTGTAATTTACATACCCTGAGTAGGTCATTAATAAGTATACACACAAGCAACCCATCTGCATAAGTTTTTTATTTCCTTTTTGTTTGGTTAATGGTTGAGAAATGTTGTTTATTCTTCACAATATAAAGGCAGCCATTATGTAATAGAATAAGCACTGACAACTGCTCACCTAGAAAAGACCAAATAGAATGCGAACTGTAATGCAGACTAAATATCTATTTGTTAGAAGTTGAGATACGCCAATAGGTGACATTCCAATTCTAAGATCTGTATATGCATGGAATCCGACATACATTCTATGAGCTTGAACAGACATGATCTGATGTAACACAGTACGGTACAAGTTAACTGGACCTGAAGACATAACTGAAATTCTGTAATCAGTAATGTTACTTATAAAATGCCAATAAAAATATGCTTTAAATAAATGAATCATGTTGGCCAATCTGAAGTCACATTTACAAGACCTCAAGCAGATTTTATTGAGCTTACAAATGCCTTGAACCCAACAACACTGCTTCCTATTTCAGACAAGAATTGTGTAGAAAGGGAGAAAGATGATGAAAATGATTATTAATTGGACCATGATTGCATTGAGGTGACCGAGTTATGCACCAAACCAAGATGGATGGCTGCAGTTCCTTGTGTTTTGTTCAACTTGCTCCTGCTCTACCCCTTGCCTCTTTATAGCACAACGAAAGACTCAAAATTGAAAGTAAAAATATTTTATACTAAACTTTAGACAGAAAAAAGAATAGTACTCTGTAGGGCTCTCGGTCCAACATCCAATCTCCTCTTGTTCTCCACTGTTAAAAACAAATTCAAAGTCTATAATCTCAACTTTTACAAATTTCTAAAAATAAAAGCCAATCTATTCAAACACAAACCTCCACACAAACTGGACCCCCCCAGTTACCCTAACTAACCTAACTAAGGGAGGACAAGCCACATCCAAAATATACTCCTTACTCTCACCTAAAAATCAAGACTTACTGAACCCTTACAAGGAAAATAGGTACATATACTAAGGGACAGTCTCAACTCCTCCCCCAAGTAATAGTCTGGAACAATATGTGGTCAAAATTGGCGAAGAACAAAATTTCCCACCTCTAGCACAATGCGCACTATGGACAGCATACAAGGCACATTGGACACCCAACAAACTATTTAACTTAGGCTTATAAGATTCTGACCTATATAGGAGTTGTAGGGAGGACAGAAGGGACCTTAAATATACCCTGTTATATTGTAGCCCGTCCAAAAAGTTCTGACAGGAAGAAAGCTCACTCATTTTCCAAATACTAAATATAAATTGGATCCCAGACCTCACTGCTATTGCTCTAGGTAAATACCCTACCCAAATCCCCCTCTCTCTCCAAATTGATGACATACTTCTAATAGACATTCTTATAACAATTGGCCTCAAACCTGTTCTCTATGAACGGAAAGATCTCAGACAACTTTTGGTGGGCAGGGGTACAATTTACTAGAGGAGCCGATAACTCTCTCAACAGAAACCTTCAATGAAATGCTATAAAGAACATGTGGAAGAAGCTTGACAAATATATTTCTTCCCAGAAACCCTCTTAAGATTCCTGCCGGATACAACAACCCTTTACTTTTTATTCATAAGGTCTTTATGAACAATACTATTACAATATATATACATTTTAACACATTTACAATATCCATCTGATAGCGATAATCTAAAGTTGTCCTGTTCTTCCTCAAACCCTAATATCCTCAAATCTCTTTTATTTCCTCTTATCTGTTTTCACCTTCCTCTGCTCTCTTATTTGTTGTCTTTTTATATTACACTATCAACATTAGGTATGGGTATCATTTAATCACCAAAGTGCACTTAAGAATTATTTTTTCTTAAATAGCATATACCAAATTTCTGTAACCATAACTTGCTCGCTTTGTAAAAATTACCTTCCGGATATGTAATACCGCATATCGTTTCTCAAGCCTTCTATTTTGAAAACCTAAGAAAAGTGTTTGAAGTTAAAAAAGGAAGTCCCCATCCCTTTGATTTTAAAGACAGTATTCAGTCTCTCCAACACACTACATAGGCAAATGCTTACTTCAAAACAAACCAAAGAACACCATCAAATAAATATTCATATGTCATAAGATGTTATCCAGTAACTTAGATATATTTTAAAATATATTTTGTATGCATGTACCTTATGATTATCATTAAAATACAGAAAAATACAATTCCAGAATTCACTTTCAGTAGTTTCATTGCCATTAGCATTTGTATAATGAACAGCATCCACTTGTGTGACCTCAAAGTGCTCTTTGTTAAGAGGTTTGCTTTTATTGAAACTGTGGTTGTTTTTGTATTGCTGCAGACGTGGTCACTTCAGCTTTGTGTACGAGTGTCACAGGATGGTGCATTAGACAGTGGAAACGTGTCCAGCCAGACAAGCCATTGTGGGATATTCTAGTTTCATTTAGAGATTTGAACTAGGTGATCTGGCAGGCGATATAGCAGCTTAATGTTATTTCAGGAGTTGGAAACGTGCAACATTTTAATAGCCATCTGAAATGAGGGGTGTTCTTAAATTTTCAACTGCATTCTGGAAGTGTGTTCAACAGTTTTTACTGAAAAATAAAAAATATCTGAGGTGATCTCTGGTAAAATGGCGAACCTCATCCTTACTTGGATCATGGAAAGCAGGCTTTATTTGGACTGTTAAAAAAAGTTAGACAAAGTTTTAAAAATCTTGGCTCTAATTTGTTGAGAACAAGATGCGCAATGCAAAGTCCATGAGTGAATTTCAGCGGGACACTTGCAGCCAGTTAAGTTTTTGTAAATTCAATGTTATGTTCTCTCAAGCATGTAGATGAAGTAGCTGAGTTCAGATCATTGTCATCGACATAGAGGCCATTTGCATGAGCGCCACAATGGTGGCTTGATCCAGTTGTACAAATCCTAGGAAGGGGAATATTAATCTGAGAAGTCTGAGGATATGGAATGAGGGTTTTGCACCAAAACTTAGATGTGGTGCCAAGGCTTTTTGTGGATGTTGTAGGTACAGGCAGGATGTGTCCCCCTGGATGAGGCATCCTGGAGCAAGGAATGGAAAGACAAAGGCTGCAGTGTTCCACCCTCCCACGATCACTGGTATGTTCAGAGAAGGGCAGCCATAGCAGTGATGGGTAGTGGGTGAAGGCAGGTGTCTGAACCATGCAGCCATTGGTGGTGGGCAAAGCAGCAAAAACAGTGTGAGGGTTTTGGGCAAGCGTTCTTAATGGCCACTGATTCTGTCTGGCACTCCTGGGGCTTTCATCAGGGGTTGTGGTGGACAACTGCCAAGCGATGCAGGTCTCTTTCCTGCCCTCCTTCCCTTCTTACCCTTACCAATCACTAAGTATTGTTTTTTTAACTATGAATAGATATGTACTAGGTTTAACTACAAAATAAATGACATGTAGTTTCAAGCAGAGAGGCTATTCAACTCTGAACACCCCCCAGTCACAACATCGGTTTTGCTTATGTTTAGCTTCAGATAATTAGGAACATCTTATAGGGGTCGAGGTGGCTGATGTTATCGGCTAGGTAGGAAATAAAGAGGTTGTTAAAATCAATGAATTCATGCTAACCGTTGAGCGATCGGCTGCTCTTTGTTAGAAGCTGGACAATGGCAGGTAGTTGGTCTTTTTCCGGCAGCTTGCCTTTTGGCAGTGGGCGAGCATGATATGCAGGATGTTGCTTAACTGCTAGAGCGGCCGACTTTGAATCTGGGGAACCAGGTTCGAGTCTGGCTGGAGGCTCAAACATCCTGTGATTCTGGGCAAATCACTTCATCTCCCCGTGCCTAAAAAACATAATGCGTGGGTCTGTAATGCAGCTGGTGCTCATGTAAGGCGCTCTGATACCTTCGGGTCGAGTTCGCGCTATATAAAAAAACTGCAAAAAAATAAATAAAAAATATATGAATGAACTGAACTTGCTAGAAGATCTTCATGGCCACAGCAGGAAGGATACAGATTATGGGACCTCCCTAGACCTGGCTCTGTTACTCCACCAAGGTGAACATTAAAAGAGGGTCACGGGTCCGAACAAGACCGACGTGCCATACCTGTCTGAATTTGGTTGGATGCTTCTTAGCCCCCCACGTGCACTTGGCCTCTCCTGCCCTTCCAGAGCTTCATGCACCGTCAATAATTAGACTCTGGTCCACAGAGGAGTAGGACGGCCCATAGAAGAGCTTCTGCTACATAACTGAAACCCTCACGGGCACTTTGGCTCATTTGTGCCAAAAATAGGGCCATCTATGGTTTTACCACTTGATCTCTTCCTCTCCTGACTTAGAAAATAGAATCGGACTAGTTACACATTTTTTAATGTGAAACAAATAGACATCACGAATGTCCCAATTATCAGCGTGTTTCTATCTCACAAACGCATAAAAGGTGATGGGAGGCTGCTTGCAATAAGTCTAACCACTGGCAATTTCTCGGGCATGCATTCTTATCCATCCTTCTTTTGCCCACCATGTCACCTGAGTATTTTTCGCTGTGTTTTGATCTCACTCCATAAGCAGGTATATTCTTTGTGAACTTTTTGTAGAGTTTCTGTGTCTTTGTTCAGGTGTATTCATGCCTACGTCAAACAGCACTAATAATCGTGTTGCTTGATTCTAGGTGAGAAAAAGTCAAAGAAGACTGATAATACCGGATCTGACGACATCCATCCAGAGACAGGTACCCGCCATGGACATACTGCTTCCCTGTATTTCGTTTATTTGATCTAAAGAGGAAAGTCATTATACATATTTTATTCAAATTTAAAAGGGAAGATTTTGAAATTAGACAGTCACCTGGTATGTAAATTGTGGGTATCATGTTACAAAACATAAGTAAAACAGATGAAATAAAACCTCCTGACGCTGTTTCCGGTTAGGAATTTCTCGTTTCGCCTCATTAATAGCTTAGAAAAGCAAAGTTCTTAATTTGACACATGCAATATTCTCGCCACCAGAATTCTACTGTTGAATGATGTGCATAGTTATGCACTAGTCTGGCAATATGACGCTGACTTAGAGAAATTGATCTAGCGTTTCTGCAGTGGTAAACTGGCAGGGCAAGAGTACACAGGCCGGTGAGAATGAAATCTAGCACAGTCCTGTTTCTGTTGATGCACTGAATGATGGGTGAATCGCAACAAAGCCCGTTGTGTATCTACCCCTCGTCATTCTCTAGGGCGGAAGCTTCTCAAACCAGCATTTAGAAAACAGAGTTCTGGACATCATAAATATGCTCAGTTCGACGTCTACACAAGCCCCTTCAATAATGTTTAGAAAAACAAGTCCCTTAAATAAAGCTCAGAAGTCATATATTTGTGACCATAGGTTTCAAAAATCGTTCGTGTAATTTGTAAATAAATTATTTTTCTCTATTGGGCATGGGTAGAGAATCGTTTGTGTTTACATCTATTTCTATGTATTAAATATGTGCAATACAAGTCATTATTCAAATGCTGCAGTTGTTTTTTTTAAATCTTTGAATCTATGTCTTTCTTGTCATGGTGTATAGTCCATTACTTACAAGGTTGCTTTCAATCCAAATTAAAATTTCTTTGAATTGAACTGATTATACACTTACTGCTACTCACCGAAAAAGCGCATCAATGCCTCGTCAGGGGTTGTAAGGGCTATATAAATACATTTACAATAAAAAATGTTTCTATGCTGAAAACTAACCGGTTTAGATAATAGATTCTGTTCTGGAAGATTGGACCTTAGAAGTGGGCTCTCATCATTTTAGGATCAAGTGTGTGTTTTTTAAGTGTTTTTTAAGCAGGGCCTTAATTGCAAAGCCAATTAAGGCCCTGCTTAAAGGTCTGGCTGTTCTATCTAGGAAGGATGTACTCTTGAGATCAAGGTATTGGACATTGTCTTAGGGTAATTGTAAAGGATATCTGCTCCCTTTCTTTACCAGGAGGGGTGTTAGTGTTGAGTATTTGGGTCTTTTGATTATTTTAAAGCCTGAAATGCTACTGAAGCGGTCAGTTAGAGCCAGAAGTACATTATCCACATATATAAATATCTTGTCGGTGTTGTGTTCTATTCCCACCTCCACTATCCTAGGAGTCTGTCTCACCACTTCAGCCATAGGCTCCATATAGAGGGTGAAAAGGAACAGAGGCAGGGGGGGTATCCCTGTCTCAAGACTTGCCTTATTTGAATTGCCTCTGAAAATGTGCCATTAACTCTAATTCTAGCGAAGGGGTCATTATAACCACTGAACACCCAAGCTGTGAACTTGGGGCTGAAGCCAAAAGCTTTAATTACCTCCTCCAAATAAGGCCAATGTACTCTGTTGAATGCTTTTCCCACTTCAACAAACACAAGCAGCATAATTCCTTGGTTCTTTTAATCTTGTTGATCACATGTAATATGCATTTGCTATTGCCAATACAATTCCTTCCCTGTATAAATCCAGCCTGGTCGGGGTCTATTAGGGAGGGCATGTGAGTTTTCAATCTATGTACGAGGATGGTGTTAATTAATGTTGACATTTAAAAGGGACATGGGCTTGTAGAAGGAACACAATGTTGGGTCTTTACCAGAGTTTTGGATTTCTGATATAGAGGCTTTTTGCATGGAATTAGCCAGGATGCCCGTATCGGCAAAGGAATTAGAAAGTCTTGCAAGTATCAGGGCTAAGGTCTGGCAAACGTTTTAAACAATATGGGAGTGAACCCATGTGGCCCAGGGGCCCTATTATGTTATCTATAGCTATAGCTGAAAGAACCTCCTCTATGGTGATAGGTTTTTGTAAGCTTTCTACTTGTGTATTCGTGAGGATGGGAATACCTGATGCCCCAAGATATTAAGTAATATCTACTTGCGAACTGTCTTCTGTAGAGTATTGTTTTATAGAATTTTTGGAATGCTTGGGCTATTGGTGTATCGTCTCTTGTCTCGGACCCACTGAGCATCATAATGGTCTGTACCCTATCTCGTTTTATTTTTGCTTTTAGTTTACAGGCCAATAGTCTGCTAGCTCTGCTGCCACCCATAGTACTTCTGATCTGTTATATTCTGCCCTGTCAATGCCCAGAAGTTTAAGTTAGGCTTGCTTGCACTACATGGAGCAAGCACTAAGTTTTGTGTGCCTCTGATATCATGTGTGTCATTTCTGATATCTGCACCTGGTGTTCCGCTCATTTCTCTCACCTCTACTCAATGTTTTGTGTGGCTATAGCAGCCAGGATCCCTCTCACTACTGCTTTCAGGGCGTCCCATAATGTGTCCACCTTTTGTATTTTCTCTGTCATTTTCTGTTAAAGATTAATGGCATCTTTGATTTCATGTCTCTTTTTAGGACAACTGAGTAGATTTTCAAAAAGCCTGCACCCATATGTGTTATTTTGCCATGCTGATAAATCTATAGTGACAATCAAAGGTGTCGTGATCAGATCAAGCAGAGACCCCAGAGAGAGTGATCTGTCAACCATCTGGGGGTCCACTGCAAGTGATCAATTCTGGCGTTAAGTATGATGGGAGGCATAAAAGTATGTGTAGTCTTTTGTGTTTGGATGATGGGATTGCCATATATCTCTTAGGCACAGCTCCTTTAACCATCTCTTTCCTTCAACGGACATTGCCTCAGCTTGTCCCACTCTCTGCCCAAGATGTGATAACCATGCTATTGAAGTCTTCACCCACAAGAATTTCTCTATATTCTGATAATAATATTTTAGTTTTATTGCCATTTATGGATCTATCCTGGCCATCGTTAGGCTACTATAAATGTCTGTTCCCCCCGCCCCCCCCCAAAGGCCAGTCTCAGAGCCAGAAGTCTTCCCGCCTCCTGCACCATTGGCCCCAATATCTAACTTGTGAAGGTGCTGGACAGGGGAATTGCAACTTCTCCTTTCTTGACAGGGCCTGAGGACAGAAATTGTTTTGGGAACCATCTAGATCGCAGTCTTCGGCAATCCCTTTTAAATAGGTGTGTTTCCTGTTGGAGCCCAACCTCGCATGATGTGTCCTCCAGTGCAGAAAAAAACTACCATTCGTTTAGCTGGCACGTTCCAGCCTCAGCATTTAAACTCAATAGTTAAGCATTCCCATTCTTGAGGTGTGGAAGTGCTACTGGTGTGAGGCATGGTGCAAGAACAGGTCCGTTAATGGTCAAGTAAAGCAGACTCTGGTGTTGTTTGTCCGCCTGCCTTGCCTGCGTTTACAATATGATATTTCCTTCGATCAGAATATACCTGATCCTAACAACATGGATTTAAAGTCTATTCTTTTCTCCCACTTTCCTGAGAAGTTGCAGGTGCTGGAGTACTGTACTCTTTTGCTTAAACCTCTTCTCCTTCAAACTTTCAGACCAATTTTGTTTTCTTTTTGTTTAAATTTGTTTTATTTAATTTTTTGGCGTTTCACATGTCAGGTCTTACATCAGACAACATAAGTAGATTTACACATTTGGACACTGCTGCGCCAAATTACAGAGCAATTAAATTCGACCAATCTTTACAGAGCAATGTCTAGTGCGCACATAATAGTTGTGATGCCTAGGTAATTTGAGCGTAAACATTATGCAACATAACATTGATGCAAAAAGAAAACAGAACATTTTTCCTCCTTCCTTTTCTTGATTAAATAAGATAGTAAACCATATCAGCATTTATATCTCACCATTGTATTCCGCCCACCTCACCCTCACCTTTACACCTTTATTGCATAATATTTATACACATACATTTCCCCACCCTTGCTTCTTGAATGGTACATAAGCAGCTTGGACAAGTGTGAGGGGCACGCAACACCTATAGCCCTGTGTGTTTCATCTATTGACTATTACGCCCATTTTAGTTCTCCCCCCGCTATTTGCTATTCATTAGTTCTTACTCCTCATCCCGCTCAGGAGTAATGCCCTGTGTTTCAGAGTAGTCCTGCCAGGATGTATGGAAATCTGTCAATATCGCATCCCACTCTGCCGCCAGCTGCTGTTTTCGTATCCCTATTGTGTCTTCGCGATGAAGTGCTACACTTTCCGCCTGCGCCCAACAGAGAAGCGATTGAAACCAGGCCTTCGCAGCTGGGGGTTCACGAGATTTCCAGCGCCTAGTAAGTAGCCGTTTGGCAACTATAAGTCCCAGGTCTATGTATTGAGTCATCACTCTATACTTTTTAGGCCTTTGATATAGACCTAGTATACATATCTCCCATGACCAATCTAGTGTGCGTTCCGTGCAGTGGGTTAAATATTTAGTGACCGTTTCCCAATCGGATCGGATGGCTGTGCAGGCCCATAGCATGTGTAGGAGGTTTCCACCTATCATATCACATCTGGGGCATTTGGCATCGTTTTGATTGAAGTATTGATTGATTTTGGCTGATGTCATATAGGCTCTGTGTGCTATGAAGTATTGGATGAGTCAGAATCTAGCATTTCGGAGGATGCGCATGGGACTCACTAGGATATCCTCCCACTCCCGCTCTGTGCTAGATCGCTGCAAGTCAGCGTCCCAGTGGGCCCGAAGGGCTACCAGTTGAGGTGTTGGGTGCAATCTCAGAGAGTCCACCAGCCATCTGGTGAGATGCCGGCCCGTGCCCAGTTCGTGTAGGTACTGTACTGTTAAGTGTGTGGCGGGTTCTTGCGTTATATCTCCCCATAACTCACGTAGCGTACTTATCATCGCAGCATGTAGCAAAAACTGGTCTTGCTGTAAGCTGGATTCTTCAGTGAGCGTGTCAAATGGCAACAGTTGACAATCACAATACAAGTCGCCTAGGGTTTGTATTCCCACCTCCTCCCATTGGGAGAGCTCTGCTCCGGGGATTGCTTGGTGTCTCCTGGGTGTGCCAAGCATGGGGAGAGAAGGCGCATATGGGGTGACTGACTGTGTGAGTCGTAAACTGCGGCGAAAGCAATTGTAAGCCACTTTCACCAGTAATTGGGTAGGTGATTTACCCGCTCTGCCGGGATGGAATAACGTCACTAACTGGGGATGGGTAAGACCTGGTTGTTGTGTAGCAGTGTCTGCCAAGCATCAGGCACTTAGCCAACGGGCAACCCACTCGAGTTGCCCAGCCAGGTAATAATGCTCCATATTGGGCACAGCGAGGCCCCCTTTGCTGGTTGGAGGATACAGCTTGGTTAGTGCTACCCTGCTGTGCGTTCCGTGCCAAATAAATTGCAGCATGTCTCGTTCGAACCCTCGAAAGAACCCTGGCCTGACATATAATGGTAGGTTTGTAAAGTGGTAGAGGAGTCGTCGGAGTACTACCATTTTCAGAAGCGCAATACGTCCCATGACTGCCAGGGGTAGAGTGCCCCAAACTGTCATCTGTGACCTTACTGCTGTGACAGCTCACATAAGGTTACCCTCTAGCAGATCCGCTGGTCCCTGTATATACGGATCCCGAGGTAACGGAAGGCTGTCAACTGCCAGTGCACTGGCGTGCCATTAATGGACAACTGTGGGTGGGAAGTGGACTCCGAGAAAGAGTACAGACACGACTTCTCCCAATTCACACGGAGACCTGATATAGAGGCAAAGTCAAGCAATACTTTTTCTATTGTTTCACACGGCAACCTGACGTCTTTGAGATATATTAGCAGATCGTCTGCGTACAAAAAAACAGCATGGTTGCCGTCCCCTAAGGGGATGCCCCACTCTTCCTGCGTCCTGCGCAGCGATTCGGCTAATGGCTCAATGGCTAGTGCGAACAGTAATGGGGAGAGCGGACAGCCCTGCCGCGTGCCTCGCTCAATTGAGATCGGATGTGATAAGTACGGGCCTGTTTTAACTCTAGCCATGGGTTGAGTGTATAGTAATTTAACGAGCCTGAGAAAGTTGTCCCCCAGATCATACTTACGTGGAGTAGCAAATAAAAATCCCCATTCTAGGGTGTCAAACGCTTTCTCTAAGTCAAGCACCAAGCAACCCGAATGTGCCCAATGCTCCCTCGAGTAGTGCGCCACCCTGAAAAAGCGTCTTAGATTTAGTGACGTGCAGCGAGCGGGTATGAACCCCTTTTGGTCTGCGTGTATTAATTGTGGTACAGGTGGGGCCAGCTTACACACTAATATTTTGGCTAGTACCTTGTAGTCGTATTTAGTAGCGGTAACGGGTGATACGAGCCTATTGTTTCGATATTTCTATCTGGTTTAGGTAGCGATACCAGTAAGGATTCCCGAAGTTTGCCTGGTAGTACCTCTGTCTCCTGTGCGCCATGGTATACCGAGAGTAGTTGCGGGGCCAGGGCCTGCTGATATGCTTTATAGTACTCGGCTGGCAGCCCATCGGGTCCTGGCGCTTTACCTGTGGCTAATGTTCGTATTGCTTGCTGTACCTCTGAAAGCGCAATCGGCTCATTTAATTCAGCTCTCTGCTCCGCCGTCACCTGATGTAGGACGAGCGGGGAGAGAAAGGATTCTAACTCTGCTGATGTAGCGCAGATCACTGATCTGTATACTCTGGTGTAGTGGGCGGTAAATTCGCAAAGAATATCGTATTGTCTAGTGAGTAACTGTCCCGTTGTGGATTGCAGCCGCAACGTAGGTTGTTGTGTGTGCTCTTGTCTGATCAACCTCGCTAGTAGCCTGCCTGCCCTATCTGCCGCAGCGTGTGCGTGCTGCATGCGCTGCATATTTCAAACAGCGTAGCCTTTCGAGAACCTCAGAATGTTTTTGCCTCTGGGAGTCAGGTCAGTTTCTAGTTTGGCCAGGGTATCTTCAATGTACTTTACTTTTTGGTCAAGCTTTCGTCGGATACTCCAACTCAGCCCCAAGCATTGCCCTCTAATCATGGTTTTGCTTGCATCCCATAACACACCCACATCAGGTACCGAGTCTGTGTTCTTTTCGAAGTACGTGTCTGTAGCTGCGCCTACTGCCTCCCTGAATGGGGGCTCTTCCAGTGCCAATGGCTGTAGTCTCCATAGGTGAGTGGTGTGTCCCACATTATCCCCCCGCAGTTGCAGTGTGTGGGTTTATGATCTGAGTGCGTTCGGCCGAGGTAGTCTGCGCTGGAGCATTCTGTCAGCAATGATGGGCTCACTACAAAGCTATCAATGCGAACATGTAATCTGTGCGGATGAGAATAGTGGGAATATAGGCGTGTCTGCGGATTTAGGGACCTCCATGCATCTGCTAGATCCCAATGGCATAACCACTCCCTCAGGCCCAGGGCATTGGATGTTGCGGCCGTTTGTTTCAGTGGGGGGTAAAGACCTGTCGAGGTTGGTGTCCAGCACTGCATTAAAGTCACCTCCTAGCAACCAGGAAACGTCGCACCAACGTGAGAGCAGCTCTGTCAGTGTATTCCAGAAAGCGCTTTGGTCTGTGTTTGGGGCATATATGGAGCCTAACACTATTTGCTTCACATTAAGGCGGCCTTTTGTCAGTATAAAGCGACCATACACATCCACCTCTGTCTCCTCGGGTGTGAACAGGGTCCCTGGCCTAACCCAAATTAAAGCACCCCTGGCATAAGAAGAGTAGCCTGTGGCAAGTATTTGCCCCTTCCATCTCTGTTGCAACTTACGGATCTTTGGCTGCGCTATGTGTGTCTCTTGCAGCAACGCCACATGAGCTGCGTGTCGCTTGAGATATGCATAAATTTCATATCTACGGGCCGGTGAGTGTATACCCCTAACATTCCAAGTAACTACATTTGTGGGCGGCATGTGTCATAGATACAAGCTAATGACACACATGGGTGATTTGGTGTGTCGAAGGTGAGGTGGCGGTGTGACAGATGTTTAGCAAACATTGATTGCGTCAGCATTATTTGCAAGTTCATGGTCATGACACCTCGGACAGCCACTAAGGAAGGAGACCATGTGGGGTTTAACTGGGGTAGAGCAGAGGGACAACATGTGTCTGCCCAAACAACAAACAATGCCATGTGGCAACTCTCTGGTTTTTCCGAAGGAGGGGGTGGGGTAGAGCTTGTGAGAGATGGGCTGGCTGTTAGGCCCGGAATGCATGCATATATGTGCGTTCTGTGCCTCCGCCTATGTGCTTTGCAGTTTACCTGCCACCGGGGGAGGGGAAGGGCAGTCAGTGCCTGTGGCTATGTGGGCTATAACTTGTGGCAACACATGAAAAGTGTGTACATGTTATGCAGATCGCCTTGTGCGCACATGCACGAGTATATACTTGTGTGACACAGGGATTCAGTGAGCTGCTACATTAAATCATCTGCCGTTTGGGGTGTCACTGTTGGGAGTTTTTGCGATTCTTCGCAGTTGAGCCACATCGCTGATGAACTGTCCTCGCTTAGAGATCGTTCCGAGGAGTCATCCGTGTCTCTATTTGCCTGGCGTCTCCTCATGGCTGCCGCCACCTGCAGGGCGTCCCGTCTCTCCTGTAGCACTTGTTCCAGGTTAGGCATAGTCTTAAGTTGCCTCGGTGTCCCCTCAGATCTCAGTCTGTTTCTCCTACGTCGGGTTCTTCAGGTTCCTGAGTTCGCATCATTACTGTTGTGTCTCTTGCCAGGCGAGGTATGATGACCTATGGTTTTGAGCCAGTCCCATGCTTCCTCTGCTTTGTTGAAAAAGTGAGTGGACCCATCCATGACCACTCACAGATGAGCTGGGAATATGAGGGAGTATTTTATGCTTAGTTCCCGCATTCGCCTCTTGACCGCCAGGAACGTGCTCCTCTGTCTTTGTACACCAAAGGCATAATCCGGGAAGAAGAGGACCTGGGAATTGCTCACTCCGACCTCTGACCTCTTCCATCTTTCTTACTTCTCTGAGCACCGCGTCCCTATCTTTAAATTTCAGGAGACGGAATAGGAAAGGCCGGGGCCCGGCGCCCGGCAGTGGGCGGCCCGTCGGCACTCTGTGGGCTCTTTCCACTGCAAAGATGGAGGAGAGTGAGTCCGCTGGTATCAGGGATTTCAGCCACTCCTTTGTATACGTCACTGCATCACGGCCCTCTTTTCCTTCTGGCAGTCCGACCACTCGGACGTTGTTCCTGTGGGAGCGGCCTTCAGCATCGTCCATCCTGCGCTCCAGTGAACGCAGTCGTGTCGTGAGCTCCTTTACTTCAGTGGGCATTGCCTTGGCGACTGGGATGACTTCCTCGACTTCCGCTGCCAATTTGTTGACTTTCCCGGCTAGCCTTCGGTGGTCTGCATGCTGCAGCGAGAAGTCTGATGTAATTTTGTCTATGCGACCTTCCAGTGACGTACAAGTTTGTGTCAACGTGACTCCAATCTGCGCCACTGCTTGGAGCACAGAGTCTATTTTGGACTCCAGTGTGGTGGTTCTGGAGGATTCTGGCGCTTCGGATGCTTGGTCAGGCTGCTTCGGAATTGTTTCCGACTGTGTGATTGCCGCGCCCGCTCCTGCACGTTGTCTACTCTTGGGGGTTAGCGGTACTCAGACTATGCGTGCTCATGGTGTTAAAGAAAATTACAGTGCTACTGTCCTTCTTTAACTCCCGGTGGGGGCTTACTCCTCTTGTTTCAGCAAGTGGTCCTATGCAGCACTCGGTAGTTCTGCGCACGGCCAGTGGCCTCTGCGGCCTGTGCTCAGGGTTGCGGCCCTGGCGGGCGTCTCAACTGGGACCAAGTCTTCTGTGCACACCTACGGCACCTGTTTACAGTTCCCAAGTCTTCTAACGCAGGGTTCCACTAGTTATCAGTGTCCGACCCTCTGCACTGCTGTTGTTGGTCATTCTCTGGGTCACGCCATGGTTGGGACAGCCACCACTGTGAGGCACCGGGTATGACGCACCATTCACTGGGATTGATGGTCTGCTGGATTAGTATCTGCTTGTGGCTCCCCACCGCTGGCTGGTACAGGCACCTCACCTAGCTTCTGAATTCTGGTGTTGTACACCGTCAATTCACCTTCGCTTTCCTACGATGTGGCTTCCAGCGGCTGCGTGTATCACTGCACCGGGAGATCCGTCTCCAGTAGAGGTCTAACCTCTAGTTGGGTAGCCTTCGCCTGCACCACCTCTCCGTGCTGCCCTTCTCCCAAGCGATCGGTGGGCACACACTGAATTTCCCACTGTTGCCTCCAAGGGGAACCTTTGCACGTAGGCCCAGGTTCAGTGCGTTCTCCAGTTGTGTTGTTAATAAGGCCTCATAGTCCACTGTCCCCAGCATGCTCCCATTCACTGTGGACGATCGTGCGGCCTTGCTGCGTGTTCCACTATGCTTGGGCCTAGTTTGGCCGCCCAATTTCACATAGGGCGGCCCAGGCGGCGACTCCCTCAGCGGCCTACTCGGTCTAGACTTCTGTTCCCCACTGCGCCACCCGCGGCCTCTACTGCGGGGCGAGCCAAGGCCCGAGTTATGGCTCCTGAATCCTTTCGGCGATTATCAGCGGTGTGCCAGTGCCCAGCGATGACTCGGCCTACGCTCAGCAGAGGCGCAGTCCTAGCGGCTCCGAGAGCGAACTAGTCGCCACCTGGGTAGTCGCTGTCCCTGTCTTAGGCTTCACGCCGGGCTGCTGGTGGACACCTCTGTAGGCTGCCTGCAAACAAGCCTGGGCTTGGCACAGCCCCCGGGACTCTTACCGGATATATCCGCACTGGGACCTCCCTTGCTGGAGCTTGCTGACTCCGGTTGCGCTCTGCAACCCGCCACCACGATTCACGCCAGGCGCTGCTCACCGCTTTCGTCGGTGTCTTCGTGGCTGGTATGCCGCAGTGTCGCTGCAATTCCCGGCGTCTCACGGTCCCGCGGTCGAGGATCTCACACCAGCGGGTCCGCTTCTTTTCACCGATATGGCCTTGGCTCGGCAAATGCATCGCCTCTGGCCATAGGATCTCGCTTCGGCCTGGCTGCTCCCCGGTGTCTCAAAATACTCTGCACCGACTCTCACCGGCGACCATTGCTCGGTGAGTCAGTTCTGGCAGCTCAATGGCAGCAGTGGCCGCAAGTTTGATGATGGATAATCGGGCCACGAGACGGAGCCTCCTCAGAGTGCGACCGCCATCATGGCTGGCTAGCCACGCCCCCCTTCAGACTTTCAGACCAATAGTCTCACTCTCATTTCTGCCCTCACCCTTTTTCATTAAATCAAAAATGGCTGTATGCTTTACTTGACAGTTTAAACAGGAGTCCCTTTTGGTTTGTTTCTAAATCTTTTTTTTAGCAATTTCAACATACAACAAGCCCCCCTTCCCGCCCAACCCAAACTTGCTCAGACAGGCAGCCACGGAATACAGATAATGGGTTATTTAAGGTTAGCAATTCCCCATTAACTGAATGTCTCTTCGTTCTTCCAGTGATTCAAGATCCTCTCAAATTTGTGAGGGCAGCCACGGGATTTATATACTAGCTCCTCCGCCCTCCTGCACCAGTCAAGTTTCCTTGCCCATTCCTGCACTTTGGGTGTAGTAGGGCTACCCCATTGTTTGACTATTTGCCGCTGGGCAACCGCAAAGGCAATGTTGCAGAAGAGCAATGTGTATCGCTCCAGTGTTTGCTCTCCCAATATACTCAATGCGCCCAACTGGGGTGTGAGGCGTAACTGCTCCTCCAGCACTCCTGATATCCTCTACCCTACTCTTTCCCAGTACTTCCTCACTTGCGGGCACTCCCATATGGTATGGAGCAGGGTGCCACTCCTTCACCGACCCTCAAGCACAGGTCAGTCTTGCAACGCCCCATTTTGTGTACCGTCATCCTCATATAGAACTCTCTATCTAGCAATTTTAATTGTATCAGGCAAAAACCTGCTCTTATTGCCACTTTCCGATGGTAACGACAGGCCTCCCCCCACGTATCATCCTCCAATCTACCTAGGTCTCGTTCCCACCTGAATCTGAATGAGTCTAGTGGGAGAGACTATGAGCTAGAAGTGTCACGTAGGTCAGTGAGATGGTGTGACTGTGCAGGGGGGAAACCAGTATCCTATACTCCAGGGGGCATTCCTCCGGCGGGTCCTCTAGTTGTTGGGTATGCTTCTTAAGGATGTGTTGCATCTGTAGGTATCTCAAGGACTAACTGCTCATCAGATCATACTCCCCCCATGGGTCTGTAAAGGGGATCAGCTGACCTTCCTTCCAGACATTCCCCAACACTGATATATCCAGTATGTCTCATTTTGTGTGGCCCTCAATCCCCTGAAGATACCTCAGTGCCTCCGACTCCCATAGCATTGTTATCAATGTTATTTTCCCTTGCCAGCCCATTGCTCTCACTGCCCTCCTCCAGGTGTCCACCACAACCGCCGACTGTGGCGGGAGCCCCCTCGACCTTCCTTCCCGATACAGGAAACGGATATAGCCTTCCGGGTCTAAAGCCCTTCTATCTGCCAGGAGGGATGGCTCGCACAGGTCAGAAAAACCCAGTCATTTACCATCAACAGTTTTGCTGCCCAGTAGTACAGCCTTAGGTTGGCAGTGCCCGTGTGGCCTCATCCATCTGTCGGAAGAAACTGTCTGGAATGGCATAAGGTGCATTTTGGAAGACATAAAGGAACTTGGGCAAATATATCATTTTGTGCAATGCGCCTTACCCATCCGCGATAATGGAAGGCTCCTCCAGTGGCTTATGTCTTGTCTATATGCCTCCAGAACTCTACTCAAGTTCTCCTAGAAGAAATGCTCTCAGTTGGCTGTGATGTAAACACCTAGATACTTGAAGCCTGCTGATTCCCAGCGGATTGGGAGGTGTCCGCAAAGGTGTCAGGGGATAGGCCACCGATTTGTGCCAGTTGATCTGGAGCCCTGTGTGTGTCCCCAAGACCCGCAATATCTCACTTATGTGCAGAAGGTATTGGCTGGGTCTGCCAGATAGAGAAGGAGTCGCATCTCAGACCCTGAATTTGACCAACACTACGGACCCAGACCGCAAGTGGATCGAAGGCCACTGCAAACAGCAAGGGGGATAGTGGACATCCTTGCCACATGCCCCTTTCTATCTATATTTCCTCTGACAGCATGCCATTAAGCCACACCCTGGCCATGGGGTCCTGGTAAAGTAGTAGAAGTAGTAGAAAATTCCAGCCAAATCCCATTTTTTCTAGTACTGCCATTTGGTAAGGCCATTCCATGGAATCAAATGTTTTTTCCGCGTCTAATGATAAAATCACAGTTGGTTCCCCAACTCTCTCTCTGGGGGCCAAGCAGTCAAAAAGGCACCTGAAATTGTGTCGCGTCACCCTACAGGGCATGAAGCCCATCTGATCGGCCGCCACCAGGGTTTCACTACTTGCAACATGCGACCCGCAAGGACCCATGCTAGGACCTTCACCTCCATGTTGAGCAGTGAGATAGGCCAATAGGACGTGCAGTCCTCCCATGGCTTCCCTGCTTTATATATAGGCACAATCCGGGCTCGGCGCAGGTCGTCCGGCAGTTTCCCCATTTGTCTGACACTCCTGAACAATTTACCCAAGTTGGGGTACTATCTGAGCATGGAGGCACTTAATACATTCAGCCGGGAAGCCGTTAGGAGCCAATGCCTTCCCTCTCTTAAAGTGGGACAGGTTCTCTGCTATCTCCGAATCTGCTATCTCGGCTTCCAATGTTTCCCAAGCCTCTTCTCCCAGGTTGGGGGTGGGGAGTTCTCGGACGAAGTCCAGCAACTCCTTCTCATCGCACGATATGTGCGACCTGTATACCTCTTGCAGATGCGTCACCATCTCCCGCACTATGCTTGCCGGTGTCTCCACCATCACTCCGTCCCTCCCTCTCAGTCTATGCATCGGTTTCTGTCCCTCCTCGCCAACCAGGCCAGAGGTTTCGCTACCTTGTTAGCATGCTCGTAGACCCCTAGACCCCCCCTTGTTTCATCTGATGACCTTAGCTCCCTGCTGAAAAATGGTTCGATAGTCCTCTCTAGCCTTATTGATCTTAATCGCTGATTCAAGCATTGGCGATGTGATGTATTCTGCCTCCCCTTGCACCAGTTTCATCTCCAAGTCCCGACACTCCTGTTCCCTCCTCCTTTTTCTTTCTCACTGTATGGGATATCAATTGCTCACTGTTGGAAAACAAGGCATTAGTTGTGAGGCCTACACAAATAATGAGTCTACATTCGTCCTTCACTGGGGACCAAACACCCCATTGTAGCGCTTGACTCATTGCAGAGCAGTCCAAGGCTTACTCAAGGGAGGTATTGTGGGCTAGTAATCGCCATTTACAGGTACGCAGAAATAACACTCAATAAATGATTGTCCAGTCTGTACTTTTCTTTATAAAAAGGAAGAGTACATTTATTACACACACACTACTCAATACTATGCATCAATTTACAAATATACATACGCTGTTGGAAATACTTCTTGACTTTGCGTAAACATTCCCACCCCTCCCGCAGGAGGGGGGGTCGTCTAGTACCACCCCTAACATGTATGAACATCATCTTGCCCGCAAATGCAATGGGTTGACCATAACCTACAGTGAGGGTCCTTCCCACTGGCACCACCCCCAGTGGCGGCCCACCCCATTATTTCAACAAGCATTTATAATGGAACACCTGCCATAGTGACACATAACCCTGAATGAGAGCATCTCATACTGACCATACAGTATACACACTTAAATCCCAGTGGCTGGCAGTCTGGTCGTTCAACTAACGCAGTAGCAAGAATACATGTCTAAGCATCACTTGTCTAAGCATTGCTTGGAATGAGGGGTACTTATCATATCTGATAACATGAACAATGCAAGTCAATCACAGCCCCTAAAATGCATCACATTTATAATCGCATGGCTATGCAATTACAACCAGGCACCCTGGCTAGAATGCCTATCTACATATTTCCAAGTTACTTATCATTTCACACATTGCATGTGACCTCCAATCCCCAAAAGGAACAACACCTCCTGTACAATTTTACCTTTCCACCTCTAGAGGATGTCTCCACGAAGACAATCCATATTCAGCCTCTCTCACATCAGTGTAGTCCTAATCATCAGCTCCCAGCTGAAGAACAAAAGTTCCAGCATTAGATAGGCTTAACAAACACAAATAAACCCTTGAGGGGTTATTTCCTTTAAGTCCCCCAGAGACAGAGGGTGGGTACTTTCCACTTTTGTGCTGGGGGAGTCTGCATTGCTCCTGCAGCTCCCCCTCCACCTTTGCAAACAAATGGCGGTGACCCCATCTTCCTGGGGTCACCACATGCTGGAAACGAGCAGGTTTGCTTCCAAACTTAGCCATGCCCTGCAGGGCATTATGGGGCTCTTTCCCCCCAGTGCATGAATATCTGAGCAGCGGCTCTCCCGCTGCTCCGGAGAGAGCCGTGCTGCCTGCGATGGCGGCCTCACGCCACTTCACATCTTCTCGGGGCCCCGTCCCACCCGGGCCCCCCGTCTCCAGGTAAGTTGGAGAGCAGCTCGGGGAGCCCACCCCTGGCTGCTCTCGCCAGCTCCCCGTCTGGCCAGCACCCTCGCATGCAGCCGAGGGAGCTGGCCTTTTATTCTGGTCTGCCCGCTCCTGCAGGCAGACACGACTCTGCATGCGGCCGGGCGGGGCCTCAGGGGAGTGCGATGGCACTCACCCTCTTTGCTCTTGCCACCCACCTTCATGGGGAGCGCAATGGCGCTCCCCGACTTCTTCTTCTGCGGGGCCCAGAGATGTGGTCTCAGGCCCCTGAAACCTCTTCACGGGGGGCACGACAGCGCTCCCCGGCTTCCTCTTCGGCGGGGCCCGGACATGGGGTCCCGGGCTCCTGGAACCGCTTCATGAGGGGCGCGACAGCGCGCCCCGGCTTCCTTTTTCGTCGGGGCTCAGGGTAGGCGACTGGGCCCCTGGGGGCCAATTCAAGAGGGGCACGATGGCGCTCCCCGACTTTACTTCGCGGGGGCCCAGCGTTGGGAGCCTGGGCCCCGTAGGCACCTTCACGAGGGGTGCGACGGTGCTCCCCGACATCACCTTCTTCTGGGGGCAGCCCCCGGGACTTGACCCACCCCGGGGGCACATCAAAAACGGGCGGCGGAGCCCCTCGTGCTTCATCGGTTACAGGAAAGGTCAAAGGTCGCCTACCTTCTGGGGTGCATATCTCGGCCTCCGTGAGGCCGATTTGACAATCTTGGCCTCTTCTCGCTCCTGATGGCCAGCCCTAGCCACCTGGAGCCCTTTTCACTGCCCTCCTGGCCTCCAAGAGGGTGAACTCAGCAAGGAGCTGTCTTCACTGGCTCCCTGCACCAGCCTTTCGGGCTCTCCTTTTGGGCCTCTCTTCTCCTTGCACAGAGGCCCAGGCTTCCTCTTACTGGCCCTGGACTCCCTCAAAGGTGCAGTCCAGAGTCCTGGGGCAGTCAGGGGGTTCCTCCTTTCAACTGCCCATGGTGCCAGTCTCCAGCACCAGTCTTCCTCAGCAAGACCACACACCAGAGAGAGCTCCTCTTCCTGTGCAAGACCTTTTTAAAGAAATTTGAGGGGGCTTGCAGGAATGCACTTCTGCCCTATCCTGCAGTGACACATCACCTGTCTGCCCCTGATCCCTCCTTCCTGCACAGGCCTCTGGGATACTTCAAGATGGCGTCGTCCAGGGGTCTCATGCCACATGGTCTCTGAAAAGCCCCCTTCCCCCACTAGCTGACTTCATGGCCCGGGCCCGGAGCAAGCCTGGTGCCTGGCACCGGGTGACAGCTGCTGATTGATGCCCTGCAGCTTCACCCCATCTCTCCCTCTTGGAGAGAAGACCTTCACCCTTGGGAATGCTTGCAGTAAAGGGCTAGGCCTCTGATGCTACAACTTTGGGAGGAAGGTAATTAATCCAGCCTGGCAGGGTCACACCAGGCCGGGCTCTGGTTCTGGGCTGAGTCAGAGGAATATGACATTTCTGGATGACCCATAAGCAGTACAGATATGGCTTTTGGACATAGCAGAATGGTTCTTTTCACACAACTTACAGTGTACTTTGGTGCGTGTCTGGAGTTTGTAGGCCCTAGGGAACTGAAACTACCCCATGTGGTCTCTTTCTCCATAGAAGAATAATGGAGTGTTCTACAGTAAAACAGTAAAGCACACTGACTGTCCCTTACATGTGTCTCCCCACATTATAAGGCCTATTCCATGTCACCACTCAACTCTGCATAGTCCCTTCCACACCATTCTATCTGTACCAGCTCCTGGGCTGCGCACAACAGGAATCTCCCCCGCACAGCCCTTACATGGGTGCACACACGTGTGCCCACGTGTCCACATGTAACCAGTCCGGTGCCCCTTACCCTGGCTGCAGCACAGCGGCCTTATCTCACAAGGCGGACACCGGGGGGAACCCACATGCAGTCCTTTTTATCATGAGTTTACCGTGGGGAGTCCCAACTTATGAGGCTCTCCCACAGTAAAAGCTCCAAAATCAGGTGTTCAAAAAGCGAAAAATCCGGGCGGCTCAGATGGTCAGAACCACCTGCTCACACTCACGGACCACCGTCTTGTATGCCTCTCTTAAGACCTCCCCCGAGTCCATCGACCCCTTGCTGTCTTTGAAATAGCTTTTAGATGCCTTGTCAGGTATTTCTGGGTGTCCCAGTCAACAAGTTCTCATGGGTTTAGTCTCTGTCCCGGGTTCTAACTCCCCTGTTGCGTTTGGAATGCGGTACCTTGTGTAATACGGCCCCTGAGGGAGGGCCAACCTGCTGAGCCCAATTAACTTGAGGGTAGGATCCGAGCCCCTTGTGGCAGCCACACAATGTCCTCCATGATGGGAGTTGCCCTGCTGGGGCAGAAAGCAGTTGTCTCTGATAATCAAAGCTCTTTTCGCACCGCACAAGGATCTTGGGTGTTCTGCAGAGGTTCCTGCGGTGTCCCAGTTGTCACCAAGTGTGGTAGGATGGCTGGGGTATCTCTTGGAACTGAGTTCGGGTGGAGGCAGG
The DNA here is from genome assembly GCA_963921515.1 of Calotriton arnoldi. Taxonomy (NCBI): domain Eukaryota; kingdom Metazoa; phylum Chordata; class Amphibia; order Caudata; family Salamandridae; genus Calotriton; species Calotriton arnoldi. The sequence continues at coordinate 770,247 of CAWUFW010000022.1, read as the reverse complement.
CAGGGGATATTTTACACCACTGCAATGTTCGCTCCTTCCCGTCTTATCATTTTAATATAAGGATGTAAATCTGACCGTAGAGATCTCAAAAAGTGGCAATATTGAGGTTAGCCCATAAAGTGAGACAAGACAACATTCTCAAGAAAAGTCTAGGTCTAGAGAATTGATACTCCGTGATGATTCTCGAGTACCAAATCCATTCTGCATTCAAGATGTCAGAACTCATAAGATACATTGATGTTCAGTGGACGTGAAAGGGGGTCTTTTGCATTTTTTTTTGGTTAGACTGAAAACCTAATTTATTGTGGCCCTTGAGGATTGTTGCCGAGTAAGCATGAGCTTGGAATGTGAATGTAGTCTGTGAATAGGATTTGTAGATGCCCATGGAAACGTTTCTACTCTAATTACTCCTTTTTTATATGGAACGTAGGGTGCACATCTAAAACATACTCCGAGATCTATGTGCCAGGTGCCTCTTAACCTGCTAAAATATATTGAAATAGCCTTAAAGCAGCAATAGTTCCAAATACGTTTTCAAAAAGCTTAGATGGTGGTAAAAGCAATCAAATGCTATAAAGTGTTACTTTTTTAGAATTATATTTTCCACAGTTCTAAGCTATTGACACTCCTACTAACCTTTGGCTTTTTGTTTCTTATTAGAATGAAGTGATTGTCCCTGAATGATCATCAAATGATAGTAACAATTAAGAGTGAATTAGAGGGAATATAAGGTACATGTATGTTATTCCTGAAAATGTATCCATTTATAAAAAGGAAAAGAATTTGGGCTAAAAAAATATCTTGCAGGAAAATGAATCTGGGAACCACATAATCATGACATGCTATAAGAATGGAGATGCTCAGATATTATTTTCATTTTTAATGTTTTTAATGGTAGATAACATGTTTTTCTATTGCCCATGTTAGGCCCAGCCACACAAGCAAATGTGCCCTATTCTTCAGTCACCATCAGTTTCTCAATGGCCTCAAGAGCATCTGAACAGAGAGGTGAGATGCTTGTCTTTAAGGATTTTAATGTTGAGGATTTTTGCTTGGATGGGGAAGAGGAGACTGTGAGGATGAGTTTTTTTTTCTGCGACTAAAATCAAAATGCATAGATCTTTGAAAGTAAAGCATTGCTTTCACAAACATTGCCTGGTGTTACTTTACTACTGAGTTCCCAGTAGCGGCTGCAGGCAGGGGAAATCGGTTGGGCAGCACAGAGGAAAAAAATAAAAACAAACAAAACTTATCTGCAGCCTGACATCCGCCACCTCACCATTTCTTCAGCTCGGATGCTCACACAGGCTCCTAAATTGCCCTGAGCCAATCCAGACGCTACTCTCAGCTGACTCATGGAAACATGCTGAATTTGTCTTGGTGTAATTATCCTACACCAGTACACATTTTAGCAGCGCATGCACGTCTGCATTCTGTTTGGAGCAGCAACATGCAGGTGACAAGGGGGCTTTCTTATTTACACTTCCAGCTGGGCCCAAAACAAAGGCCTGATTTAAAGAGGTCCAGTCTTCCTTCTCAGACAGCAGGGCAGTCCTCAGGCAGCAGGGCAGTCCTCTGGCAGCATGGCATGGGTCCATGAGTGGACAGAAGATTTGGTCTGATGGTCAAATATTTATACTTTGTGCTAGCTTTGGAGTTGGAGAAATGTCTAAACCATCCCCTCCCCCCCCTCCCCCACACACACACATCTGGTTTGGGATTTTCCTTCCTCCCTGCCGTGGTCCCAGAATGTCTGGAGTCACAAAAGGCTAGTGTGAAGTTATTTGTGTGTTTTTGTGTGAAATGCAAGTGTGGTAGGTGACAGCTCCGCCCCTCCCATTAGGTCAGGATGGCCCATCTTGCCAACACCCACTCCCCCTTGTGTGATGGGGGGGAATACACAAAGGCCAACTGACAACTACATTTAGTCATGTGACCCAGGATACAGGCTGCAGGCACCAAATGGTTAGGACAAGAAAATACCAACTTTCTGTAAGTGGCAGTTTCAGAATTGTGATTTAAATTCCGACTTTACCCTTAAAGAGTGCTTTAAATTACAATTCATTAGAGACCAAATTCGACTTTCCTACCTGTTCCCAATTAAAGGTTAGCACTGTAAAGGGTAATCCAATGTTATCCTGTGGGAGAGGTGGGTCTTGTAGTACTGAAAAACGAATTTAAGATTTTTTTCTCGACCAGGACATGTAAAACTTAAAAATACATGTTCCACATATTAAATACACTCCACCCTGCCCCGTAGGCTGTTTAGGGCCTACCCTAGGCATGACTTACATATATTAACAAGCATTTGCAATGCAATAGGTCTCGCAGTTACCCGAGTTTAAGCTAATGGCATTGTAAATGACAATGCCTTTTATTTATATTTTTAAAACTAAAACAAAAATAAAAGGCATTGTTAGTTGGAATGTCAATAGCTCAAACTCGCATAAATGCGAGACCTATTGCATTGCAAATGCTTGTTCATATGTTGTATTGGCAGTGCCCGGTCACCAGAGGGCTGGAAGGAGCTTGTGCGAGCACTGCTCTGATGCCTGTTTGACGCAGCTCATGCACGGTCAGTGGTTGGCATTGGTACTAAGAAAGTTTTTCGGAAAAAAAATTGAACTCAATTACTAGCTCATTCATCTCTGACTGCAGCCTCTTGATATTTGTAAAATAAAGTTCTGTTTATTAAACGCCTATGTTTTTTTAAAATTTATTTTTTAAACAGTGATTGCAACTTGTATCAGTTCTTTATTTGTAAATAAAGCATACTTCATTACAACAGGCTTCGCATATGAAGCTAGCCAGTGATGTTCTGAGACATTGGAGTGGCTAAGCACACTCTTCCACACAAAAAAGCATTCCTGTGCAACCACACTCTTGCCACCCCGGCCAAGTTCAGTGCGACGTGACGAGAGCACACTTGTGTACCTTAAACACAGCGTCAAACGGTTCCCATATAGGACACATTGGACACGTGGGCCTTCCAAGCCCACACCACCTCCGCCTTGCAGACCCTACAGGTCAGATACTACATTCAAGTCAAAGAATTCAAAGAAAAGAAAAACCGGCCTGGAGCAGCACATCAGGCATGGACCTGGGAAACTTGGCAGCTACTACAAGGGCGCAATGCACAAGTGACACACGTCCGCTACACAACTGACAATTACAATGTCAAGGCCTCCATTTCTTTTCCTCAAGATTAACTACGTTAATTGACCATAAAACAATGGCAGGAAGAATGTATACATATTGGCGACCTGTTCATACCTTATAATTTTATGTTGTCTTCGACTTGCAATGCAAATAATGCCAGTTACCCTGTCTGAGCTGCATCTGTTTAAATGCCAATAAAATATTTTATTAAAAACGGTAGTGCAGCTTTAAAGGCCTGTCTGTAAGACACTTGGCACACAGAGGTTTTTCCTGCCCATAAGAGGAGGCGGGCATTCTCCTTACGGATGCTTCAGATCCCTGCTGTCTCGCGGAGCTTGCAGTTCCGGCCTCCACTCGAAGTTTAAATTCACATTCTCCAAACCCACTGGGCCGCGGGGGTCAATACATTCCACTGTAGGTGCTAATTAAACTACAGTTTTACCGCAATTGAACAGGGAATGCGAGGGCAATTTTTTTTTACCTCCCATCTAATCAAGTCTGACACGCCTCTGCTTCATTCCCTCAGGCCCGTTTCTACTCCAAAATTTCCCCCCTTTATCTGCCGAAATGTGAGGCAGCGTTTACGTGGTGGCAGAGAAAGGCCCTGTGCAGGGATGTAGGTGGCTACAAGTCAATATTAATTAAAAACGACAGCTTTGTTCCACTAGTTCCACAGAAAAAAATGCTAAGTGTCCAATAAATCATGAGATGTGGCGAGGTAGAAACAGCGTGCATAGTGCAAGGCAATAGATCACAAAACAGTTCCACAGAAAAAAATGCTAAGTGTCCAATAAATAATGAGATGTGGCGAGGTAGAAACAGCGTGCATAGTGCAAGGCAATACATCACAAAACAGCTACCCGCTTATAACACCGTGGTAGGCCTACCTGCTTCCCTCCCTTAGCGGTCACCCTGTGAAGTAGCGCTCAGTCTCTCTGTGACGGGACTCGCTGTACTGGGTCTATGTGGGCTACTGTATCACTGCTCCAGATCTCAGACTTCTCTCCAAGCACTCACCGGGCGCAAGCTGAAAGAGACGCCGTGAGCGTGCACATCGGCTGTCCGGGCGAAAGCTGAAAGAGACGCCGTGAGCGTGCACATCTCCTGTCCCCCTTCGGACGCAAAACCCACAACAATAGATCTCGCCAAGGCGAGCAGCGTATGCGCTGCGTCGCTAGGCGAGACCTAAAAAGGAATGTTTAGACCTGGCAAAGGATTATGTTGCCAGGTCGAAATGGCAGTTTAAAACGGCATACAGACTACAATGGCAGACCTGAGACATGTTTAAAAAGGTTACTTAAGTGGGTGGCATAATAAGTGCTGCATGCCCGCTAGCAGCATTACACTTACAGGCCCATGGTATATGTACTACCACTTTACTAAGGACTTATAAATAAATTAAATGTGCCAATTGGGTGTAAGCCAATTTTACCATATTTAGAGGAAAGAGCCTTGGCCCAAGACAGAATAGAACAGCTGCTAGTCACCCACGTGGGCACTGGACATTGGCCCTGACCTATTAAAAGCTACTGTTTTACCTCACCAAGCTTGGGTGGACCTTTTATTGATTTGTGCAGGGTCTGCAGGTCCTTTTTTGTCTATATCGACTAATAGCAGGTGCGTAGAAACCTATTACCATCAAGCATCAGCACCTGAAACCAAAATAGTCAATACTTCAATAGTCCAGTGGTTAAAGTTGCTGAAGGTTGTACAGCATCTAGCTCCTTGAAGACCAAGCAGTGGTTAAAAAGTTGAATATAACCCAGGAGGCAGCACACCAGTGGCGGTGCGTCCATTAGGGCGCTGGGGCGTTGCCCCACAAGCCGCCCGCACCCCGCAGCTCGAGTCCCGACAGACAGCCGACATTAAGATAATGCATGTCAGTCAGAGTCAGCTGAGTCATCATGACGCCTGACCGCCCACCCCCTTTGGGCGGTCTGGCGTCATGATGACTCACCTGACTGACATGCATACTGAGGCCAGGGGGTGGGGCGGCCGCGGAGAGCACTGCAGGCAGCAGCACAAGTGCGCATGACTGGTGAAGGTCGGCGAATTTTCCGACCAGCCCAGTCATGCGCACTAGGGTTGCGTCTGGCTGGCGGCTGCGCATCGGGAGAGCGAGGGTTGCTCAACGCGGCAACCCTCGGTCTCCTAATGGGCAGCAGGGCGGCGAGTACCCCTGCTAAGCCAATCCTGGCGTTGCTGGAGCAGCGTCGGTATTGGCTGAGAGGGGTTTGGTGAAGTGACGCGGCTGTAAGTTGAAGGCAGAAGGCGCGGTACCTGGCCCAGGAGCAGAGGAGGCGCGGACCCGGCGGTCAGGTAAGTTTTTTATTATTATTAAAACTCCCCCGGGCCGGCCCCCACCCCCCGCGACTTCCCCCCGTGACTTCCCCCCGCGACTTGAGTATGAAATGTCGCGTGAAAGTAGAAGAATGCGCTCGTTCGGATGGGGTCTGCGGGCATCAAAGTCTTTTGCAACCACTAAACACATCACATTTCTATAGAAGGGATAAGTAGCTAAAGAAAACGGAAGCAGAAATTAGATTGGCTCATAAATGTGAAACTCTTGGTGAGTGGAGAAGCCAACTTTCACTAACACCTCCCCTGCAACCGTAACTAACACCATTATTGGTGCGAGACAGGTCTAATCATGGCTTACTATTTTAAGATACAACTCATTTTGAAATGTCGCGTGAAAGTAAAAGAATGCGCTCATTCGGATGGGGTCTGCGGTCATGCGGGACACTCTTTTCTGAACTGACGCTTCACGTGGTGCTGAGATGGAAGACGGCTTCACCAATGATTAATGATGCCACGGCGTGCGCTCTGATAGGTGGACATTTCACTTGTGCAGTTGAAATCAGGTTAAGCCAAGCGCAAACATTATTGTTTTCTTAAGGAACCTATACATCTATGTTAAAGAGCTAGCTACAGGACAAAGCTGCCGTTGCAACCCGTTTGCGCCGGCATTGTTATGTTCTTTATGTGCTTTGCATTTGTCCTTTCTCTTCCCACTCTTGGAATGACAGAGTTCGGGTTCTGGAACTCGTATGATCGGAATGGGTTCGGCACTTACCTGCTGTTGTTGGTTTCTGTCGGCTATGATTCCTGTAAATGTTTTCAATAACTACGCGTTCATCTCTGGTCTTAATGGCATGTTACTAGGCCTCCACACACAGGTGTGACCGCTCAGTGGTTGCTGACACACTGGGTGTGCATTGTCACACTTGTTCTGGGCTGTCTTGATAGTGGATGAAAGCACGTGCCTGGGCTGTCTGAGTTTGCATTTCTGCACAACTATGGGAGGCTCGAAAATCAGTGCCAGGGAGGCAATGTGGTTGACTGTCACATGCACACATGTTCTTGCTGGCCATGCTGTCTCGTGTGCCAGACTAGACAGCTGTATTTGTCCGTGGCGTGTGGACTCGAGACGATAATTTTTCCCTCACTTGAATCCCCGGGAATGTTCCGCTGTTGTTTTTCCTCAAGAACACGACGTTGGTTCCGTGCTCCTAAATGACTACAGCTGAGTCGCACATTTCAGGTCAGGGAAAGCCGACGCTTTCATTGCAGATCCGTCCATTGTATCAGGCGGCAGCTGAGTGTGTCCTTTTCAGTTTTAAAGAGACAGGCAGCAAGTTCAAAACTCAAAATATAAATACTTTAATATGGCACGAAAAAGAAAGAGGAAATATTTTATGGGACGAGGATTCACTTGGGTGACGGTATCAGCAAGATGAGATCTTTAAACTGGAATTGTATAAATGTGTTTATTTCAGTGCAAAGGGCAGTTAATTAGTCTGTGCCACCCTGGGTTAAAGATCTTTAAAAATGCATGTCCACTCTTTTAAATAGCGTCCTATCTTCTTTTTTTCTGTCGTTCTTTTCTTCTTTTCACTTTCACCTATTTCTACGTTTTCAGGGCAGAGAGCACTGTGCACAAGAGAGAAGGAAGAGGGGTACTGAGGGCAGCGAGCAATGTGCACGGGAGGGATGGAAGAGGGGTACTGAGGGCAGCGAGCCCTGTGCACAGGAGGGATGGAAGAGGGAGGGTACTGAGGGCAGAGAGCCCTGTGCACAGGAGAGATGGAAGAGGGGTACTGAGGGAAGAGAGCCCTGTGCACGGGAGGGATGGAAGAGGGGTACTGAGGGCAGAGAGCCCTGTGCACGGGAGAGATGGAAGAGGGGTACTGAGGGCAGAGAGCCCTGTGCACAGGAGAGATGGAAGATGGGTACTGAGGGCAGAGAGCCCTGTGCACATGAGAGATGGAAGAGGGGTACTGAGTGCAGATGATCAGAGTGGTGTTCTTATCCTTACATCAGTCGCTGCGCTTAAGCGGGATCTCTCTCACTTCATTTATTTATGTATTTAATTGAATTGTTGTGCGCTGACTTTTGGCTGGTGGCCACTTTGTAATGCTGTTTTGGATATTGAGTCTAGGTGTATTTCATGTGTAACCAAAACCCCTACATACGCACAGGATGAGCAAAATCTGACAGGCTCAGGTCACTTGTTCTTTACTCAGTTCACAGAGCTCCTCTGCGGCACTTCAACATTTTTCAGGGACTTTTTCCTTGCATGGGATGGGAGGCATCCTGTGAGTTTTGTAGAGAGCTAGAAAAGCCTCCTTGAAGAGGCAGGTTTTCATTTTTTCCTTTGGCACTGCCAGGTGGGAAGGATCCTGAGTTCTGGGCAGAAAGCATTCCAGGGCTGTTCTTCACACCTTCTAGTTTGCTTGAAAATGCACCATTTGCCCACTCTTTTTTCAAAATTTTCTCGGGGGGAGAACCCCCCCGAACCTCCCGTAGGTGGTTCAGGCTCGCTCGCTGCGCTCACTCGCCGCACTGAAGTATGACAATTGTTTTACGCCTCACCACTTTCAAATGTCACCAGCCGCCACTGCGGCACACTAAAGATTCTATTTAGTCTCTCAAAGACCTAGAGCTGGAAATAGCTGGCAAAGGAAGTGTGACGCTGGTGACCATGTTGTAAAAAAGTGCCCTTTTCTGAGAACTGTAGTGAAACCTCACAGACTCAACCAATAACCCAGAAGACAGAAATCAGAGGAAAAACCATTCCATTGAAGATGGAGGCCCCTGCCTTCATGAGAAGACCACGTGTCACGTTGTGTTCCCAGACAAGATTGTTGGTGAAAAGAGCAGCAAAGTTGAGTCTAACCACATAATATAGATATTAAGATCAAAGCCTTTGGCAAAAACCAGCGTCTAAAAATCCACAAAAAGTATTTGTTTTTAGAATACAACATCAAACGTTGTTACCCTAGAAAGATCTCACATTATGTCATAGCCTGGGATGTTCAAAGCAACCTTAAAATGACAACCGTACCTAATGACTGGGAAAAGGGTGGGAAAAGGCTGTACATGGAAACCTGCCTCAATGCCCCAACGCCCCCACATGACGAATAGTCTTGAACTGACAGAATATATCGTTTTTCTACACATAGACAGCTGCCTGGACGATCAAATAAGGAGTCAGTTCATGTATTAGTGGATATCAGATGAGGCCAAAATCTCTATAGCCATACTGCTCTCAGATCAGGCCTCCAAAGAGCCAGCGATCTGTGTCTGATTCTTCTGATAGGCCAAGGGCTTTCTACAAAACACCAGAACCACATAAGGCCCGCCTGCCATAAACCTAAAACCATGACAGTTCCCATCAATAAAAAAAACACTCTTAGGCCTAAAAGACAAAAGGGAAATTCTCAGAAGTTACATTTCGATTTTCTACAGATTGCAACACGATGCAATAAGCAGCTTCTTTTAACTTGGTGGATGAAACCCTCAAACTTGATGCATAAAAATATCCTTCGGTACAACATGCAGAGGATATTTATCATTCATTATTTGGCACATATTGATGTATTCATTTGTGCGTGAATGTGTTGGTTAACTGAGCAATGGGTGCTTTCTTTTAGTAGCACTGCTTAGTTTATTGCCACATCAGAGCATCGGGCCTGCTTTTCGGGTGTGTGCTATCACTTCCACGTTTTGTCCATTCATCATCCTGTTTGAGGACATATGTGTTGGTCAAGGAATATTGAGTAAGTCCATGAAGTATGCAAGTTACCATTACAATACACGGTAGTATGCTACTCAAAGGCTTCACCTAAGGAGCACCAAAGGCCGAGAGTTGTGAATCTTTTATTTTTTGTCATCATGTAATGTTGGATCTAGCAGAAGAATTCCTGTAGAAAACCATTCACTGCTAAGTATGTTTGTTTCTGAGGTGCAGTTGATTTGTTTTGAGAGAAAAGTACAGGCACAATTTTTTTTTGTAATTGTTAAATTATACAAACTCGAAATTCTCAGAAGTTAACATAATTTTTTTTATAAAGAACCTAGTAAAGTACATGAGGGTGGGATTGATAAAAATGCATTTATTGAAAGTACCTAAAAGGATTTGCTGTTGTTTTGCTGTTTCCTACTCTGTGAATGGAACTGCTTTTTCAAATCTAGCCGTGTCATTTACATATTTGACAGATTGGGTCATAAATAAGCTGCATAATAATTTAAAGAAAGTTTGCAACTATGTGTTGAATTTGCCCAATTCCAAATTTGACTACCTCTCTCTGTGATAACCTCGGCAATGAATATCGATTTTGTGACTTTGAAATGTGTATAGCCGTAGAGGTCTCCTGCACTCTGCACGGGTGACAGCCTCACTCGACTTTCTTTCTTCCTTTGCAGGCTGGATAGCTCAGGAATTTGCACCGCCGTCTGAAGACCTTGAGTGGAATGCACTGTATAGATGGGCTGTGGAGCGACTGCAGCTTGCTCAGATACAAATGTAATTTACACTTTACAAACTCGTATTCGATGTGTGTATCTTTTAAATAGCACCGAACAAAAGCCATAAGGCATTGATTACAAGAGGTTTGCGATTCCCAGCCTCAGTTTCCAGACAGTAGTCACCATGGAATGTGTTCCATCTGTGTAGCCTGTGTCACTGCACTGTCTCACACATTATTAATCCGAGTTTCAAGCCTGCATGGGTGGTGCCATCACGTTACTTCAATACTGTCTGTCCATGGAGGCCCATTCTGCTAACATCGCAGGCAGGGCCGAAAGGGAAATGCTTACTTTAAAATTACATCTCTGAAAATTAGAGATGGATGGAAGCGAGTAAGCTAATACTGGTAATAAAAGTGTATTTCCAAACTGCTCCAACGTTTAGCAAGAAAAACACAAAAGAAGGCTGAAATTAATCGCAGCCTCTGGTATTTACTTTGGGTCACATTACAGACCACCGTTCTTTAATTCACTGTGCCACTAGACACTGGGCACAACCATATGCAAATGAGTCTTGGTCCCACCTCCCCTAAAGGGACAGCCGCGCCCCTCGTCACTGGAATACTAGAAATCACAGACATGTTTTAACCTTGTAGGGACTCATCGGTTAGGTGTTGTTAAAGTCTTTGGGCACAGCAAGGTACATGACTCGTCTGGGAATATCCATTGCACGGAGAGTCTCTCACCGAGAAAACCAAAAAGGTGATGCTGGAATGCTTAGTAATTACCTTGGGCTGCGTTGCAGTCCAGTGTTTGTTTTCTCATTGTGCCTCTTCTGGGAGGGTCAAACCACATGCAAACCAGTGTTCGCCCTCCTTCAAAAGACACGGTCCTTTTTCAAATGGCAAGACCACACTGCACGGGAAAGCACCCTAGTAGAACTGGTGAATCACGTTACAGAGATGGGTGGAAACACTGTAAAACCGCAAGTCCCATTAATGATCAACAATTGAATTTGAAATATGCACATGTGAGAATCACTGAAGGGGCTCAAGAGATCCCAAAAATAACAGTGCTTTACATTCTGTTATGGTAGGGAATTGGGTTACTGGTTGAGGGGAGTGAAACCCTATTCAAGCAGCAACCAGAATTCATGTCAGGTAGAAACGCAAGCAATCCTCGGGTAGTTTGGCACAAAGCAGCCCAGCCTAAGGTAGAGGCAATGTGCAGAGTATTTATGCAGCACTTCAAACAGTAATTAAGAGAAAACATAGCACAGGAAAAACCTCACACCACTTTAGAAGTACAAAGTAAAATGTAATACATTATTTGAGACCAAAACGACAAAAATCCAATTAGTAGAAATGAAGATATGCAATTTTAAAGATTTAAGTGAAATTAGGGTCATATTTACAAGGAAATGTCGGATCACGTAGCTGCGCCAAATTTGGCAGCGCCACGCTCCGACATTTCCAAAACGCAGGGATTCGCCGTATTTACAACAATACGGCGCACCCCTGTGTTTTTGCTGGCGCTAAAATTAACTGCCTGGCGCCAACACAGGCACCCTTGCACCATAGTGCAAGGGTGCCTGCGTTGCAGGGAATTATTGTTTATGTGCAGGAAGGGACACCTTCCTGCACATAAACAGTCAATAATGGCTATTTGTTACTTCTATGTGTGCTGCATTCTGCAGCACCCATAGAAGTAGCAAATCGTCATTATTTAATGATTGTTTATGTGCAGGAAGGGACACCTTCCTGCACATAATCATGAATGGTGTTTTGCTATTTCTATGTGTGCTGCAAAATGCAGCACACATAGAAAATGAAAAAAACGAGGAGAAATAAAAGTATTTTTCCTCGTTGCGCCATTCTAACGCCTGGTATTGCATGGTGTTAGTTTTTGGCACTGCTTCAGATTTACACATTCTTGTACATCTGGGCAGCGTCAAAATGCAATGGGTGTTGTGGTAGAATGCCCACAGCAACACTTATTGCACGGCCCTTTCACGCAAAGTGATGCGTGTAAAGGGGCTATATTTACAAGGCTGCTTTAAGCCACTCAAAGTGGCTCAGCGCCGCTTTGTAAATTTGGAGAAGGGCATAGCGACACCAGAATGTTGCTAAAAGTGACGTTCTGGTGGCCCTACTCACTTATCAATATACCCCCTAGTTTCTAAAAGCACAAAGTACCAACTGTGTTTATCTGGTCGCGCCACACCGAGACAATGCCACATGTTCAGGCTGACCGCGATGGAGCGCGGGTCGGATAAAGGAACCGAGTTAGGCATGCTGATCAAAGTACCTTAAACCCGGGGCACAGAGCGTTGCAAGCCCCAGCATCGAGGATGTGTCGCGCATAGGCAGCTGCGAGGAATTGCATTGAGGATTGTGGTGATAACACGGCAGAGGAGCTGCGGGGTCCTACGTTGGGGATGCGTCTCACTGTGGCGGTAACAATGCGAGGTTGCAAGGCGATGCGTCATGCTGCATCAGTTCTGCCCAAGGGACCACATTTGGGATGGCACCTTTAGGCCCACTTCCAAGGGTCCAGGACTGGGGTGGCACCACTTGGGGAGCAAGACTCACAGCAGGCAAGGTTCAGGTGCTAGGTTCAAGGTGGTTGCATCCTTTTCTGTCCCCCAGGCTCTGATCAGGAGGCAAGCCAACTAGCCCTTGAAGTAATTCTGGTGGTCCTGGGTCCAAGATGCAGGTCCAGTCCTTCTCACTCAGGCAGCACGTCAACAGGGCAAAAGGGCAGCAGAGTAGCAGTCCAACTTGCAGCTCAGCAGTCCTTCTGAGTCTTCCACAGGTCCATAGGTGTACTGAAGAATTGGGTCTGAGGGTCCTATATTTATACTTAGTGCCATCTTTGAAGTAGGAGAAGGTTCTGGAGATTTCCACCCTCAGAGCTGTATTGTAATTTCGTGCCTCACTGCCCCAGGTTGTCTGGGAGCACAAAATACTACTGTCAAACTCTTTGTGAGTGTGCTCAGGCAGAGTCTTTGTGATGTGCAAGTGTGGTAGGTGACAGCTCCTTCCCCTCATCAAGTCAGAAATAGCCCATCCTGCCAACACCTACTTACCCTTTGTCTCACTGTCTTGTAGCAATACACAAAGACCAACTGCCAGCTACATCCAGTCATGTGACCCACGATCCATGCTGCATGCACCAAATGGTTAGGACAAGAAAATGGCAGCCTTCTAAAAGTGTCATTTTTAAGAATTGTGATTTAAAATCCAACTTTACCATTAGAGTTGTAAAAAATGTTTTATTGGGTTTATGAATCTGCCCATACGAGCAGCACATATTTGTAATAACAACAGTATAACAATAAACCATGCTTTGTTTCCATCCACCCACCCGCTCTCTGCTACAGTCATCATCATAAATAGGATTTTATATTACAATTCTTTACACACCAAACTTGACATTCCTACATTCTCCCAAGGGAAGGTAGGTCTCACAGTAGTGAAAAATGAAATTAGACGTTTTTCACTACCAGTACATGTCCAACTTTTTAAAAACATTGTACCTTGCCCTTTGGGCTGTGTAGGGGCAGCCCTTATTGTTTTAGGAATTATGCTCCCTATCCCTGTCCTTGTAAGTGATATACCACCAGGCGTACGCCCCATGTAAAACTATATGCCTGGTGCGCCCCCATTTGATATAAAAACAGGGGGCGTTCCCCACAAGTACCAAATCCATGCCCTTTCCCTCTCAGTGCCACACCTTTACTGGCCATAGCAAAAAGGGGAATGGGGCACCCTGTACGGCTACCCCCCCTTCCCCGTGCTTGCCTCCGCAGCGGCCCTGCCACTTTCACAATATGTAATATGTATTTGCGCAACCCTGAACGCTCCACCTATTCTCAATATGTAATCTTGAGTTTGTAACCTGTTTATCTGTAACTCTCTCCACAAGTAACTGTAGTAGGATAAACAATGTCACCCACCACCATGTTACTCTAAATTCCTTATGTAATTTAATTTTGCTCTGTTGTAAGCACTCTGACACCTCTGAGTGAAGTGCGCACTATATAGAACACATAACTAAATCTACGAGGCCTCTTCCAATTACTTAGAGGCCCCGCGCACGCCAAGTACAGCCCCAGCGGCCCGCCCACATTTCAGAGCTACGAGGCCTCTTCTGCTCAATGAGAGGCCTCATGCCGGCCATGTCCGATTACTGGAGCCCGGGAGTGGGGCTCAAGACGCATCCATGATGCACCCCCTTCACAGACTCCCGGGGGCCGCTTCCCGAGAGCGGCCCCACCTGCCTGTTGTGCTGCAGCTCCTGGGGTCCAGCACAGCAATAAATATACCCAAGCTCCTGCTGCGACCCCTTTTTAGGCTCTCCATATGAGGCGACTGCCACTCTGCAGTGCCCCCTCCATCAACGAGTCGAGGCACGGCCCGCACGCAACCTCATCGTCTGAAAAAATCTAGCTACCAGGTACCAGCCACTGTGTTGCCATACAAAATGGTGGCTGGTACCTTAAGTGGCCGTATAAATCCCTTGGACTACTAAGTAGTCCAAAACCCGCCCAAACCCCGAGCAGTCATGCGACTGCTCCACTTCCCCAAAATACCCATATGGTCGACTGCCCCCAAACCCTCCTTCTGTAGCTAGCCTGTCCTAATGTCAGTGTAGTTCTCATTTACAAATCTAACTGTTACTATTGTGCAACTCCTCATCCCAGTTTCACAAGTGCCAATTCCAAGTTGGCGTCAGATATAGCATAGCAGTACCCACTGTCTCATGTGCAGCCCGTAGGTGGGAAGCTGGTTGAGAAGGTGCTTACAACATATTAGTGTAGGAAATCACAGACTCCCATCTATTCTTTTCAAAGTATTGACCACATTTATCACACTTTCAATTGTATGCATGGTAAGAATATTGAGGGCTTCCATACATATATGCGACATCAAAGCGTGGGAAGTTATTTAGCTCCACTTCTCACTGTCTCCCCTTGAGGTCTCAGGTTTTACCAGCCAGGAAGAGTATGTACATCCTAGGCCCTCAGAATCTTGTACTAAAGACCTAAATAAAATCACGTGGTCTATTATTAACCCCTCAATCTGATGGTTCTGTGGTAAATATTGAACCATCCCTCCCTTCCCCAGTGCGCAAAACCAGCTTTTGGGCTCAAGTAAAGCTGAAACCCCACAACAGCTGTGTTACATCAGTTTATCACTTTTGCCTGGTATTACTGAACTATTGTCTCTTTTAAGTACATGAAATTTCGTACAATCATGTGACAGCAGGCATTACAACATAAAAGTCACTCTGTTATTATGGGAAGATGTATGATAGCTTGGAAAATCAGGTAGTCAGGCATTCAGCACGCGTATTCAGGGGTAACCATTACTTTATTTAAGAAGTATAAGCGAACATGGCTAACTCCCTGCTTAGTCTCTCCGACAGACTTTCACTCCAGTTACCAAGACACAGGCACACATATTCCATGACACCTTCACCTAAGCTGAAGAAGCCAAGGAAGAGAACATCAATGACAGTAGATTACAACATACTGCTCCACAATTGTTGCTGAAGTGGGGCCCCGCTTAGAGGGAAACACAGAACACTGATGCCAGCACCAGCCATCTACACGGCCAGGTAGGTGGAAAGAGGGTTTTCCAGGGTTAACAAAGTCAGGGAAGACGTAAACATCCAAGCTGTAGAACAAAGTAGGGAAATGAAAGGGGAGAATCCATGTGAATTAATCTCTTACCACCTATTTGAAAGACTTTTTGACCCGTGGCAGAAAGCTTAGATTCCTTATCACTCACACTATTAGGTGAGACTATTTCTTATTTTAGTTCCAGTCTCACCCAATAGAGAAGAACCATAGTTGGCGAGGCCACGACAATTGCATTGGGTAGTTAAGATTTCATTTAAAATATATTGCTCTATTGCTTTTCTAAGTGTTAAACAGTCCACCAAGAAGTGACAAAGAGTCAGCCTACTGGAAGTGCTGTTAAGCCCCCAAGGGAGTATAGTATAAGGAGTCCACACATGAGCGACCGATGGTCAAATTCCTTTACATTTACAGACCGTTCTAAAATTTTCAATTTTCAATTTTGCTTCTTTATTCATTTACACTTTATTATCTGTTAATAATATTTCATTTTCTAAGTAGTTTGTAGACCTCTTGTGAAAGTGTGGTGGACCCCCAGGGGTCTCCGGATCACAGATTAAGTACAAGTTAAGTACAACATAAATGTCTGAAGTTGATATATTTTCAACCACATATCAAATTCTGCTGTAGAAATGAGAAAAAATAAGTTATTTTTTAATTTGAAAAATATATTTACCAAACTTGTTAATTCATTCACAAATGTACTCTTAAGAGGGGTGTGTGGCCAAGATGGCGACCGCATCGGACGTACTTTAAAGAGCTCTGCGGCTGGCCCGGAAAATAATCCTGCCTATATCCTACCTATGCCACCGCCACTAGCCCACAGTAGAGTCTCCTGATGCCGACACTGCCAGGGGGAGCTCAGAAGACACTGCACAGTGGGTGCTGCACTCCACGTCTGGCCGCTGATCCTGGAGCGGCACGGGTGGCTGAGCCCTGCAGTGATTCCTGACCGGCATGGTCCTGTTGCTTACAGGCACCGCCCAGTGCTGCAACTAAAGACGTAAGGGGCAGGCTGTTCAGGTGAGCCCCCGGTGCCCAGCGATGGTGTTTTGGGGTCCTGATTGCCGCTGCCCGGAAGGGGTGCCCTTGTCCAGGCTGGCCTGGAGGGCAGAACTGCCATACAGAGAACCCTGCTGAGGAGTGGCCAACTCAGAGTGGAGGGCGTGCTGTGGACCTTGCTGATGTCCCTAGCCCCTGAGAGGCTCCCTAACAATAGCTTTGTGCGCCTGATCCGTGAGTGCTAAGGCGCCCATCGCGGGTGGTGGTCCCTGCCTGCCCCTGCAAGCTGCTGGGACCTTCGTGGGGTGACCTGCGGAGCCGCAGTCCCGCTCACCTGGGGCCCAGGTGCTGCTGTACCTGTGGGGAGAGCTGAACGCCGGTGCCAGCCCGGAGGCAGAGGGCTGCACGTGAGATTGACCTTCGACATGAGTACCTCCTTGCTTGCTGCGGCCGGGTCCCTCTGGTGAGCCCGCCAGACTTTTCGATGGCTCCTCCTGTGTGGTGAGAGGTATGCGGGGACCCCCTCAATGGAGCGGAGGCATTGCTGGCAACACGTGACCCTACTCATGTTCCTACACTCTGGCTGGGGGAGAGACACGAAAGACAATGGCCTTGTGGGATCGGGGGCCACATAGCAGTGTACAGAGCTAAGGAGGGCTATGTGCCCCTACCTGGAGGAGTGCCTGCTTCCCTGCCCACAGCAGATGACTGAAGAGGTACTTAGAGGCACCCTGCCCTAGGTGGCTTGGCCGGTCCATCAGCGCTGCAGTGTTCTGCAATGTGACCCTTTCCTGGAGTAGGTGCTGTTTAGTGGCCCATCCTGCACCCTTTCACTGCCTCATATACTGCCTGCCTAGCCCTGCATCCCCTGGGTGGCTGCTCTTGACTGCTTCCTCAGGTTCGTGGTGTCCCTGGCTCACCGGTGGTACCACATATTTGAGGGTCGACATACAGTGGTGCTGGTTGTATGCTGGGTATCCGGGATACCTAGAGGCCTTCCACTGACAGCTGTCTACTCCTCAGCCCTCATCTGGGTTTCCGCTTGGGCTGTGTGACACCCCTTTTCTGTTTGGACTCTCTTGGATGGTGAGACCCTCTGCCACACCTGGGGGCCCCACCTCGCACGATCATTACAAAAATCCTCAACTATAGGGACCGAGACTCCATTCTCCCAGCTGTTCAGTGAGATGACGACCCCCATGTTCGAAAACCACATAATCTGTATTTTTCCTGATTACACCCGCCTGGTGCAGCAGATGCGGACATCCTTCGGAGGGGTGGAACAAAGTTGAAGGTGATGGGGCTCCAATATATGTGCTTCTCTACCCAACCAAGCTGAAGGTGCTCCATGTGGACCGCTGCTCCGGAGGCCACTTGGGACTGGCTTGAAGTGTGTGGAGATGGCCCCTGGAGACCCGGGTCCCAAGACAGGCAGGGAGTCATAGATGGCAAGGCAGGCGGGCCTCCTGCTCTTCCCAACATGTAGTGGTCTGCTGAGATGGTATCCTGGCCCTGGAACAGCGGAGGTCTTACTGTGAGGAAGTGCAGACGCACATCTTGGCCCCTGAACAGCTGAGATCTGAATGTGAGGTGGAGAGGGCACTCGTGGAGGAGATGACCGCCTCCAACTCTGACGATAGTGGTGCTAATGTTGTGGATGAGACTCCGCAGACTGGGGAATCCTGAGACTTCAGGGTAGCTAACATACATTCTGCTGTGGACCACTGAAATGGTGCGGGTCGCATGGCCTGGCACTGCAGGGCAGGAACTGTGGTCGACAATATGTACTTCATGTTTGGGACTCTTGCATAGTGTTGGTAAAGGGCTGTTGAGTGTGTACAAGAGATGGGTGTGAGTTACTCAGGCATGGCCACCCCCCTCTCGTGGTGATCCGCAACTGTTGACGTGAGTGAGAGAAGGAGTATTGTGTGATAATTGTTGGGTCTGGAGAGATTGTGTGGTGGAGGTATCTTGGAGTGTGGTTGAGAGTCAGATGTGAGTGATAGCAGTCGGGTGAGGAGGTGTGCTGTCGGGTGCTGCTGTACTTCTGGCTGGCGCCGGCACGCACTCCCCCTCGGCGCTAAATATTTAATCGATTGTGTGTGGAGTTGAGTGTGGGTGGAGAGAGATGGGGGTCGTGTTCTGCTGCTTTCTTTGATTTATTTTTCTTTATTAATTTCTCCCTACTTGAGCGGGGACAAAATTTGATTGTGTTTTAATTGTTTTATAGGGTAGGCTTTAGGGGAGTTGGAAATGATTGGGTAGGCACATGTTGATTTTCTGTGGTTACCCAGTGGGAGGGTTTTGTTTACAGTTTCTTTAGCTATTTGGCAGTGGCACCAGTAGAGTTCTTGGGTGGGAGGGCCTATGGACCGGGGGGAGATGTGAGACGGAATGGTGGCACACTTTAAATTTATAACATAGAATGTTTGTGGGCTCAACTTATATGTGAAATGCTACAGGATGCAGACTTACCTTCGTAGGCAGGGTGTACACATATCAATGTTGCAGGAGACACATTTCGGAGAATGGGGTCCATAAAGGCCATAAGAAGTGGAGGGGTCAGATGTTTTCCGCCAGGTACGCTACCTATTCCCGTGGGGTGAATATTTGGGTGGCTCTGCAGGTTCCCTTCTGGGTTCGCAGCTGTAAAGCAGACATAGAGGGCAGGTATATCCTAGTGCATGGCCATCTAGATGGCGTGGAAGTATGCCTGCTGAACGTCTATGCCCGAATGTGGATGATGGTGGTTTTTACCTGGAGTTGGAGAGGGAATTAATCCTGTTTGTGGGTGTGCCTCTGTTATGGGCTGGAGACTTTAATTGTGTGCTTGATGGCAATTTAGATAGACACCCTCCGAGGCAACGTACCAAGCCACACATGACAGATGCCTTACGCACAATGATGGACTGTCTGCATTACATAGATGTGTGGTGTACGACGCACGCCAGGGTGCAGGAATATACATGTTACGCCCCCGCCCGGGAGGCTTATAGCCGGCTCAACAGGTTCCTGGTCTCTGGCGAGGGGGCAAAGTGGCGGCTGACACATCGGAGGTCCGAATCCTGGGTCACTTCCTTTCAGACCATGCTCTAGTGCTGCTGGAATGGGAAGTAGGTGGAGTCCGACCGAGGGTCCCCCTTTGGCATCTTCGGCTGGAGATGCTGATAGACACTTTGTTCCGGGAAGAACTCTGTGAGGTGACTGCTGGGTACTTCCATACCAACTGGTTGTCCAGTGACAAAAGAGTGCTGGAATG
The DNA here is from genome assembly GCA_963921515.1 of Calotriton arnoldi. Classification (NCBI taxonomy): domain Eukaryota; kingdom Metazoa; phylum Chordata; class Amphibia; order Caudata; family Salamandridae; genus Calotriton; species Calotriton arnoldi. Next base: position 750,433 of record CAWUFW010000022.1, on the reverse strand, counting down.
GGACACTTTGAAAGTGGTGACACGTGGAGAGTGCCTGTCCAGGGTTGGTGGTACTCACGGATGGTGATTGGCGATGGGTGTTTGCACATGTCCGCAAGGTTGGCAGTAACGCCCGCTGCAAACGCATGCAGTTCCAATACTTGCACCATACCTATATGATGTCTCAGTGACTGGAAAGATTTAACATGGCGCGCTCCCCAGCATGCCCTTCGCGCGGGCTGGAGCCGGCAACATTCCTTCAAATGATTTTGGACTGTGCAAGGCTGCAGCTTTATAGGCATGCAGCGTGCTGCAGGAGGTCACGAGAGTCCAGATCGAGTCCTCGGTCAAGCACTGCCTGCTTGGTGTACTACCGAACCCAAAATCTGGGACACGAGTGCAACATAAGTTCGTCTTGCTGGGACTGGTGCTGGCCAAGCGTCGCATTACAATATATTGGATGCGTACCGGCCCCTCCAAAGTTGGGCAGATGGAAAGCGGACTTGCGCGAGTGGGGTGTGGCGGAGCAGTGGCAGCTAAAATTGGTCCACACTGATGAGAGTACAGAGCACGACCTGGAGATATGGGGTGATATCCTGGAAAGGCTGGTAGCTGAGGAGACACAGCAAGCTACACCCTCTCGGCATTCACAGGTCGCGGAGACGGCTGTGCACCCGGGGGCCCCAAGGGCGGATTCTCCAGATTGCTGAACGGTGTGTAGCTGAGTCTGAGTGTTTGGGGTTTTGTGGATGGGTGAATGGACGGATGGGGGAAGTGTGAGAGTGTGTATAATTGTATATTCAGAGGCGGAGTCTGTTTGGGAATAGGTCCATCTCAGCTGCTGCTGAAGCAGCTGTGTGTCAGTGGCGGTAATGTAGGTTTTGGTGGTTGGGCTCAGAATCTCCTTGACCATCTGCCTCCCGCCTCCCGGGGAGCCCTCCCTCTTAGGGCCATATGTATGAACACATTTTCCCATAGACACAGAATGGGTAAAACCCTTTGATACATCTGGCCCTTAGTTTGGGATGAATTAACCACACCGAGCCCCCCTGTGTCCCTGATTCTGCCCTCCCCCTTTATGTACGACTGCTCTGTGAGGACGAACACTCGCTGGTCTGTTGTTGGCACTGCTGTTAGTTGTTGCATTATTGTTTGGAGGGGGTTTATTCTTTAAATTCGTACATTGTTTGCTTCCTATCCTGCTACGGCATCATATTCTCGCACTACGATGCACCTGCGCTGCGCCAGCTGTAATTTTATTGCACATGGTTGGGGTTCCCCAAGACTGCCTGATGAAGAGAGCCATGGCCTACAACATTGGGTCACAATAATGTATGCTTCTTGTATAATGCGGGCTGTATCAGGTTATAATGTTCTGCCTTTTGTGCTACTACTGTATGTGCCATTCTTTGGTATTTTATACTGTGTGGTTACTGAATAAAAACAAGTTTAAAACAAAGCAAACAAATGTACTCTTAATCCTAAGGCTATTGTTACCAGATTGTCAATGATCCCGATTTGAGCAGAAAAGCAAATTTCTACCCAATCCGTATTATGAGAAATATCGCAAGACTTTACCCTCACAGACACATATTGGCCAATGAAAACCTAGTGGAATATGTCACCCGAAAAGTGCCCAGAATGTGGAAAACATCCAGGAAACAATGCGGTTTCTGCACTAGTTTCTCATGTCCAAACCATCTGTAATGGTAATTCTGGGTGCAGTTTTACTGCTTCAGTATTACAGTGGATCTCGTAATGCTGGCGGCCTTAATGTAGTCCTGGGGGACTGACCTCTCCGTTGAAATGCCCCAAAAACGTACCTGCTGCCATATTGCATAAACTTTGCACTCCTGCAATAAAAAGTTACTGGTAAAAATAAAACAAAACACGGCAGGAAACTGTGGTAAATTGAAAGTCCATGGAGCCAGGTGTATAAAATAGGTTAGATTTATTTAAGCTTAGTTCAAGGTTAAGTTCATTAGAAGAAGATAGGTAGATGGAAAGTAACCCCACCAGGAGCAGCCTCCCTGCCGCTCAGCCTGCCTGCCATCAACTGACACTCCACACACAAGCCAGGCACACCAAACATTCCATGAGGTCATCAGGCATTCTAACACTCATACTAGCTGAGCAGCAGGGAAGACACAAGTCAATTATAACATATCCCCCTTCCTTAGGGAAACAAAATGCAGAAGTGAAGGAAGCAAACACAAACAACAATATATACAATGCATTCTGAAAGAAAAGCATTTACATTGCAAAGGAAATCATTTACATTGCAGTCTCAAAAATAAAGACATTGATATCAACCCCATCCCCCTCCCTTGGGAAAAACCCACAACACACAAGACCGCCCAGAGCGGAGGAACAGAACTGGGGCACACACCGCCCCATAACCAACACGTAACAGGGTACACACCACCCTGTGGAATAAGCACTGGGACACTCACCGCCCCAGAACCTACACGTAACAGGGTACACACCACCCTGTGGAACAGCACTGGGACACTCACCGCCCCACAACCTACACAGGTACACACCACCCTGTGGAAAAGAACTGGAGCACTTAACGACCCACAACCTACACGTAACAGGGTACACACCACCCTGTGGAACAGAACTGGGGCACTCACCGCCCCACAACCTACACGTAACAGGGTACACACCACCCTGTGAGACAGAACAGGGGCACTCACCGCCCCGCAACCTCAACTTAATAGGGTACTAACCACCCTTGAAAACAGAACTGGGGCACTAAGCTCCCACAACCATACCAAAGTAATGGGTACTCACCACCCATGAAAACAGAATTGGAGCACTACCCGCCCCACAACCTCACCGTAAAGTAGTACACAACACTCTTGAAGCAGAACTGAGGCACACACCACCCCACAACCTCAACATAACATTTCACTCACCACCCATTGACAACAGAACTAGGGCACTCACTAGCCCACCGATATTCACCACTCAATGAAACGAGTTACCACCCCACAACTTCCACGTAATAGGGAAAAATCTCCCTTCAAACCAAACCAAGCACACGCTACAACCACCAACAATAGCACTGGGGCCCTAACCGCCCCACAACCTCACGTAATACCCCAAAAAGGACAACGTAAAAGGGTACATGTTTCCCCCACAAAACAGTATTTTAGCAAAATAAAAAAACAAAGAAAAAGTCTTTCACTCCGGTGAGCGATCTCTCACCTGAGGTCCACTCAAAACTCCAGGCGGCTGCAGCATCCAATGCGAAGTAGGAAAGAAAAGGCAATTGAGTCTCTTCAATGTGTTCTGGCCGATCTCCATCAACAATGAAAGGTCACAGCAACTCCACCACACACAGTTCGAAGATTCGAAGATCCACCCTAGTCATTCCCCGAGGACACCACCTTCAGTCATTCACAGAACTTTATCGGGCACGCGGTTGGCAAAAGGGTGCACAAGGTGTACGAGGCTGGAAACAGTGAAGAATTTCGGAGTACACCGCCAAACGCAAGATGGCGGCATGCAGCATACGCTGCATCGGGTGGCTCTGGGCACGTTCGTGCTGTAAAAAAAAACAACGTCAGTGAGCAGCATTGGAGCAACCAAACCTCCTACGACGTCAGAAAGGCCACGGAAACCTCCTTGCGGCAGTCACGGTAGGTGAGTTCCATGCGCATTACCCAGCTCGCGCAAAGTTTCAAAAAGTACGCGCGACAGTTAAACTGCCCACTACAGCGCGAATCAAAAAAAAAAACATGGATCCAATAAAAATTGATACAAAATGCCTCACCAAACGTGTACAACGCCGGTACACAAGCAGAAACACTCAGGGACTGTTCAGAAACTGTGTAAGAGCAAAGACAGCCAGTAAACACGAGACAAGTCCCAAGCAGTGGGCCATACTAAACGGAGCCACAAGTTGCTGCTTTATCACCTGCCTCTGCATTTTTCAACCAAGCCCAGGGGTGCCGGTCTTCCCCAGCACACGTCGCTGGTGCCAATTCCCAAGCACCAGGCGCCACCACCAATCCAAATCAGTAGCTTGTATCACAAGTGTAGTAAGGACAGCAGGGCAATAACAACTCCACAAATGCCGGTTTTGACGTCCTGCGCAGGAAAAATGGTGCCAGTCATTGACAAAATGATGCTGCCAATTTTCCCTTGTTGCCAATGTTATTGACAATGCCACTGCCAGTTATCTCCTACAACAGTGGTTAACACCGGGATGCACACAAGCCTTCAACTTACTCCAGCAGGTTACGGAGAGACTGTCCCACAGCAGCAGGGCAGGGACAAGTCTTCCTGGCAGTAGGATGATGGTAATCTCCAGTGTAACTGTTTGCTGACCAGTAGTAGAAGGTCAAACGCCCAGACTGCAGGCTGTCCAGATGATGAGGGACACTGGTGGGGCTGACCAGGGCATTTCCGTTATGTTTCCTTTTCCTTTATGCAATCTCTTAAGTACATTCTTTAGTTCCAGTAGTTCCTTAACTCCTTTAAACACAGTCTCTTTTCTCAACGCTGTAGGTTCTTAAATCGTCGCCAAATGTGGTAAATTGAAAGTCCATGGAGCCAGGTGTATAAAATAGGTTAGATTTATTTAAGCTTAGTTCCAGGTTAAGTTCATTAAAAGAAGATAGGTAGATGGAAAGTAACCCCACCAGGAGCAGCCTCCCTGCCGCTCAGCCTGCCTGCCATCAACTGACACTCCACACACAAGCCAGGCACATCAAACATTCCATGAGGTCATCAGGCATTCTAACACTCATACTAGCTGAGCAGCAGGGAAGACACAAGTCAATTATAACAGAAACCTAAAGTCCAACTAGTGTTTGATGCAAAATAGGAAGCAGCACAGAAAAAGATTGAGAGACAATCGTCATTTCAATTGACCAGGGCTCTGGCTAGAAAATGGTCAATTGGAGCTGACAGCTAAAAACATGCAAAATACACCTAATATATTTATACAGTTTCTCTCAATACAAGACAATGTATCATGATCATGTGACAGAAACTTGCTATTCTCAGCGAATATTTATTCAATGTTGCAAGTGTCAGGATCTTCCCCTCAAGGGTTTGCAGGACGGCCTCAGAGCGGAGATATCATTCATGGACTCATTAACAAACCCTGCTGCAGCTATCTAGAGATTTAGAGAACCCATAAACAAATAACTGAAATTGGCAGTGGAACAGGTAAAAATCAGTTTTCATGGTGGTCAATGGTGCTCCATCTAAAAATAGATAGTGACTATTCTGAACAGCTTTTATTACCAAATCTTAATGAAATGAATGCGTTTGATCTTATAATTTGCTTACGTAATGCCATTTTTATCCAGTCTTGGACATCTGTTGGTAAATTTTTTACAAATCGTCTAAACATATATATATAACACGTTGCAACATGTGCTTAGGTCTTAATTTTGTTGACTCGTGTTTACAGAAACAAGCAGTTGTCCAAGTTGAAGGAGGAAGGCTTTGATAAACCAGTTATTCTTCATCACTATGGGGAAACCAGGAAAGATGCCTTCTCCAAATTCAAGAAGACCATGAAAAGCTCCCACTCTTCTGTGCTCGTGGATGGGAAACCCCAAATCCCGCAGATCAAACAAAGCAACCCAGCCTTAAAAAAGCTGCACTACTCGCTGATTGACGGCTCCTCTTTGACATAGTATCCTTTGCCTCGAACCACTTCTTTTGACGGTGCGTTGTTTTGACTGTCTTTAGATGGAGATGCGCAAAGCATAGTCACATTGTCATCTCATTTACACTGTGTATGTTGACGGGTCATAATACCTAAAGATGTTACGTAACTGCATTTGGAAACTATTCCTTGTTCTCATTTGTTGACTGTCGCCGTAAAGGTTATTGGCTCTCTTCTGAGGGTGTTTTGGATGGTAGAACCCAGAAAAGAGCTTTCCATGTGGCTCAGCTATCAGTGGTCTTGCTCTGCGAACAATAACTACTGTTATTTGCCTGCCTGCCAAACGTTCTATAGCTGCTGCGACTGAGTGTGATGTGGGCCAATTGCACCCTGTGCTTTTGCCTCTGCCTCGACCCTTGAGCTCTTCCCTTCAGCCTCCCACAGACTCAGTACTATATCCGAAGAGTTTATGTTGCTGCACAACTTCCAGGCTGCTTGTGCTGCCAGTGAAAGTTGAGGGGGCGTGCCGCTGGTGACATACATGAAAATGTCAGATGTATGTTGTAAGAGGTGGGAGAGTTGAGGCAAGGGGAGAGGAGTCAATGGCCCTGAGAGCCTGTTAGGCCGGATGGGGCGGGGCAGCCGATGCTGAAGGTCCAGGTCTATGGCAGTCAAGTGGAAGGAAGCCTGAGTCAGGGTTGATGCAACAGGCAGAAGGCAGATCCACCCAAGGCAGCTTCTCCCCTGCTTGCTTTAGTGGGTGAGTTGGATGTGGAAGGTTTTCTGAGTCATTGAGGAAGACATTGCAATGAAAGGAGGAAGAGTTGGGCGGATCCACGGCAGGTCCCGCAAGACTTGGAGGTAGAACTGGTGGGTTGCTGTTTTGGTTACCTCAGATAACAAGCTCATGATGATCTCTTATTAACATAAAAAACCACGTGACTTTTGTAAAGTGCACGATCACCATGATGACTCTCTTGGTGCTGTGTAGCAGAAGGTTATCGTTAACCACCTTAGTGGAACCACTTTATGGCAGGGTCGGACTGGGACAGAAAATATGCCCGGGCACCAAAATAAAAAATGCCCTCATAGCTAAAAAGTTGCCCTTGGTTGCAAATTGTTTCAATTTCGATCTTGTAAAAACGCTTGTATAAAGGTTTGCAAAGTATGGAAGACTGCATGGATTTGCGCTTGCCGCAGGCAATGTTTGTTTTAATATCAGGGAAATTAACAGTAAAACTTGGCCCAGCAGACCACAAAACTGGCCCTCAAGCAGCCAAAGAAACTGACCCACACACTCACCTGTCAGACCATCTCATTGGGCACTGCCTAATTTCCCTACAGGCCAGTCCGACCCTGCTTTATGGACATGAGGTGGGTGACAGAATGAGTGGACCTTTTGGGATTCTATTGTGACCTTTGGCTCAAACAGATCGTTGCAGAAGATGCATTAATCTGCTGAGTCATCCGAGCTGGCTTAATGAGCTGTTATTTCAGCGAGTCATGGGCCACCACCTGCTTGTCGGCTGTTATGCTGTCAGTTACATATAGATACCCACCTGCTGTCCCCATCTGTTTCTTACCTCTGCTGCATGCTTTCACTTCATTCAGAAAGGCTTAGATTGCAGGCAGATCACAGACATAAATGTTTTTACGCAAAGCTTGCCACAGGGGATTCTCTTTAGATTTATTCCTTGTCCTTGGATCGAAGCACAGAGTTACTGGGAGATTCTCTTTGCTTTTGCCTGAAAAAATGAACTGTATGAAAGAAAGTATCCTATACTGCATGCCTGGTCTAATGTGGATATTTCGATTAATTCCTACAAGATGCGGAGATTGTATTCCCACAAACTATATTGGAAAGTGTGAGATTAACCTTGCAATTAAATGAAAATACAACAAAGATGACAATCCAAAGATGAAGTCGCTTAAACAGTGAGGATGTGACTTTAGTTTTAATGCACCCTTATTGCTCTCAATCTTTAAGAAAAAAAGACTGAAAGTGCAAGTGACCTGTTTGCTTTCCCACCTTCAACCTTTGCTCAGTGCTACATCCCTGAGCATTGATCAGGTAATACAGTTGGTTCAAAGTGTCGGGTTTGTCACACATCCGTTAAATTCCTTGACTTTCACTCTAGCTATCCATCGGGACGTCTTGCCATATGCCAGAGCTATTCTGGACTCGCGTGTGGGGGTCTGTACACCAACATATACGGCAACTCTCCAGAACACCCAATGCTTGGTACCTTCACACCGTTTGGATTGGGCAGTGTCTGCCTTCCCAACAGGTAAATATAACCCAGGGGCATCTGCCTCTAACAACAGTCCTTCTTTTCGGCAAGTCTAAGAATCAATTCAGGACTGCGCACTCCACCAAAAAGTGACTGAGAGACCTGCAGTGTGGGAAGTTAGTTTACCAATCAGAGGAGGAAGTCAGGAGTGTCAGTTTGGGGTTCACTGATCATCAGTGAACCCCAAACTGACACTCCTGACTTCCTCCTCTGACTGATGACAAGCACTTCTTGAGATGCACGGAAGCCGCTGCAGTTGGTTGATGATACGACTCTCTTCTGATTTTCACCTCATATTTTCGGGCAGCGGTGACATCTAATGCCTAATGTGTAATATTGAGGGATTAGCAGGTGGATAATTTTTGAGATGAGCTGCCCCATATTTGGATTCTGGGTTGAAGGCTCATTTTGAAGAATGATTTGGGCTTTAGAAGATCTTGTCTGGTGGTCACTGCTTAAGCTCCCACAGTAGTTCGAGAAATCACAGGTCTTGCATTTAGTTTAGCTGGAGCAGCCAGAGTGGTCGCCTGACCTTGCATTCAGCGTCCAACATCCGAGGGAGTGAGTGGTATCATAATGCTGCCAGCTTGAGCTATGTAACACGCACAGATACAGGCCCGCGTGACCTACTGTTGATGTGCAGTTTCCATCTAGTGATGAATGCTGATTATGATTCATTCAGAGACTGTTAGCATCGTCTGTATTAAAATAGAGTTGTAGGGACGGCGCAGAACTTTTCAAGATAGAAAGACAACAGCGAATCAAGAAAATGATTTTCCAAATTTGGTTAAATAGCATATGCTATGTTTGAACTTATTGATGATAACTCTCCTACCACTACTAGTACTACTAGTGTTACTGCTACTACTAAGTATAGTAATATAATTTATGTTATGTAGCACTTTATACCACAATACCAACACTTCATACCATATAAACGGGCCACAAAAGTATGTAGGTTCCTGTATCCTAGTTGAATTTCTCTTCACGTGCGACTGATATTGTGATGCTTTCATTGGCGATGAACTGCAAGGAGCTGGTATCTGCTAGTGAGTGTCCATATTCCCACTCTAGAAAACTTGGCCATATAAACCGGCATCTGAGACTGCATTAATCACTAGCAAGATAACTCAGTGGGTTAATGCACCACCTGCAGAGTACTGTGTGCCAAACTGTGGGTCTTATCTTTTATTAATCATAGTCGGACCTCAGCCTTTCGTCTACCTGAGATGGATGTGATGAGTACCACTCAATTAATTATTAACAACATCTCCTGTTCACTCATTATGGAGTGCCCTTCCTTACCCATTTGCGCATCTTGTTTCTACCACTATCTTCGTGCGTGGATATTCCAGTGTTTAAACACAATGTTAAGGAAAATAAGCATAAAGATTTTGATCAGCTATAATAATGACGACCAATTTTCAATGTTATGTTATGGGTTCCTATAAAGCGCAACAAAACTTGCTCCCATAGGAGTATCCCAGAGTTAGTGCTACATTCCAATGCACAATGTAGCGTTTGCTGCCAGGCTTGCGGCTTCAAAGCGCTATGGGTTACATGTGCTACCATGCATTATCACCTGTTTTTATACCAGCACCGTGTTTTTCATACTGAGGGTGCGTTTCATGTTGGGTTGCCCTTGCTTGCACCCGTGACCCACACCTGTGTGATCATACGAAACTGCACAGATTTCGCCTCCTGCGCCGAGGTGTTTTGCTAGCTTGTGACTGCCCAGCTGTCCCATGTAGGATGGAGGCGTGCAGCTGTGGACATACACCTATTGGTGAGATAATTCCTTAAATAAGGTCCTAAGGAGAGCAGTGTCTGAGTGAGTAGGCTTTGTAGTAGCACTAGTAGGTTGCCGACCTTCAGTACTGCACGAGCCTGAGTGTCATCTAGAGACTTTCAGAAGAGATACAGTGGGCGGCGGTCTGTTGCTATAGCAACGTGATGGAAGCGGAGCTCACACAAACGACTTCCATAGGACCACCTCGCCATTCCTTATGTATGTACCACAAACTGTTGTATGGTTGCGTGGTGTATTGAGTGACCCCATAGTGTGTACCCTTTGTCGTTAGAAGTTGCACAACCTTGACTTTTCACACTATTAGTGGAGTGCTTTAAGTAAAATAATCTACCGCACGGAAGTGCAGCTCCTGTCACACTTTTAGGCAGTTAGCGGGAGGCAGGCACCTAATGTCACGTGTCGACAGAGGACCTAGCGAGTGTTCATGTTGCGCCCTCTTCATTGCTGTGTCATATAGAGCGCAGCGTCATTGTTTACTAAGCGTTTACTATGCCCATAAATATATTTACAAGTGCTTTACTATGCGTTTACCATTTAAGACGTTCCAGGACGGGCCCATGGCTGCCCCTCTGCCCACACTACTCGTGAACACGCAATGTACCCACCAGCAGGCGTAGGCGCTGTCTGCTGTCATTGACCAGTGACGGAAGCATCGAAACGAGAGCACAGACCGCGATTATTAGCTCCGTCACTGAGGGAGCCTGCTATCTGGGTCACGGTGTGTCTGCCAGCAGGGCCACCGCCCGCTGAGGAGCCCGTTTCTACCTCCCAGCCAGGGAGTTTCCTGCTTGCCGTAACTTCACAACGCATGCCTGCGCCTGCATTAACGGCACGACCATTGCAATAGCTCGGCTGCCTTTACACCCTACTTGCATGACCTGTATGACCTGAGTGACAGCTCTGCTAACTTTACACCCTACCTGCATGACCTGAGCGATAGCACTGCTGCCTTTACACCCTACCTGCATGACCTGAGTGACAGCTCTGCTGCCTTTACACCCTACCTGCATGACCTGTGTGACCTGAGCGATAGCACTGCTGCCTTTACAGTTTACTTGCAAGACCTGACCAACAGCTCTGTTGTCTTTACAGCCTACACAGGATTACAACAAACGCATTACTCTGTCAACCAGGCACTCCCATGGTGTAGTGTGTTCCCAGTTCAATAATGCGCTTTGGCGCCCGCGATGTGTTATGAAGCGCTATATAAAAGCTATAATGCAATACACGAGTGAGCCAAAAGCTCCTCTCCCCAAGGTCAGAGATAAGCTTCTGTGTTCAGCAAACTTAATCTACACACTTTGCTAGCTGCGACCAGAATTAGGAATTATCTAAAACATGAAATTACACCTGTTTGACTACTTTTGTTTTTGGATCAAAGGTCTCTTGCTGGAGGAGAGAACTGACTTACTAGAGGGGTAGAGGCGTAGTGGACGGAGTGAGAAAGGATTAGGCAGAGGATGTCAGAATGAAAGTTATCCTATGGAGATATACCTAACAGATGAATTTTACAAGGCTCACAAGTCAGGGAGGAGTTGGGCTGTGATTGAACAAAATTAGAACTCCCAAATCCATGCCATGCTTCTGCCGTAGCGAAAGCAGTGCAGTTAGGTTAACTTTTCTTTCACCACGGTGTCTCTTTTTGTTTTTCCTGAAATGTCATTCCCTGCGAATGCTGAAAGTGGACGTTGTCTGGGAAAACATTCTAAAAGGCCAGGAAGATGTCTCCTCATGTAAACTAGAAAGAGCAGGGGTCTCTTGGATCTAAGCAAAGGTAGTGTGCTTTTATGGGGGTGAGGACAGAAGGGTAACATGGGTGGGAAGGGTGAGGACAGAAGGGTAACATGGGTGGGATTATTAATTCTTGTGCTGTCAGGGCAGCAACCTACCAAGTGCTTTGTCTTTCACTGCCGCGTGTGCCGGATGTCTGACTGGCTAGGTCTGGTGCCATTGGCTGACTAAGACTTGCCTGACTGCTGCTTATCCGCCTTCAGGAGCCAGTGAAGAGCATGAGAGAGGCGTGGGGCATGAATCCCTGCTCAAAAACTTGGCATCCTTTGCCCTAGCACGAGTGGATGACGTCTGTGTCTTTTAAGATTGTACAGTTTCTTGATTGCGCTTCCACTTCTGTCCTTGTTAGGAGGTGTATTTATACAGCGGTTGGCAGCACACCAGCCTTTTAAAAGGCTGCTAATATCACCAATTTCCATTATTGCCCAGACAGCATCATTTTACTCAATTGACAGCATCTCTGCTTTGAGCATGCTGCCATATGGATTACAAGGCCTTCTCTGATTACCCCCTTTTATGGTGTACATGCGCACAGCACCCGCCATCCCTCTGGCTAGGTTGGTGCTGTGTCGTTGCCTTTATTTTTCCGTCTAGATGCCACCAAACTGGACAACCCATAAAGTGGACTATCTCTGTAATTCCCTGCCTCTTTCCTCCTCCTTATGCTTACCTGTGTCTCACACCTCCTCTTCCATCACACTGCTGGGTGCTGTGCCCTAAGACAAGAAAGCGTCTATGGTCACTCACACACGGCACTAAAACAATTCCCACACAGGACCACTGCAAATACAACACTCTGCTAACCATACACTCCTCCCATGGTGTAGCTTGCTACCTGTCCGATGACGTGCTTCCATGCACCATAAGAAGGTATGAAGTGAAAGATATATAACTTCTACAATACAGTACAATTCAGTGTGAGCAGTGCAGCTAGTTTGCATTCTGTAAAACGAGCCATAAGTTAGCTGCTTGCCAACTCTCATATATTATGACTGTCTATACTACCCTGCCTGCATTTGCATTATATTCTGTGTGGTTGCTGTGAATTAGACATTCGCCTTTCCAAATGCTGAACCTTATTTCATACACCCATCGCATCATTCAACAACACGGCTAGTGACTGATAGACTGTGAGCGTAGTTACCCATTTCAGATAAGTTAGAGTAGAGACGCTGTACTAAAGCACATGTGGATCAAAGTGTGCCCATAACAATAATATTTCCGCTCCATTAGACTAAATAAAGTTACGTGGGCAGCATCCACAAAGGGTTCCTGAGTTTCCATATCTGTGTCTTAGTAAGATGTGGTGGTGTGTGTGGGTCATCAGATATCCCGTGTTGTACCCACATAACAATCAAGGTGCTATGTGCACAAGGGACTTTCTGGTATTGGGTGGTTTGGGGGCTGGGTGTGTTAGCAGATGTGTCATTGTGAAGTATTGAGATGTTAGCAGGTCGGGGTGTTAATATGATAGTGGCGTTAGCCATGGGAAGAATGACGATAGGCTAAAAAATAATCTTTATGGATATCTGTCATAAAGCAGTGGTCACACACTTTGAAGTAAGTAGGTATTCAGTACTTACTTCATTTGGTAGAATGATGGATAGATTATACTGTAAGTTTGTGAAAAGGAGACACACACTCTTCCAACAGGTGAGCTCTCCGTTTATTCGTGCGGTCCCGTCAGATGCCCAGCAGCAACTGCCCACCTCAGAATACTCCACACACAGTGCTCCAGGCAGGGATCTCCCAGTGTTCACAACAAAGAACCCGCACATCCCTTACATACCATCCCAACACAGCGGAACCCTTCCTCACAGTTGCATTATTACTTCATAGTCCCAAGTCTCATTCCCAGAATCAGAACAGTGTATATTAGCAGTCTGTTTTGTTCCATGGATGCATATGTATTTCTTTTGCATATATATTCAAGGAATAATGTGAATATGTGAAGAGAAAAATATGGGACAGGCCCAAATCTCCCCTTGCTGTGACAAGTTCTTCCTCCGCCCTTTAAGTCTCCTCCACCTTTCCTGGACTTAAACCCCACTTGTCTGAGAAGAGAAAACTCTGTGGCAGTTCAACAATCTGCCCTCGCTTTGCTTCCCCATTCTCTCCGGCCTTCACTGACACTTGAATAAGGAGGCCTGTGGTTCTGGCCCTGCCCCGAGCCCTTCCCCTTCCCCTCATAGGCTGATGTCAATTGTATTTCATTTTAATTGGCCCAATCTCTGCTGGGGCTGGTGTCCCATCATCCTAGATTGTTTTCGCCACGCCCTCCCTAGAATGTGCCCTTCCTTCTCATTGTCTGGTGAGAGACGGTGCTGGATTGACTGCGATAGGCTTCAGGTAACAGGATTTTCGTTTGTGGTTTGTTTCTTGCAGGTGTTTTTAGGTCTAATAGTTTGAGTTGGCTCCCGACGCCATCCATTAACAAGCATTTGCAATGCAATAGGTCTCGCAGTTACGCGACTTTAAGCTATTGGCATTGTAAATGACAATGCCTTTTATTTATGTTTTTAAAACGAAAACAAAAATAAAAGGCATTGTTATTTGCAATGTCAATAGCTCAAACTCGTGTAAATGCGAGACCTATTGCGCTATACCCACCACGAGTTCTTGATGGAAACCCGCAAAATATGTAGCCGCTGCATTGCCTTAGTTGTTGATCACAGCAGCATAACTTCCTGCTATGACCCCCTTGCATCCTATGGGTCGCATTAACAATGCATCCATGAGTAACTTTCTGTCCTGTAAGAATATGCTGCTCGAGCCCTTGCCAGTGCATACAGTGAAAAACTATTAGAAATATGTTTTGCTGACAGTCTGGTAATGGCGGGCTGCCCCCTGAGGCTTGAATGTCCTTTGGTACTATTTATAGGCAGTCCTACCAAATCCCATCATCCTATGCATCTAGGTCCATTAAAGCAAATGCTCTTGGATTATGCCCATCCTAAAAAGAGCTTCCAACTTAGCCACTGAATGGTTTGCATAGAGTCACACCTTGCGAATGATGGGAAACAGTCAGTCCATATCAACACCGTGAGTCATTGGTTCTCTAACAATTCTGGCCCTCGTATGCTACGGCTTGGGCATGAAAGGACCACTGTTCCCTGCTCAGTGCTGTGCTCTCTGTTCCCGAGAAGCCTCTTCTGTAACTCACTGAAGGATTACTTCTAACTGGGAAATGCATGTGAGCAGCAGGCTGGTGACCAATCGTTTGTGAGAACGCTACTCTGAAATACGATTGTCACCATTCATGCTTGCAATGCAGCACTCTTGGACATGTAAAATATGTTTAGGCGACCTAGGGGGAGCCCTTGCGACACTACCAGATTACCGGAATACTTTGCCTTTAATGAAACACTGTTGATTGTCCAACCAATTAAACTGACTTATTGAAACTACTGGTGCCTCACTACTGTGACCACCCAAAATGCTACCTACTCCATGCTTCCTTGAGGGGCTCAGCTGTGCAAATGCGCTGCGGAAATTCACTGCCACTGCATTATACTTGCAAGCGCTCCAGGTGGCAATTATTACATGCTCACTTGAAATGCCTATCGGCTACACCTTTAACCTCGTGATATAATGAGGGCCACTAACGTTCTGGCCCTCGGCAAGGGCACTCCTACTTGTCTGCGAGCTGGCCGCCCTCACAGGTCCGCATGACTGTCTCTTATACCCCCTGTCCCGGGACCAGCACTAGATTGTTCGTCCGGCACAACCCATCCCACTGGATGTAACCCTCTCCTAGTCAGAACAAGCATGGAGTAAACAAATAGAAAAAAATGGCGGGCCACTCTTTTTTTCTATTTCTTTACTTTTGCAGCAATCGCGGCACCCGCGCTTTACTTTTACCCATGTTAAAGTAGAGCACGGGTGCCGCGATTGCTGCAAAAGTAAAGAAATAGAAAAAAATCTATTTCTTTACTTTTTCAACAATCGCGGCACTCGCGCTTTAGCTTAACATGGCTAAAGGTAAAGCGTGTGTGCCGCCAACATGATAAAAAAGTAAATAATTAGAAAAACAAGCGCGGCCGCTAAAGTGAAAGCGACGCGCTGCAAATAAAAACAAGGTCTCGCCATTGCGCAAAGGCAGCCGCTTGTTTATATTTGCATTGCGCTTTCACTTTAGCGCGATGCAAAAATAAACACGCGGCCGCCCTTGCCAAAGGCGACTGAAAAAACATAGTGCCTACTAACTAATGAAGGAGACCATGTAACGCCGCAAGTAAACGATCCGGTCCGGATGGGCGGTCCCAAAAGGAGACAGGGCGGTAACAAAGAAGCCTCATTTTCAATCAGAAGCCAGCGTTTACCATAAACGATGACGCCAGCCAATAAAAAAGATGGGCGGGGATTCAACTCCACTTCTAAAACCTACCCTACTACAATATGCCTCGCAGAGCGAGCAGCGCATGCGCGCTGCTACGCTAGGTCTGCGAGACTTAAACGATCCAGTCCGGATGGGCAGTCCCAAAAGGAGACAGGGCGGTAACAAAGAAGCCTCATTTTCAATCAGAAGCCAGCGTTTACCAGAAACGATGACGTCAGCCAATAAAAAAGATGGGCGGGGATTCAACTCCACTTCTAAAACCTACCCTACTACAATATGCCTCGCAGAGCGAGCAGCGCATGCGCGCTGCAACGCTAGGTCTGCGAGACCTAAAATAGCAGTCACCCTGCCCACAGGCACCAGTGCTTTTAGGGAAAACGTGCACCAAGACCAGGACCCCCAGCGGCGGTCTTTTCAAAAGAGCTCTCCTTTCTCGTGAGACAAATGCGCACAGGTGTGAGGTCTTATTAACCATTTCCTTGTATATGAACCCCCATTTGCTTAATTTATTTTTCTGAATTCTCTTTTGCTGCAGGGTCAAAAGACATTATAGGGTTTACTTAAGAGTTTCCTTTATTTTTGCATTTTCGTACTCGATTGAGGGCCTGCCTTGTTAGTTGTCACAGTATCATTGTTTAGAGCCATAAATCACAACATAGCATTACTGATAGCCGAGCCAGTCAATACCGCTAATTAATGGCCCTCACTCATTTATGAGCTCATGCCACAGGTAAGTGAATAGTTAGAATAGTGGAATGTATAACTCCGTGACTGGCTGCAAAGTCAGTAATGTCATTAGCACATACACCTGCCTTCCAACATTAGGCAGATGGATTGTTAAGAAGAAAGAGCATATGAAAAGCAGGTTCCCACAACTCTGCTAGTGAAGGAAAGTACTGATTATATTACGGAGCATTCAGTGGTGGCTGGTGACATTTGAAAGTGGTGGGGCGTAAAAGTTCAGGATGAGTGCCCTGTGGCGAGTGTCATCACAGATCAGTGGACGCTTTTCTGGCTAGGAGGTTTAGGACACATGTAATACTGGCAGGTGGCACCACCCGCAGTCACATTTAACGTGTACACAAGACCAGTCTTTGAAGGTGGCACCGCCCTCAGTAATGTTTAACAGTTTACCCAGCACCACCCTTAACAGGTGGCAGCACTCACAGAAACGTTTAACCATGGACGGGGTAAAATAGCTGGTAGCAGAGGGCATCTTCCGACACAGAGGACGGTGCGATCTATCACTTTTCTCCCTCTACATTTGAGGAGCCAGTGACATTGGTATGATCTCAGGCATAGGAAGAGATCTAATGGACAGGAAGCAGTCATAGCCATAGGAAGAGCTCTAAGGAACAGGAAGCAGTCACAGGTATGGGAAGAGCTCTCAGGGACAGGAAGTGGTCACAGGCATAGGAAATATTCTCATGCATAGGAAGAACTCTCATAGACAGTTAGCAGTCACAGGTATGGGAAGAGCTCTCAGGGACAGGCAGTAGTCACAGGCATAGGAAACATTAACAGACATAGGAAGTAGTCATATACATAGCAAATACTCACAGGTATAGGAAGAACTTGCAGGTATAGGGAGCATTCACATGCATAGGAAGCAGTCACAAAGAAAGCAAGCATCCAGGGGGATAGGAAACACTTGCCTAGTTTGGCCAAGGAGCCTTCATACGAGAAGCCCTTAAGGTGTATACCTCCTTTATTTATCAAGGTACCTCGAATTCCTTGCCTGTCAAGTGACTGTCTGTTCCATTTGAGAAAGCGCCATCAAGAAAATTCACACCTGCCAGTACCCAAGAAATTGTCCATATAAACAGCCCAGCATTCAAGCTTATAAACTATCTTTCGCACAATCCATAAACTGCATGACTCATGTTGATCTGCGGACTAATAACCCCCTCCATACATACAAAACAAGTAGCAGTCCCAACCGGAGGAGTCCTCGTCCAGCCCTGACGCAAGAAACTATCCACTCTATGCACAAACAGATCACCAACATGTTGCAAGACTGTCTAAAGCAATAAAAGTGACTACACAATGCGATCCCAGCACCCAACACATAAGCCTCAGAATAACCTGCCTGATTCTCGAAAGAGCCAAGAAACGGGTAACCTCAGACAGAACCCCAGCTAAGGCAGACCACCAACAACAAACATAGGCCACAGCTGAGGCCAGCACTCACCGGCATGACCCTTGGTCCGAACCGCATTGATACAGGCTACGGGCCGTTGGGTCCGGTTCCAAGGCTGATCTTTGGAGCTGGGAAGTGAGTGGCGGCTGGTGGGCTAACTCACACGATCGCGCTGGGACTTGGGTCCAGCGATGTGTGCCGGCTAGGATCACAGGGTGTTTGTAAGCATGCAATATGGGGGTGAGGAACATAGTTAACTGTGGCCCGCAGGTTACACTAGTACCCTTTTGGGCATTTCTTTACCAGTGCGCACGTTTTCAGCGACCCCTGTTTCGGGTCGGTTCCGGGTGTAGAATGTCCTTTTTGCCCCTCGCCCTTTATTTTATTCAGGGAATGGTGCTCGCGCCCTGGGCTTGGAGCTGTAGCTCCGTGGTGCAGATGCGTGCCTGTGGCCAGGCAGACTCCGTTGGGGCAAAGGTTCTTGTAACCTATAGTGCCAAATGCACATTGAGATTGTATTTTACCCGTTCCAGTTCACAATGGTAGAAACTGTTGACTATTGGTTTCACTCGGTGTGTAACGGGTAACATCTTTAGTGATTTGCTTACCAATACAGTTTAATGTGAATCCCTATGACCGTTAGTCCTAACGCAAGACCAGTAGGACTGCTGCCCGCAGGGATTCGAAAATACTGTGCATGATGGCAGAAAATGGCAATTATTTGTTTTAGGGTATAGGGGTCAACTGCTATTGCTAGTAAAGATGGGTTTAGGACTAGGGTGATGATAACAGATAATTGTTGGAAATTCCTTTATGAGACGGCTACAGCCTACGTTGAACCATGCGCTGCTTATTACCATATAATTGGCATTCAAAACGCTGTGCCTTTCGAAACACTTTTAGCCTGTTTATACATTTTATGGATTTCATTACGAAATCTCCACTTCGGCTCAACATCAGGTGATTCTGGCAAATCACTTAATCTCCACATGCCTGTAAACAATGTGTATGACCATGTGTAATGCACCTTAGTGCCCCGGTTAGGCGCTCCGAGACTTTCGCTTCATGATGCAATGTATCTTTCATTTGTTAAAAAAAGAACCTCACTTGTTCCAGAAATTTCTGTGGCGCAACACTAATTGACTCTAAAGAGTTTGAGACATATATAAACCTTCTAGAGCCAGAAAGAACCCACTGTTGGTTAACTCTACCCTTTGATAAAGAGCTACTCCAGTAACCCACCTCTGGTGTGTTATGTACAGCCACCACTTTGTCGACTTACAACCAATTCAACCAATTTTCGGTTCAATATCAATCATGTGTAGTACACTCAGTCGTGGCTCGCAATACTCGATGGGGGGAGATCGCGGGGGGTCGCACAGGTGCGGGGGGGGTTAAAATAAAAAGAAAAAGAAAACTTACCTGACCGGGTCTGCGCCACCTCTGCTCCTGGGCCGGGGTCCCGCGTTCCTAACAGGAACAGGCATGCTGCAGCTCCCTCCCCTCCTGTAAGCCAATCACAACGCTGCAATGGCAGCGTTGTGATTGGCGCAGAGTCCCGGACGGCGCCCAGCCGGGCACCAGTAGAGAGGCCATTTTCTCTATGTAGGCTGCATGCAGCCTACTTAGAGAAAATGTAGAGTGCGCATGACTGCTTTGGTCGGGCCCCAGGGCCGACCAAGCAGTCAGGGCACTCAGAGTGGTGCAAGCCACTCCTCCCCAACCCGCCCACCCGCCCGCCCCAACCAGGCATACGCTCCCGCCCGCCCCCAACCAGGCATACCCCTGCCGTCTGCTTTCTTGCAGCGCGAGAAGCAGAAAATAAAATGGTATTTAAAATACCATTTTATTTTCAACTTCTCGCACTGCTAGAAAGCAGTGGGGTGGCGCTCCAACACCCTAATGGAGCGGCCGCCACTGGGAGCATTGTGCTTTAAATCTTGGTTGTCTGTAATTGCTTCCACAGGGGAACAAATAATTCTTCCCAGAAGTTTTTAGACTTGAACTACAAATTCAAAAGGAAATTGAATCAGTCAGAACTAGTCACAGCTTGTATAAGGTTTCACATTATAGTCACTATTTTGTGGATCATCACACCAGGTTAGAAGCTTTTGAGAAAGCATAAGAAAAATATCAGAAGAAATAAACACAGAACAAACTGCACAACATCATCCTTGTTATCCAGTTACAAATCTTTCTTAAGGACTTGGAGCTCAGATGGCTATAGCTGGAACAGAAACATATCACACAGCCTGTTTTCACGGGGCGGGCAACAGATCTATTTCCTATTGAAAAGAGAGTTGATGGGTAATAGTAGTAGTGTGCATTTTAAAAAATAGGACTTTTTTTTACTATTCCAGTTAGGAAAAATCAGAATTTTATGGCAAGATTGTACTCTAAAATGCGTGTTTAAAGCACAGTGATAACTCTCAAAGGTATGTGAGCTTCTAGTTTGAAATGCATTGTTTTAAATGTAGCAATCTAGAGCAATTGGCCGATCTAACAATTTCTTTCAGCCTCGCACCAGCCCAAATTCTTTTAAAGTCATACCCTCACAATATCAGTGCAACCCAAAAGGACCCCACCAGTGCTGTCATCCACTTCACCCAGCGGGCAAAAGTCTGGAAAGAGACAGATTCCTTTTTAGGTGGCAGTCTACCAGACAGCGCAGCTGTCTGGTTTGCTAAAGGCATCTTGGGGACCTTCAGAAAGTTGACCTTGGAATGCATTCTGCCCGTTGCTTGCCATTGGCTTTGTGTTTTGAAACTCACGTTTTCTTGCTTTACATTTGCTGGCTTTATTTATTTTAGGCTTTCCAGCGTGAGTTCGTACCTTCCCTTGCCCAAACCTTATTTACAGTATCCTTCCGAGTGCTCCCTTTCTGTAAACATTCCTGTAAATCTTGTTCTTATATTGTCAAGTTTGCTGTGCATTCAAAGACAGAGGTCAAATGTCAGACGCTGTCATACAAGGGTGCTTGTTTACTTTTCTTTCTTTGACTTCAAAGTGAGGGGATTTATGTGACAATCTTGCTGGATACTGGGGGGAGGAAAGAGTGTTTTTCTAGCACATGACAACATTTAAATGAACTGTGTAAGTATTTCAGAATATATTAGAATTAGTAACACAAATGAAGGCCATTTTTTGTTATTTCTGAAGTGTGTTGGAAACAAATACTTTAATATGATCAAAACAAATCACTTGGTGATACATTTTTGTCTGTGCACTATATAGTTTTATAAGTAAAACCTTATGTCTGTGCAAATGTGATTGTCATTTCACTTGAAAATGTGTTGTCTGTAATGGCAGTGTGCTACCAACCCATGAATACTCCACTTTACTCTGCACCACTCCACACCACTGCACTCTACTCTGCACCACTCCACTTTACACCACTCAAATCCACACCACTAATCCTTGCACCACTACACTCTACACCACGGCACTCTACATTATACCTGTATGCCAATGCACTCTTGACCACACTACACCACTGCACTCTGCGCCACGCCACTCTAGGCCACACCAATCTACTCTGCACAATTCCACTCTACGCCACTGTACTCTACGCCACTCTGCAACACTGCACTCTACGCCACTGCACCCTATGCCAATATACTCTACGCAAATGCACTATACTCTGTAACACTCAACTCTATGCCCCTGCACTCTATGGAAGTCCACTGTACGCCACTCTAATCCACCCTGCACCAATACACTCTATACCTTTTTACTCTACTCTAAAACAATCTACTCTGCGCCAATGCACTCTACGCCACTCTGCCCCACTCTGCCCCACTACACTTTATGCCACTGCACTCTACGACACTCAACTATTAATCACTGCACTGTACGCCAAGCACTCTACACAATTGCACTCTGTCACTGCACTCTGCACCACTGCACTGTACTCTGCAACCCTGTACCCTTTGCTATTGCTCTCTACCCCACTCTACTCCACTCTACACCACTGTATTCTGACACTCTACTCTGCAACACTGCACTCTCCTCCACTGAACTCTACACCACTCTACTCTGCACTACTCCACTCTACACTACTCCACTCTACACTACTCCACTCTACACTATTCCACTCTACACCAACGCGCTCTATGGCACTATACTCTACTCTTCACCACTCTATGCTACTCCACTCTACACCACTCTGCACCACTACAATCTATGCCACTCGACACTCCTCCGCGCTACTGCCCTCTGCATCACTCAACCCTATGCCAGGGGTGGCTCCTCCGTTGGAGCAGATGAGCGTCGCCCCACTTAAAAAATCCCCCCTAAACCCCATGAAAAATAAAATGGGAATTTATTACCATTTTATTTTTCATCCCAGCCCTGAGCCAACTGTTAGGACGGGGGTGGGGTCGCTGCTAAGTGACAGCAGCAGGGAGGATGGCGGGCTGTCTATGCACGTATGTTTAAAGTGTGCTTGTCTTTTTGGCTGGTCGTCTTAAGACGGCCAGCCACACATGCACCCTCTAAACATCTCTAACCCAGCTGTCTTTAGACAGCTGAGTTAGTCAGTGCAGGCCTTCAGGGAGCCGTGGACCACCAAGTGAGGCCGCTCCCTCAGTCACAGCATGAGAGCAACGCCCTGATTGGTCAAGGGATTTCCGGGCTCCAGCTTCCAGTTTCTGCGGAGGTCGGGAGCGGAGGACGTCGCGTTCGCCAGTTAAGTTTTTTAAAAATGTATTTCTTTTTATTTTTGTGCGCGCGCCCGCCCATTTCTCCCTGTAGATGCCAGCCACTACTGCTCTACACCACTACACTCTGCACCACTCTATGCCACTGCACTCTATGCCACTGCACTCTATGCCTCTACTCTGTGACACTCCACTCTGCACCACTGCAAACTACTATGCACCACTTTAATCTATGCCACTGCATTCTACAACGCTGCATTGTACGCCACTGAATTCAATGCCACTGCACTGAATTCCACTGCACTCTACGCCACTATACTCTGCAACACTCTACACTAATGCAATCTACACCAGTTCACTCTACTCTGTGCCACACCAGTGCATTCCACTTTATGCGACTCCACACTAAACAACTCCAATACAGGACACTCTCTGCCACTTCAATCTACAAGACTCTACTCCACTCTTCGCCATTCCACTCTACGACACTCCACACCACTCTCCTTTATGCCACTAACTTTTAGCCATGCTGAACAGCAGCCATGCTGGTGTACAACATGGCAAAAACACATTCGGCAAAGCCAATAGCATTTGCATAGGCGAGACCTATTGGCTTTGTCAATGCTTGTTTAAACATATGAGCAACTGGGGAGAGGATATTATTAGAGGGGCCCTCAGCAATTCATGTTCTTATAAATATTTGGCAACACATAAAAATCCAAGTGAACAGCAAAATTGTCATCAGGAAATATCAAGAACCCTGTCGCCAAACACTCTTTTTAAATACATCGAACACAAATGTGTAGTCATTTATGCAGGCAATGCTTTAATAGAAAAGGGATTGTTCCCTGGTTCACTCACCTTTAGTTCCCTAACTAGCTTACCATGTACTAATAAATGTCGAGCAGAAATGGAAAAAAATTGCCATTGATGCTATGATGTAATCTGTTGAAATTGAATGAACACCCCTTTCTAAATCCCACTCCAGCTTCTCCATCCTGACTTGTAACTGCTCGTATGCTTGTAGTTCCCAGGGTCCTGAGTATCTGATGAGGCTAGAAACTGATGACAAATGGCCTGGGCAGGACCAGGCTGATCTGAAAGGCTCCACGTAAATGAAGACCTCTCAATAGCATCATCCTGTCACTCTCACTGTAGGGGCTGAGGAACAATTGAAGATGAAATGGTAGAAGAATCGGCTTGTTGATGCCACTTCCAGTAGAACAGGGAACCAAAAGTGAGCTCTCCACTGTGGCGTTACAAGGATCAGCTATGCTTGATATCTTCGATGTGGGCCATGCATCTGGATATCTTGAGAAAAGCATACATGCCAATAGACCCGATTCAGGCAGGAGACTCCCGATTCTTGAAGCAAAAACGATTGCTTTATTTTGGTTGTCTTCTGCCTGAGATGGTCTCTCCTTCAATAGGAGTAAAGGAGGAAACACATTCTCCCGCTTAATTTTTTTTAAATCTCCCACCTTGCTCTTTTAAAATGTTGGCATGGATGGAAAAGGAGGAAAAGCATAAAAAGTGTACAGAAGACTGATTGACTAATAGCGAATTAAGGTGTCTGTAACTAGGGCATCTGGATCTGGCCTCCAGCTGAAGAAGAAAAGCACTCTTCCTATGGAAATGACATCCTAACTATAACTACCTACTGGTGACTGCCAGTAGTCAGTAGTTTATATAAATATATATATAGTCGGCTGCTTCCGTTCCACGAACCCCCTCCCCGGTAGCAGGCCGGGCGTAATGCAGCCTCGTGAAGGAGAGAAATCACATCGGCCTCCTGTCAGAACGAATATCTGTAGTGTGCAGTGTCGGCGATTGATCATGAGTCGGAGGACTCTGGAGACAACGCATCACACGCAGTGAGTCTTAAGCAAGAGACAGGTGGGGAGGTGCATTTTGGTGTGATTCGGACATAGGACAAGATTCCAACAGTCCTTGATGTAAATTTGAATATTTTGAAACATGTCTGACGACGCGCTTCGAGAGAGAGAAGCAGCGGCGGAAGAGCTGTTTGAAAATTTGCCCACCATTACGGAGAACAGTAGAGTCAAAGTACCTACGAGCCTCGCTGGCAGTAAAGATGTCAAAGCATTGACCAAAGCTTTAGAGAAGAATATGAAGAGCGAAATGACCAAGTGGTGGGAGAGAAAATCACTGCAAAAATACTGTGATCCTGGTCGGATACCGTGTGGGCTACGCATTATGTTAGCACCCAGCTTTAAAAATCCTATTCCTCTCATGCTGAAGGAGTGGGCAGAGAGCAACCTGGACGCTTCAATGAAACTGGTATGCATTTTGATTAAATATGCCGAAATTGATCGTGAGGCTAATTTAAAGGAAATTTAGAATATAAACAAAGAGCTAGACAAATTGGAACAAAAAGATTTGATTGCCAAAAGCTAAAGTGAAATCAAGGATCGACTCAAAAAACAGGAAGATATCATCAAGGCAAGAAAAGCATACAAATTTGCTAGAGACAAAATGGATTACGAGGTGGGCCAAATCTTCACCTTTTCTCTGAAATTTGATTCCATTATGTGACAACTTGGCTCCAATCCCAATACAGTCAAACAGAATGAAAAAACCAATGCACAGGCTGTAGATATGATGTCAGCTTCTGACACCAGTTCACTGCCGAGTGATACTGATTCGGATGACCAGTAACCGAGGTGAGGATTTGGGCAATCTAACTTTGGCAGAAGAGCTCGATTTGTTTTACAGCAAGGTCGGAGACAAACATTACGAACACGGAATCAAAACTTCTCTCTAAGCAAAGAAGGAACCAAAGACTGTGAGGTAGGAAGAAGCACCTCAAACACAAAAAACAAGAAGCAACAAAATTACAGATGGAAAAGGAAATAATCAACGATAACACTGTCATCAACTTGTCTGACATAGAGCTTAATAAAGCTGAGACCCAATCTCTAGCACTCGGTCTCACATTTTGCGCAGAGTGCATTTTTAACTATAATCAGACTGGAATTGATGTGTATAAATTCATAAGGAAACTTAAGCTTATCAAATATTACAAGATCAAACAATCAGCAAGTCATACTACTAGTGCAACAACTTCTAGCGTCAGCAGTGGTAATAAACTTCAAGTGACAGACGCCATGTTATTGCGGACACTTCAAGAGTTATCCAATGACGAAAGTGTTAATAGTGTGCCCATTTTGACTTAAAGCTTATTACGTGAGGAAGGAATTAATCCACCAGCTTCCATTAAGAGCCCTTTTAAGCCGTCCTCTACATTCATGCCCATGATGCCACTAGATGCGGTGGACATCTTTCACGATCGGGTAGTGAATGAAATTAAAAAACGTAATCATCAAACGTGGTCAATAACCAAAAAGCACACATTTTGTGAGAGAGAGTATTTCGAATTAATGACAAAACTACAGAAAAATGCAACAGTGGTCATCAATAAATCTGATAAAGGCGGCAATATAGTACTCTGGCGTAAAACTGAGTATAAACAAGAGGCCTAAAGGCATTTCAATGATCCTGTCTGCTATAAAAAATCAGGCATGCAACAAGTCAAGGCAATGACCAAAAGGCTTAAAGATGAACTGGCTGGTTGGAAACGTGAAGGCCTCATAGCCAAAGACAAGTTCCTCTTTTTGTATAACAAATTCCCTGTTCTGCCTGTGATGTATTTCATCCCTAAAATTCATAAGAGTATGTCTCCAGTTCCGGGCAGACCGATCATATCGGCGAGGAATGGTCTATTTGAGAATATCTCACGATATGTGGACCTTTTCCTTCAAGAGTTTGTGGTTTGGAATATCATCTTACATCAGAGACACCAGTGATTTTTTGAGAAAGCTTCTAGATTTACCCTGGTCCGATGATGTTATTCTTATGACTTCGGACATCACCTCCCTGTACACAAGTATTGATCATAGGGATGGTATGAGGGCGGTGGAGTATTATTTAAAGAACAGATCCATTGAATTATTCAATCACAATAGAATGCTTTTAAGTATGATCAATTGGTGCCTTAATAATAACTTCTTTGCATTTGGAAATGAGATATTCCAACAGCTTCGTGGTGTTGCCATGGGGGCCTGTTTCTCCCCCAGCTATGCGTGTTTACATGTAGGTTGGTGGGAGGAGCGGGTTCTCAAGGTGGAACACCGTTCTGACTGGGATAAGCATGTCATCAGTTGGTGGCGTTAAATAGACGATGTGTTTGTTATTTGGAAGGGAATACATGATGATGCGGTAGCTTTTGTTGAACGTATCAGTGACAATGCACTGAACATGGAATTTTCAGCTCATGTTGATAAACAAGCCATATACTTTTTAGATGTGCATGTATATGTTGAGAAAGGCAAATTAGAAACTTGTTTATTTCGGAAAGATACAGCAGGGAACTCGACATTGCACGCTTCGAGCTTCCACCCCAAACATTTGAGCAACAGTATCCCCTATGGGGAATTTATTAAGAATTCCTAGGGTGTGTAGTTCAGCAAAGGATCTTGCACATTATCAACAAGAAGCTAAAATCAGATTCCTACAACGATGTTATGATGCAAGAGTAATAGATCAAGCTATGATTAAAGCTAACATGAGATCAAGGGAAGAAATGCTCCTTCCTATTGATATTGTAGATTCCCAACGGCAGATTGTTAACTCTAAGGATCAAAACACAGAGTCTAGAGCTAGGCCTATTACCACTTACAGCAGACAGGAGAAGAATATCAGAGCCATCATTAACCAACAATGGCCCATTGTGCTTACTGATACTATTTTGGGTCAAATGTTACCCAAGAAACCCATTTTTACTTTTCGGAGAGCACCTTCAAAGAGAAAAGCGTTGGTTAGGAGTAGTCCTGAGCTGGATATGAAGACCAGTTGGTTTTCTCCAAAAAACGTTTTTTATAAATGCAGTTCATGTTGGGCCTGTAAATTTGGGGTCAATATGTCCACTTATTTAACAGCTTTTAGTTCCAAACCTATTGAGTTAAAAGGATTTTATAATTGTAAAACTGAATTTACAGTGTATTCCATGAATGCACCTGCTGACTGCGTTATGTGGGCAGCACTAAACTGCAGGTGCATGTCAGGATTTTACAACATTTGAGAGCTATTGTCAATTCAGATCCAACTTACCCAGTAGTACACCACTTCAAAGATACACATGACAACAATCTTAATTGTATGAAGTATTTTGTTATTGGAGCAGTTCAGGCTCCAAGGAGAGGTGGCAATAGAGAGAAATTATTACGTCAGCTGGAGTCTAAATTAATTTTGGAACTCGACACTAAGACACCCAATGGCCTTAACACTAGCAACGATTTACATAATTTTTAATAAATTTTTTATGAATTCTTTATGTATTTTTTACGATTATGACTCTGTTCCTGACATGACCCACTAACAGCCTGAGATTCTGCATTATGCTTTAGATCTGTTTTCCAAGCTACAAGCTATGCATCAAACTAAGCGAGGCACTCCCATAAAGAATGATTAATGTGAGGTAGTGGGTATGCAGGCATATATTTAATGTCAAACTATCAGGTAACTCTTTCTACCATTGTTCTTCTCTCTAGTACTGTAAAGCACCTTGCACTTTTTGTTTATTCTGGCACTTTACTATTTAGGCAATTTAAGATTATTTTGATCTACAAAAAGACAACTGACATTATGATTATTCAGAGTGGAATTAGCTGTACCTTATTAAGCATTTAGGCTGGTATATTTTAAACAAGATGATGAATGACTAAAGCACTGTGCACTTTAATTATTGCTATGTTCATTGCTATATTTGTATTTTTAAACTATAATATTTATATTTATGAACAACACAGTACTGTATAGTAGGCGCATTTGCACAGATTTGTTATAATATATTTCCGTATGGATTGTATTAGCATTGGTACTGGTATTAGAAAATAAGAGGATATATATTGTTGTGAAGTTTCCATACAATTGGGCATGGGGTGGTGCATTTGCCTCCTGGTTTATTGAGAGGTCTAAATTGAATTTTACCAGTACTTTGATTCAGTTCTATAATGTATTGTTTATAATATGGTAGTGTTTGCAATATGTATATTAGTGCACTTGTGGCGCAGGTCTGAAGGTACGTTTCACAGATAGTCTGTCCTCAGTTGCTATTTTGTTGTATGTAGGAGTGAATCACGTGACATTTAGGTTTAAATTCAGGAAATGTGCGCGATCATGTGATCAAGGCCATTTGATGTGGCCAAAACGCGTCATGGACAAAATTCATTAACTTTTAAATAAACTCATAGTTTGGCACAGCAATATCTGGAGTCCGTGCATGCTTCTTTTCAGAAGTTATCGCAATTGGGATTTTTGGTTGGATATATTTTTTTTTTCACAGAATTTTATATAGCGCGAACTTGAGCCGAAGGTATCGGGTATCAGACACTTGACACGAGCACCAATTGTGTTGCATGAGGACATATTCATTTTGTTAGGCACAGGAAGATTAAGTGATTTTCCCAGACTCACAGGATGTTGCACGTCCTTGCCGAGACTCGAACCCGGTTCCCCAGTTCTGAGGTCGACCACCCTAGCCGTTAGGCCAACTCCTCGCCAGTGGTGCTATGTGTGACAGCACTTCGCCGCGCGATGTTAAAGTGCAGAATACGGTCCCAAACATCAATAAATGGACCCCACAGCACTCCGGTGCAGTTGTAATGATATTTTTGTTCCATGCTACGACAGAGGCACAAACGCCAACGCGTTTCGGTGCAAGACACGCACCTTGGTCACGACGCTGACCATGTTCCCACAATGGTTTTTTTATACATTTTGTTCGTCAGTGCATTCAATAAAAATAATAAACATAAACGAAGGCTTCATGCCTATACAACATCGGTGGACATTTTGTAGTGGATATTTATCATTGATAACTTGTTATTAGACATTTCATTCACAGTTAAACAATGCCATAAATCGCATCAATTTGTGTATTATTGTTGTGCATTTATGTACTCCAATTCTCCCCACCTGTTTTGTGTGATTACAAATTTCTTACACATAAGCTGCCCTTTTTAACCATGTATCACTGGCTATTGTGACATTACCGGTCACCTCGCTACTTGAGGGGACCATGTTCATGTAGTTTCATAGCATAATCAACAATTGGTGGATGGCACAAAGTAAATCAAAATTAAAAATAAAACATATCACCCAACTAATGCTAATATTTGCAAGCATTGTGTAAATTCTCTTACTAACTTAAGTGGTACATCATTAAGTATGCGACTCCATTATATTGTAACTCATCAAGCCCTTGTGGGCAAACCAATGTTCTCAAAATATATAACGCCCCAATGGGCCCGGTCACATACATTGTTAAGAGCTGCAAAAAATAAACTCAAACTTTACTGGGCTTGCTCCCCAGTCTAATCGCTGATTCTCATTCTTGTGACTTTCTGTCGCTGCTCTCAACTATGGTTAAGACCACTACCAGGTTGCCCCTTACTGCTTCTCTAGCTTGTGAATCCTCCTGTGAACAGACACAAAGAAAACAAATTCCATTAAAATTGTTCTTTCAAAAACCCAAACAAAAAAAAAAAGCAAAAAATATTTAAATAACATTTAGCATATGCTCTCATTCCGGACCAATCCTGCATAAATGCATCCACTGCCATAGCACCTGGACCTGGTCCTCAACTGAGTTGGCTAACCAATTGGTTAATCTGGATGCGAATGGGTCTACATCCAAAGGACCCAGAAGGTCCTGAATTCTCCTGAAGACAGAAACGTCCAGCTTCCAATCGCTAAAATCCATCAGGTTCCTTGAATACCAATCTGCGACCACATTGTGCATCCCTGGAAAATACTCTGCTCTCAAGACAATCTTGTGCTCAAGGCAGAATTCCCACATTTCTTGTACTAAAGTTCTGTTTATTTGTGATTTAGTTTTGTGTTCTATTGTTGGAACTTTTAAGGTTGCTGGTCTGCAGTGGTGAATAAAAGGTTTATGCATAATTCTAGCCTCCTTGTCTTTAATAAAATCACGATTCTTTATTCAGTAAACCTATAAGAATCGACATTCTACGTACTACAAACTAAGTATTGTAAGCATCCTTGAGCTAATAGACAGAATATTCCCAACATGACAATTTCTATTTAACATAGAAGACTGTCTGCAACAGGTACTGACTGACCTATGTACATGCGCTTGTTTTGCTTCAGAAGATGGACTATCTGTAAAGTTTTCACCTCAGTATGAAGGCTGCAGGTAGTATAATCTTTAGCACCTTCAGACCTTGGTTATTTTAAGTGAACAGTCGTTCTTTTGTAAATTTTGTATAGAGTGTACACTGTTCTTATTAGATACTTTTTAATATTCTGTGGTGTATTTCTCAAGAGAGTTTCACTGTCTGCAAACAATGTGGCACAGAGTAAACTCTCTTCATAGCGTAAACAGTGTCAACAGTACCCACTGTTCTACTTATATCCACTTCATTTCTTAATGTAGGTTCAGTGACTGTCAGGGTTTGATACAGGTAAAGACTGTCCACAGTAGAGCATTAGTTATGTAACAGGGCTTTAGTATCTGGAAGAACTTGGTTTTCCCTAAACAGTTGTATACATATTGAACACCGTGTGCTTGATAAGTTACCTTTTCATCTGTGGTTCATAGTCAACATGAACTTGGCTACCCATGAAGTGTATGGTATAGGATCAATGTTTCACATAACACAAGCTTGCTTTACCTATGGGGATTGTATGCATGATAGCAGTAATGACGCTTCATATTATTCTAAGCTATTTTGCTCTTACTTTCAAAGCTTTAACAGTATACCCATCTATAGAGCAATGTGTACAAAAGAAGCTTGGATGATGTCATCAGTGATGTCCTCAATGATGTCATTTAAGATGTCATCAGTGATGTCACCCATGATGTCCTTTCAGATGTCATCAGTGATATCATAAATAATGTCATAGAACATGCCATGAGTGATGGCATATGTGAGGTCTTAAGCGGGGCATGGCGGGGGCGCAAGTTATAGTTCGCTCTGCGAACTACAACTGATGAATTTCTGTGGTTCTTTTAGTTCAAAATGTTAATGTTGTCACTGATATATTCACCTAACTACAACATCACTTTAACCTTTGGGTTTTTCAGTGAAATGTGTGTATATATATATATATATATATATATATATTTGTATATGTATACAGCTCTGCATGGATGGCACTGTGCTAATCCTATGCTTAAAGACTTTAATAGAAAAGCAGACATTTGAGGTGAGCAAATTTAGAGGGTCGTCGGTGTTGAGGGTGCTCTATACAGGAGCTTCTTTCCACCTAAACTTGAGAACTACCCAGAGTTCTCTGCTTCTTTTTTCATAATTTATGCGTCACTCTATGTCTGAAAGGGTATTGTTTTGACTTATACTGGGTGCTCCCTTGTGTCTGGACAAAGCTATACCTCTCTAAAGAGCTCTAATGAGAGCAAAACAGGTGTCAGGGGTTGCTTTTATACATTTCAGGTTGGCTTGGATGGTATTTTACCAATCCAAAGCTGTAATACTGTGCCTGGAGTGGTAAAAGGCTTTGGTCATTTTACAGCTCTGCATGGATAGCACTGTGTTAATCCTATGCTTAAAGACTTTAATAGAAAAGCAGACATTTGAGGTGAGCAAATTTAGAGGGTCGTCGGTGTTGAGGGTGCTCTATACAGGAGCTTCTTTCCACCTAAACTTGAGAACTACCCAGAGTTCTCTGCTTCTTTTTTCATAATTTATGCGTCACTCTATGTCTGAAAGGGTATTGTTTTGACTTATACTGGGTGCTCCCTTGTGTCTGGACAAAGCTATACCTCTCTAAAGAGCTCTAATGAGAGCAAAACAGGTGTCGGGGGTTGCTTTTATACATTTCAGGTTGGCTTGGATGGTATTTTACCAATCCAAAGCTGTAATACTGTGCCTGGAGTGGTAAAAGGCTTTGGTCATTTTACAGCTCTGCATGGATAGCACTGTGCTAATCCTATGCTTAAAGACTTTGATAGAAAAGCAGACATTTGAGGTGAGCAAATTTAGAGTGTCGCTGGTGTTGAGTGTGCTCTATACAGGAGCTGCTTTCCACCTAAACTTGAGAACTACCCAGAGTTCTCTGCTTCTTTTTTGCTTATATGTATATACATATGTATATGTCTATATATATATATATATCTATATATATATATGTATATATGTATATATGTATGTGTATGTATATATGTATGTGTGTATGTATATATGTATTTATGTATATGTATGTATATATATATATATATATATATATATAGTAGCTTCAAGGTATAAGAAAGGCGGAGGTCTTGGAGCGTAATATATATATATATATATTGTGAGAAGCTGGCTTGGTATATGGTGTACACTTATGTAAGTGGGCACCCTGCACCAATCCAGACAACCCTTATGGTCATTTTAGTGGTCTTAGACAACCTTAGAAAGCTCTCTAAGTGGTAGCTGTGGAGAGCAGCCGTCAGGCTTAGTCCAGAAGGAGTGTAAAGCAGCTTGTTTTACCAGAGCATAATCTTATTGATATAGATTAAGTGAAAAAGAACCACACAGTGTATTTATAAAAATATGTATTTGTTATAAGACACTCACTAACACATACAGATATCTCCTAGCCAGAGGTATACACAATGCACACAATACTTTTCAGTAGAAACGGGTAAGTAGCACAGTTACACAGGGGTCACCAGGGGGAGACCAAACCATATACTAAAATAGTGGTATGCGAACCACAACTCAAGTCAAGACTATACCCAGAAGACATAGAAGTGCCGGGGACCCAAGTAACCACCCGAGGTAAGTAACCAGGAACCCCACGGAGGCCGTGTGCAGAGTGGGAACACGACCGCGGGCTCAATACAAGTCAAGGTTGCAATTTTAAAGAAAAAGGACCCATCCCAGTGGACCCTGAAGAAACCCTGTGGAAGACAGAAGGTTGGATAGCCACCCCACCCGTGGATACCCTAGGAACCAGGATACTTACACCAGGGAAGCCAGGTGCATAGGTGTGAAGTGGCGTCGGAAACCGCCGTCGAACTCAATGGAGGATTTCAGGAAGATGCCGCTGCTGGAGAAGGTGAAAGTGTCCGGTGGAACCCAAAGGTGGATTTGAGATGTGAAGTACCTGCAAGCAGAGGGGACAGAGTCTATGCCACTCAGGAATGACCAGGAGGCACGGGAGACGAATGCCCACCGATGTCAAGTGCTGCAGGAGAGCTGAGGATGACCTTGGAGCTGCAGCTGTGTGGACCAGGCGACACTGTGGAAGACCAGGAGCCATTCACAAGCTGTCCCATGTCGGATTTCGAGAGTTGAGGGGTTGGTGTCTGTCGGGAGCACCAACAAGCCTTGGCAACTGCAAACAACGTGGAAAGCAAAGAAGGTGCAGGGTTGGGACCAGCAAAGTCCAGGTGACTCACCACAAACAGGGGAGTCAGGGCAAGCCCCGAGGAATCAGGGAAGCCCACAGAAATTAAAAGAGACCCTCAGGAGGACCCACATGCCGGAGACACTGGAGTCACAAGAGGACCTCGAGCAGCTCACCAAAGATGCAAGCCCACGATGCAAGTGATGTGGTGAGGACAAAGATCTTGGTCACAGGAGATGCTTGAGGGTGGGGCTACTTGGAGCACGAAGATCTTGGAGGAAGAAAGCCAACAAGCCTGTGCAACAGTAAGTCGATGCTGTGCACAGGGGTTCGGTTCCTGCATCTCCGACGAGGGATACTGGCCTCAAACTTGGTGAGAAGACAGGGCAGGCCTTGAGGGATGTGAAGAACCACCACCTGTGTTGCTGAGCCTTTCGCAGTCTGAGGGAGCTTAAGATCAGCAGACCGGTCAGCTTAGTTGCTGTGCCTGCAGATGCAGGGAAGTGGCTCCTTCACTTCAAGGGAGATTCGTTCAGGTGTCTTGGATGCCCACCGGCCTTGGAAGGTTCCTGTATGGAGCACATGCACGGACATTGCAGCAGACGAGCAGGGCGATGAGATCAGGAGCTGCAGGAGTCTTCCCAATTGCAGCCTTGATGCCCAGAGCGAAGTCCAGCGAAGTCCAGAGTGCCCAGACAGTCGAAGAAGAAGTGGTGTCTTTAAATAAATCTTGTCCCAGGATGAATCTAGGGACCCACCCTCTGGTAAGCCCTTAAGTACCCTAAGGAAAGGGTTGGGACGATTCAGGGTTTCCTCCCAGGGGAGGGGTCGGACAGTGGGGAGGATACTCCCATGTCCTTTGTTCAGTTTCGCGCCAGAGCGGGAGCCAACGGCTCCCTGAGCTGGTTTGAACTGGACTATGCAAGGAGGGTTTCTGGTAAAGAGCATATGGTGACATTCACTTCTAGGTCACTGAAGCAATATGAAAAACAATACAGTACCATCGAACGTGAGGCATTAGCCTGTGTTTGGGCGGTTCATAAATTCAAGATGTATGTGTGGAATTGCAAGTTTGAATTACATAGTGATCATAAACCTTTAGTACACATTTCTTCTACAGGTTCTAACAGCAATTTATCAGCGAGACTCACTAGACATGTATCGAAACTTCAGGAGTTTGTCTTTGAAATTAAACATGTGCCAGGCTGTAGAAATTTTCGGGCAGACTGCTTGTCCCGTATGCCAATTGGTGATTCATACGATGAAGATACTTTGATTGATGATGTGTGTGTAGCCTCAATAGATGAGATCAGTAGTGAATGTGGTGCCAGTGGCGGTCCGTCCATTGGGGCGTTGGGGCGTTGCCCCACTAATGCCACATGGCCACATTCTTCCTCGTTAACTTAACGAGGAAGATTAACTTCACCGGCGTCCTGACTCGAAATCGGGCCGGCCGGAGTCAGTCAGGACGCGTCGCTGAAGGGGGTGGGGCAGCACTGCAGGGTTGGGTTTGTTGTTGACTGACTGCAGCAGGGCAGGCCCAGTGCGCATGTTCGGGTTTGGGCTGGTCATTTTTCTGACCAGCCCGAACATGCGCACTACTGTGCCCTGCATTAGGAGAGCGAGCGAGGGTTGCTACTGGGCAGTGGCCGCAGCCCCCGGTCTCCTATGGGCGGGGACAGTCCCTGCTCAAGCCAATCCTGGTGCTGCTGGAGCAGCGTCTGAATTGGCTGAGAGGGGTTGCCACCAGCCACTCACGAAGGCGCCAACGCGGACACCGGCCCAGGAGCACACAGCAGAGAGGCGGCGCGTACTCGGCGGTCAGGTAAGTTTTCAAGTTTTTTTTGTTTTTTTTAACTTTATTTTTAATCCCCCCCCCTGGCCCCCGGCCCCCCACCCCTGCGCGACCCCCCCCCGCGAGTATTGCGAGCCGCGACTGTGGTGTTGCATTCTGGATGCAGGAGTATGATTCGCGCTTAGAGCGAGATAGGAGTACTGGTTTTGGACCCGGGATCTTCTGGTATGTGCTGTCGCCGAGTTGGGGGTGATTTGGTGTAAATTACGTTCTTTTGTGCTAGAGTTTTGGATGTCCATATGTGAAGCCGATTAGTGGTGCAGGGGTGTGTTGCGTTGGGCAACAGTCTTGGCACATGTACTGGAGTATGTCTTTTTCGGTGCTGAAAACATTCATGTGGTTGGGTAGGGGTATGTCTGGATCGGAAAGCAGTAATGTGATTGGATACAGGGTGGCCGGTTATCTCTTCGGTTGAGATGGTGGGCAGTAGTAGTGAACAGCAGCATTTGAACTGATAGAGTTTGTGTATCTGCTGTGCTTGGTGTGGGGCTACAGCATTAGGGGTTTGCTTTGAGTATTGCCTGAACAGGGTTGGATTTCGGGTGAATCAGTATGTCATTTCTTTTGCTGAGTTGTATCAGAACTAGAGTTGGGTTTCGGTGCAGAAATAAGTGGTGTGCTTTGTTGTTGGTTAGCAGCATGGAGTGGGTTAGCAGTGCAGAAGCATGTCTGTTGTGTAGTAGTTGAAAATCAGCATTTTAGGTGAATTTGTAATGAAGGAGTATGTATTGCAAATGTAAGTCAGCTGTGATGGATTAGATGCCATTTATGCTTGGGGTTTGGGCAGCTTTAGTGGGGTGCAGAGCTACTGTATTGTGGTGTGGGTTACAGACACGCTTTGACGAACAAACTGAAAAGCTGCCGTGAACACTTTACTGGTGTGACACCAGTAAAGTGTTCACGGCAGCTTTTCAGTTTGTTCGTCAAAGCGAGAGATATGTGCTTACTGTGTAACATGTGCTTACAGTGGCCAGTCATCTGATGTATGGCATTAAAATTGGCCCTGTGTACATGCCCCTAAGTTAACACTGATGCCAAAAACATGGAGTGACTTGCAAACAATAAATGTTAAAAACGTAGAGGGTATGCATTTCAGCGATGTAGTTCCTCTCTTATTTTACATGTTTACTTAATCTTGCATTCCCCACAAGTTAGCTATTTTATAATGTTGTTGTTTATCTGTATTTTTTTCTGTGCATACTTTGAGGCTTGAGCCATGCCAGGTGTTTATGAGGGGCTTTGATTGAGCACGCAGGCTCTAAGGCTAAAGCCAAACAAAGTGCCTGTCAGTGGGTTGGCCTCTCTGCAGAGCACACAGAACAATGTTTGTGTATTCCATTTGCAACTGAAATTCTGTGGAAATGTGTGTGAATGGGGTAAACTTATGTCAAAATATTTGCAAGGCAAAAGTAAGAGAAATTAATGTGCTTATATTTGAGGGAGTGCAGTGCATGTTGGGGGCGGTGAAGTGACAGAGATGTGAGGACGGGCATTCGGGGAAGAGTGAAAAGAGGATGCTGAAGAGTAAAGAGAGGTGGTTGAAGATGTGCAGATGGACAAGATATGCAGAGAAAAAGAGGATACATATCTAACATAAAGCACACATAATTGAAGGCTGAAACTCCTTCCACAGGCCTCAATGTTATTTAATTCACAGACTCACTATTTCAGAATTTCAGAATTTAAACATTTTCAATGTTAATTATTTATAAGAAATCATTGTTGTTACTCATTTATCTTAAACAGCTAACACCCAGTGACAAAGCCAATCATACTGACAGGCTTTAGGCGTATGTCAGTTGCTGTGCCATTTGTCTGGATAAAATTACATCTCAGAGAGAAACCAAAATACCGGTCTGATGGCACACTGTGGGAATCACAGAAATGTATTTGGTATGTTCCTCTATAGGGAGCACCCACTTTTTTCATCTCACTTAAAGACCTGTCTGCACATATTTCTATATGACTGGTTACAGCCAGCAGCTGTGGTTGCTTCCCAAAGTCTGGTTAGAGCATATTTTTCCAAAGTTAATGCTGCATGAGACACTGGGCAAGCATACATTTTAAAGGCCTAAAGTTGTCATGCAGAACAATTGACATATTACAGTAACTGTTGAACAAATTAATGCAAGAAGATACGGGGCAGTTTTTAATGTGTTTAATATTTCCAGACTATACTTTGCCACTGCTTAATAAGCCTTGCTTTATCGCTGCATTCATTTGCTTTAAAATGCACCATTTGCCAATCTTTTTAAATTTCTTTCTCAGGAGAGGGACTCTCCCTAGATCCCAGGTTTGTCCATTGAACTTGTTCACATCGCTAACTAGTGTTTTCTATTGGAAAGGGTAGAGCCAAAGCAGTCTTGCTTAGTACCCTAGCCCTCTTGCTTGGCAACCCAGAAATTCTCTGAAATAATGTATGAGTTTTCTTTTATGAATGCCTAGAAGAACTGAATTTTTAGTCCATTTATCACAGAAATAGTGCTGAAAATTGCACCAAAAGATGCCAATTTTTAAAAAAAAATCTTCACGGGGGTAGAACCCCCCCCGAATCCCCCTTATTGCAGTCGGTCACGTTCGCTGCGCTCGCTCGCATACGTTGATTCATTCTGCTTACGCCTCACCAGTTTCAATTTCCACCAGCCGCCACTGTGTGGTGCTAATATTAAAGAATCAGCCTGGCTGTCTGCTTCTATGAATTATCCATAATCAAAAAATATGTTATTCATGGGTGGCCTGAAAAAAAAATTCTGAGTGGTGAAATGAGATGTTTTGAACGGGTAGCCAGTGATCTTTCAGTGGTTAATGATTTACCTTTGAGAGGTGACTTATATGTGCCTCCGTCTGAATTGCGTGAATCCATCATAAAGTGTGTGCATCAAGGCCATCTTGGCACAACTAAAACTTTTATTGTATTGTATTGTATTGTAATTGCATAGCGCTTACTACCCCTGACGAGGCGTCGAAGCGCTTTTTCGGCGAGTAGCACGCTACTCCGGGACCCATAGAGGATTAGTGTTGAATTAGTATAGTGAAACATGCAAGTACATTTTAAGTGGTGGATATGTTAGTCAGTTATTTGGATTCGGAAGGATAGCAGAAGGATAGAAGAGGAAAGAAGGTTTGTATTTATATAGTGCTTCTAACCCCTGATGGGGTGTTGAATCGCTTTTTTTTGGCGAGTAGCACGCTACTCCGGAAACCCATAAAGGATTAGTGGTGAATTAGTATGGTGAAATATGAAAGTAATTTGAGTGGTGGATATTAGTCAGTTATTTGGAGTGAGAAGGATAGCGGAGGGATAGAAGGGAAAGAAAGGTTTGCATTCATATAGCGCCTGTTACCCCTGATGGGGTGTTGAAGCGCTTTTCTGGTGAGAAGCAGGCTACTCCGGAACCCATAAAGGATTAGTGGTGAATTAGTATAGTGGAATATGGAATTAGAGAAGTGAACATGCTAGTCTGTTATTTTTATTGAAAAGGATAGTGGAGGGATAGTAGAGTGAAGGATTTTTTTTAGGTCATAGCAGTAGGAGGAGGCTTTTGGATGAGTAAAAAGGGTTTTTGGAGGGGAAGAGTCAGAGGGAAGAGTTTAGAAAGGTTTGTTTTGGGGGATCGGTACAGTAAAGGAGGTGTCAGAAGATGCAAGGAGGGGTAGAGTAGGAGAGAGTCAAGAAAGGGTTATTTTGGGGAACATAGTAGTGGTATGGCGTTTGGGATAAATGAGAGAGTGGGTGAAGAGGACATAATGATAGATGTATAGGGTGAGATAGGTTAGTGAATTGGAAAGAGTAGTAGAAAGAAGTTTGAGATGAGTCAGAAAGTTGGGCTAGAAGATATATTGAGGGAAGTATAGGCTGAGAAATAGGGTAGTGCATTGGAAATGCTAAATTAGAAGAAAGTGATAAATATATAGATCCATAAGTACATTGAAAGTATATAGATGCATAAAGGAGGTAAGTATATGCAGATTAAAGATATTGATAGAGGTAGCGGATGAGAAATAGGGTAGTGCATTGGATATGCTTTTTCAGGAGAAAAGTAACAGACACACAGATCCAAGTACATGGAGGTACATAGATGCCCAATGGAAGCAAGTACATGTAGACCAAATAAGATTTTTTTTTCTTTCTTTTGTTTTTGTTTTTATAACAACATAATTATTGTACATGTTTATACAAAGCAATACACGAAGATAGGCACATATCTATAGTGAAAATCAATGGTTATGTACAGAGGGACAAATACATAGGGTGGGTATTAATGAATGGGAAAATGGGCAGCATTCCTGGCCCTGGTCCCGACCAGTTTCGAACAGGCTCAAACAGGCACTCACCCTTGTCCTCTCCACCCTTAACAGGCACAAACAGGCACTCACCCTTGTCCTCTCCACGCTTAACAGGCACAAACAGGCACTCACCCTTGTCCTCTCCACCCTTAGCTGAGACGCCCGGGCTGAGACGCCTTAAGCCTTGGCCGTTTATAGCCCTAGTAGTCAGGTGACCCCTTCAGCCAATGGGAACCCTAGCCCTAACAATATCCAATCACAGCACTAGCCCTAAAATCTAGAACCAATAGGAGATGAGGACCTTACAGCCAATCTTAGCCCTAGTCCAAGCACCCAATCAGTTTCAAAACCCTTGATCTCTACGTCCAATAGAGGCCCTAGCCCTACCAGTAGTCTCAACCCTAGTCCGAGCAACCAATGGCACAGGAAGCCCTAGTCCCTACTTCCAATAGAAAGCCTAACCCTACTCTTAGTCCCACACCTAGTCCAGCAACCAATAACACCAGAAGCCCTAATCGCTACTTCCAATTAAAGGCCTAACCCTAGCCCTAGTCCCACCCTAGTCCCAACAATCAATAACACAGGAAGCCCTAGTCCCTACTTCCAATAGAAATACTAACCCTAGCCCTAGTCCCAACCCTACATTGATTGAATCACAGACCCAGAAACCAATCAGAACCCTCAAATACCCAACCAATGAGGACACTAACCCTAATCCAATAGAAACATCAGATACAACCACCAATCAGTGTACACATGTACCAAACAATATCAGACTATATAAGGTCCCAGCTACCTCAGACAAGGTTTGCTAGCCAGGGAGTTGGAAGCTGCTCCTCTATTCAGAAATCTCCTAGGAGGCAGACAGGCTCAATCCACACTTTGGACTTCTGTAGGTAAGGCCCCAACAAACTTGTCCTCTAACAACACTATTTGTATAAAACTTTACTCCCTCTCCTGGCCAAAAAACGAAGTGCACAGTCCCTATTAAACACAGTTTAAACAGCTTACAGCACATTACTGCTGTCTCAGGAGGGAAGGGGGGCTGGTTTCACTGACTTGTTAACACAAGATGGTCGCTGGGGGTGCACTGCTTAACATACAGATCTTAGCACAGAGCAAAGGAGACATTTGGAGGGAAAAAACTGATAGTCACAGGGAATGAGAGGGAAAAGCTACAGAGTTTGGACTGCAAATCCCACAATTCAACAGGTTAAATGGAAGCAGTCACAGGCAGGAAAAAACACAAGTTTAAACACAAAAACATGGGATAAATTATGCAATCACTGGCAGGTTAAAACTACAATTTTAAACTGTAACAACCACTGGCAAAGACAGTTAAAGAAATTTAAAAAGAAAAAATAAGATGATGCAATCACAGGTAGGGAAAATCGTTTTTTAAACTTTTTTAGGAAAGAGACAGCACTAGTCTGCCTCCTTACCACTTCCTGGACTCTGCTCACTGCAATCTGGTGAACAGGTAGGCTGCAACTCACAAGATGGAGGAGAATGATTTGGGGTGCACCCAGCAAAGCCTTAAGGGGCCTGGGCAGGTATGAGGGGAGGGCTCAGAGTTGCCTGGGAGCTGAATAGCCAACCCCCAGTCCTAGGTCTGCTGGCCTGGGGGTGGGGACTGGGGAGCTGCTCTATTCACAGATCTCCTAGGAGACAGACAGGCTCAATCCACACTTTGGTCCAACAAACTTGTCCTCTAACAACACTATTTGTATAAAACTTTACTCCCTCACCTGGCCAAAAAACGAAGTGCACAGTCCCTATTAAACACAGTTTAAACAGCTTACAGCACATTACTGCTGTATCAGGAGGGAAGGGGGGGCATCAAACAATATTATTGCTGGCCAGGTATTGAGGCACAAGTCAAGTTACTAATAGATAAATGTCCAGAATGTTTAGTTTCTGACAAACATTGGAGCACACACAAGAGTCCTTTACATCCAGTTCCCTATCCACAGGCTGCTTGGGAAAAGGATGGACTTGACTTTTCTGGACCTTATGTAATACTACCAGAAAGTCTGAGGTATATTATTTTAATGGCAGACCACTGCTCTAAATGGATGTATTATTCTTTTACCAGTTCACCAGACACTAATTCAGTGATAAGTTTTGTAGAAAAAGTGCTTAATTTAGAAGGTGCCCCCAAGGCAGTAGTCACTGACATTGGCACCCATTTCACTTCAGCAAATATGTCCAATTTCTTCAACAAATACGATATTGACCATCTCCAGGTAGCCTTGTATTCTCCTTGTTCAAATGGACTTGTAGAACGAAGTAACAAAATCATCAAAGAGGGCGTTCAAACAGCTATCACTGCTAATGTAGATGTGAAGTTGTTTATTCAACAAAAAGAAAAGTATGGTGTTACAATAATGCACCTCATTGCACCACGGGGGTTACACCATTTTTATTACTCAGAGGCAGGAGCGCTCACACTAAGTTATGTCCCAAATGGCTGGAGAAACAAATGAGACAAAAAGGGTTCCATGCAGTTTAAATTCTACAATAAAAGCCAAACAGAACTAAGGGCCATATGTAGGTAATTTCTATTTACCGATTCCTAAATACCGAATTTTACCGATTCGGTATTTAAGAATCGGTAAATAGAATGTAGGTAAACATTCGGTAAATTTTACCGATTCGGTAATATTCGTTATTACCTATTCGGTATTTACCGAATCGGTAATAAGGAATACCTTCCCATTCATTCCTATGGGCCTAGAGGCCCATAGGAATGAATGGGAAGCCATTCACTATTACCGATTCGGTAAATACCGAATCGGTAATAGGGGAGCATATTCAAGGGTGGCAGGGTGTCAAATTGACACCCTGTTGCACCCCTGAATCGTACATGTGGCGCACATACATGCCCTAAGGGCATGTATGTCTGCCACATGGCACTTTTAAAAAAGCACAAAATTGCTTTTTAAAAGGTATTCGGTATTTACCACCAACTTGTAGTTGGTGGTAAATAACGAATCCTTAAACCAAAAATGCACTCACTTGAGTGCTCCCTACATAGGATTTAAGGAATCGGTAATTTACCGATTCCTTAAAATAACGAATCGGTAAATTACCGACTCCTTAAATCCGGCCTCCTACATCGCAAAGGGCTAAATACCGGTCGGTAACGGGAAATTTACCGATTTTCGGCCGTTATCGACCGGTATTAGCCCACCTACATATGGCCCTAAATGAAGAACAATTTTGATGACAAATACCGGGGCCCGTGCTCTGAGATTAATGAAGATGGATGGGTTCCAATCAAGAGTCCGATTATAGTAAAAAAAGGAGAGTCAATTTATTCTCTCTCTGTTAAAGTAGTTAAGGTTAGTAAAGCTGCTACGTTATTGGAAAAGAAAGGGTGGTGGAACAAGCGTCAATTGGTGAAGGTGCCAGCTCAACAAGCTAACATCATTTTGAAAAAACGCAAACCAGTTTCACAATCTGATTGGGCATCATAGGTGCAACCTAGTTCTACGAATTCTCAGTTTTCTAGCAGCTCTCCTACGCATGTTGCAGAGCCCAGATGTATGTTGGGTTCATCTGTAGTACAAGATAACAGGAGAAGCATCCCTGTACATGATTTTAAGATACCTTCCAGGTTCAAAGATTTTGTCATGTTAATTGCATTTTGTTCACATTTCAGGTGTTCCTTCTTTGTTTTGTTTTAGGGAGGGGGAGGTGATGTAGTGTATTACTTGTATTGTTCGTTATGTACAATTGGTACAACATGTAATGTTCAATAGGCATAACATGTAATGTGCGTGTTGTACTATTAAGTTAGCGACAGGCAAGTGTTGTATTAGAGCGGGTTGCACGCTCTGTTATCTTTTGATTTGTGTTCTCACCACGCGCTTCGTGGTTGACAGGTGTGGATATTCAAATGGTATTCACTTGCTGACTGATGTCCATACTGGTCGGTTGTGTCACGCTGTGGGCTTTCTGGATTCTACGATAAATCTTACCTTCAAACCTTCACGTTCTCTGGAGGCATCACTACAGTGATGTAATATAGGAGGCAATTATCAGTGCATGGAAAGGGCAGGAGTTATAGTTACTTAATCACTTGAATTATAGTTACTTCAAATAACTATAACTGGTGAATTTCAGTGGTTTTAATTAAAAATGGTATGTTTAAACTGTCATTGTCACGTAACTATAATGTTACTTTAACCATTGGTTTCTTTCAGGAAATTTCTACGTTTAAAAAAAAAAAAAAGTAAAGAACATATAATTACAATTCCTGACTGTAACGTCACTTTACCCTTTGGTTTGTTCAGTGAATTTCCATGTTTTTTAACGTGAAGTAAGATGTTCATCACCATGTGCGAGCTAGAAAAAAACAGATATTCGA
The DNA here is from genome assembly GCA_963921515.1 of Calotriton arnoldi. Classification (NCBI taxonomy): domain Eukaryota; kingdom Metazoa; phylum Chordata; class Amphibia; order Caudata; family Salamandridae; genus Calotriton; species Calotriton arnoldi. Next base: position 705,888 of record CAWUFW010000022.1, on the reverse strand, counting down.
GGTCAGCAGATTGAGAGTGTCGCTGGTGTTGTAGGGTGCTCTATACAGGAGCTGCTTTCCACCTAAACTTGGGAACTACCCAGAGTTCCTTGCTTCCTTTTTTAGCATAATCTATGCGCCACTCTAAGCCTGAAAGGGTATTGTTTTGATATATAAATCCATGTTCTTTCTATTTATGTGCGTATGTAGTGTTAATATACAGCGAGAATATATACATACATAAATAAATGCATAAATATAGGCTGTGGTTTGATGCAAGCAGCTTTCACTCCAATTGTACCCTTGTCTTTTTTCTGTTTCCAGTAGCATAATAGCGCTCATGTTCAATCAAGATGGTGGCATGATGACCGATAAAGAGGGTGAAATAGTGAGAGATTGGACCTGGCCTCGGATAGGAAAGATGAGTGAGCCAGTGGTAATGCAGGTAATTCCTATTGCGTTTATATTATTTGCAGTTCAGAATAATTAAAATGTGTTGGAATGTGCTTTGAATCGTGCTGTATTTTGGAGGACATTTTAAAGCACATTCTCTATAAAGAAACAGAACTAAGCTACAGGCGGTTTGCCAATGGCAATGGCTTTTTGAACACTGCATCAAATGACTATTTATTACTAATTACTCTTTGCAGGCAAGATTTAGGAGTGAAAGGGAAAACGATATTAGTTGCTAATCTCTCACCCCAATTTCACACAAAAGCCTCTCATTCTTAGGTGGCTGGTAAACGTCGAACTGGGCGCCCGTGACTAGATTACAAATTCAGCGCACCCTCAATTTTCCTCACACATATATGTACCTTATAACTTGGAATTTGCATGGATCAAGCCTGTTGAAAAGGGGAAAAACCAATGAATACAATTGAAACGGGCTCTTATACCCCTTTCCGAGGTGGGAAACCTACAATCTCTTGCTAAGACTGCCCGACAGTAATACTGCATGTGTAGCACCCATAGTTCTTCTGGGCGGTTTTACCTGAGATTTACTCGCAATGAGGTGAAGTGAAAGGGTTGATGAAATGTTTTTATGAAAAAGATAAAGCCAGAAGGCTAGAATGAAACAAGAATGATGACAGCATGGCAATTAAAACCTGGTCCTTTCAGCTGTCTCTAGCCCTGACCTCAGCACTTCATACACATGTCTACATGAAAGCATTAAAGATTAGAAAAGTACAGCATGAAAGATCCCACAAAAACACAAATTGCATTTTAGAAGAGGCCTGTACGTACAGCACTAAAGACCACCATGCACCGTCCAATCCATGTCCCCCCCCCAAAGCCCTGGGTAATACTGCAATTGGCATTGATTGCTACCACTGTCTGTGATGCTAACTCAAGGTGGAAAGCAAGGGACCTGGTCAGCAAAGACGGGCCCAGTCGTAGCGGTGGTGAATTTACTGTGAAAAGATACTTTGAATGTCATTGTCCGCTGGATCCGTACTCCAAAATATGTCACCTTCTGGATGACTGCTGCAAAGGGGTAAGCTACTCACTGGATTACTACATGCCGTCCACTTAATGACTACTGCAAAAAGACATATGGCAAGGGAGTCGCCGATGGCCCATGCAAGTGTATACTTACCATACCCACAACCTCAAGATACAAATGCAATCAAACAATTTTGGTATTTCTTTGGGATAGGGGTCGTAAGACCCCAGGCCGTATTTATTAACAAAATTAAAACCACACTTTTATAACTTTTTACACAGTAACCACATTATTTACATTTTGTTACATCTTTGGTATCCTAGCCTTAACATCAATTCTAGTACAATGTGAATCACCTAAGCATAACTAGTCTGTTCCTGTGTAACCAAGCAAATTATTCCGTGACGATTCCGAGTGAGATCAAGACTGGCTCTGCCCCTTCTTTTACCCCTTCGGGGCCCTCCTTATGGGAGGAGTCCCCTTTCCCTCTCCCGTCCGTCCCCACGGGGAGGGCTCCAATGTCATTGAAGAAACTTGTGCAGGAGGCCCAGCTGCCCTTAGTATACCTACCGCGGGGCATACCCTACACCCCGGTTTGTCACCCCCCAAGGGCCAGTGCTAGGTTATGCCCAATAGCACATGCGCTGGTGGCTGCTAGGTAAAGGACCGCATCAGAGACCGCCCAGAAAACCCCCTGCTCCTCCTTCCGACCTGGTGGCAGCCCCCCTTGGAGGGTCCATGAATGCCAATGTGAAATTTGGTAAAACAGGATGGCGAAAAAGGAGCCTAAGTGTCCCCCCAATCTTGACCTCACCCGCCACAGGCCAGCATAGTTCACCTACTATCTGGCCCCCCCACCCCCCTGCCCGCCAAAGTGCGCTGGCCCAGCCAGGCCAACATGTTTTCCAGAACCATAGCGTTACCTTCATCAGATAAATGCACTCCATCCTGCAAGAAAAAACGCTCTCCTTTAATGCATCCATGAGATATGGCTGACAACCGATCTGTCCTGAACAACTTACCAAGTTTTTGGTTCAATCTCTTTACTGATTCATTGATGTCTTTCACCGACTTACCACCTCTCCATTTCGCCCTGGGAATCATATTGGACCGCACGATTGTGGCCCCCAGAAATTTCTTTGCCAACCCACACATTTCAGACATAATTAGCTCACACAGGTTTCTCCGACCCAGTTCAGCCATGTCATTGCCTCCTATATGCACAATTATCACCCCTGGAAGCGTAAGCCTCCGGGGCAACATTCTGTCCAATGCAGTTCCCAGTTGAGCCACACGCAGCCCGCCTTGGCCACAGAAAGTCAGCCGATAACCGCCCTTTAATGCTCGTAAAGCGTAGTCGCCTGCGAAATACACACTCTGTGCACGCCTCACATAGGAATGCCCCAACACCAGCACCTCCTTAACGACTCCAGCTCCAGCGTAAGAAAGCGGCAATGAGGCATCCAGGGGCTGGATCCCCCTAACCTCTCCACCACCTGCATTGATGAAAGAAAGAGAGTAGGGCACCAAACACTGCAACTGTGACATTTACAACATGTTCAGCCTCACATATCGTTTGTAGCAATCTGACTTCCAACGGCCTATCCTTTGCACCACCTGTCCTGGCAACCCCTACTTGCGGCAGTTGTCGCTGCGCCAATACGGAATGAATGGGAACCATATTCAGCAGGGTCCAAACCTGCGGCCCCCAAAGCCGCCTTGAGCACCTTAGTGAATTGGAATCTAGTTAATGGTGTCCCATCCATGTGCAACAAAAGAGGGCCACCCGTACCCTCTCCCCGGTGAGCCAGAAAGGATTCCAAATTGCTCAGCTGACAACAGCTGCTCCCCGTGGCTCGTTGCAGCAATATGTGATCCCCCCTATCCATCTGATCAGTTTTGGACTGGGGAATGGTGATCGGTAGCGAGCCATTGGGCCATTGTATGTCCTTGCACTGCAGTCCCCCCTTCAGATCCTTTTTGTTCTTTGCCACCAAGTCGCTCACCCTTAATGCTCCATAAAAGGCCAAGGGAAAAGCTGCTCTAAAGAGGGGGACTTCATCCGGTGAACTACATATCCCTTCAAGGGTGGCGATGATCCCTGCCAATTTCACTGTGTCAATGGGCCGCCTGGCGTCGGTCCTACGCCCCTCCAAACGTTGCCATCCCCTCAAAGCCCTTTGCACCAGAAATGTCCTAGTCCCATCTGCGTACCCCAACAGTTTTGCAAAAAATGATATTGCCACCATATGGCGTTTTGCAAATGATATGGGCCTCCCTTCCTCTCTCAGGTACCCTAAGAAAGCAATTACTGACTCTTGGAAGAACCAAACCTCGCCCCATGTAATTCCTGAAACCTGCAATATGTGCCATATGCCCCCTTATAGGCGCGCCTTGTCCTGGGCGCTAAACTGGCTGAAACGAGGTCTGGTAAACTGGGGCACCAAGCTGCCATAGATGTTCCAGGAATGGTGAAGGGAGGTCTGCCGCATCTGTGTGGTGGAACCTGAACGCCTGCATTTTGAAACGAGATAAGGCATCTGCTGCATTGTTCAATACACCAGGGACATGTTTAGACGTGAAATTAACATTCAATTTCATGCAAATTAAGACAATCTCTTTGAACAACCGCAAAATCATGTTACACCTGGCAGTTTGGCGATTGATGCCCTCGACTACCGTCATATTGTCTGACCAGAATACCACTACCTGGTTGCAAAACTACGCAGGCCACATTGTGAGAGCCACCAAGATGGGAAATAGCTCAAGGAAACTGATGTTTGCCACTAGGCCCGACTCACGCCATTCACTTGGCCACTGCTCAGCGCACCAATCCAGTCCCATAATAGCCCCAAAACCTGTGCTGCCTGCGGCGTCAGTTCATAAACCCAATTCTGCATTGGTCCTAGCAGGGCTCGGCCATACTACTGACCCATTAAAATCCTTCAAAAATGCCTGCTATATTCTCATGTCCTGGCGAACCTCACTGGTCAGCCTCGTATGGTGATGCTTTGATTTTAGACCCGCCGTGGCCTGCGCAATAGATGTAGAAAACGGGCGGCCCATGGGCATAATGTGGAGCGCAAAATTCAGCTGCCCGACCACCACCTGCAACTGATGCAGCGTCACCTTATGAGCCCTCAGGCAGTTTTTGAGTGCTTTTGAGAAACCTCTTACCTTCTCCTGAGGAAGCCTGGACACACCTGCCTCGGAATCCAACTCTATGCCCAAGAATTCTATTGTGGTTGCGGGCCACAAGTCTTAGCCTGCCCTAAAGGGACTCCAAAAAACCCCATTAGCTCCTGGAAGCATTGTAAAGCCCTCCCACAATCGTCTGTGCCCGGAGCCCCCAGGAAAAGGAAGTTATCCAAGTAATGAAGAGCCCAACAGTGCCCTGATCTCTTCCTAAATTCCCATTCCAAGAAGGTACTAAACTTCTCAAAGTAGGCGCAAGATACTGAGCAGCCCATGGGCATACATTTATCAAAATAAAATGCACCCTCAAACTGAAAACCCAAGATATGGAAATCTTCTGTTTGAGCCGGCAACAGACGGAAAGCGGATTCTACATCAGCCTTTGCCAACAAGGTCCCAGGTCCCAGCTCCTGGAGCATTGTAATGGCGGGATCGAGTGAGGCATATTTCACAGAGCACAATGACCCATCAATGGCCTCATTAACAGACTGTCCTTTTGGGGCTGAAAGGTTGTGGATACGCCGAAACTCCCCAGGGTCTTTTTTGGGTACTATGCCCAATGGTGAACACATAAAGTCCTCAAAAGGTGGGGATTTGAACGGCCCCGCCACCCTCCCCAAGTTTCTTTCTTTCAAGATTTTCTTTCTGGCAATGCTAGGATTGGCCATTAAGGATTGCTGATTTTTGCAGTATGCCACACCAACACAGCCCTCAGCTGGACTCCTAAAATCGCTCTTAACCCCTTCCGCACTGCGTGAATTTTCGCGCTGTGCGGGCGTTTTAATGAGTGGGCGGGGTTCGGACGGCCCCCGGCCATCCTCCGCACACGCCCACCGTGACGTCAGACAACCGGGGGCCGTCCGAAGCACACAAGGGGTTAAATCCCTCATACAAGGCCTGAGCCGCTGCTGTGTTGCTGTATGTATTTAACCATGACACCATTGCCTGCCAGTTAACCGGGGAGGTAGCCTTAACCATATCCGGGTCCTCAATCATGCTTTTTGGGGACCTTGTCCTTTGTTTTCTTGGAACACTTGGACTCTGGGTGAGAAGATAGGCCACAGAACAAACAACAGTGTCTGAACTTGCACTGACCCGGTGCCCTGGTGCAGGTCTTCCTATTGAAATCCCAACAGGCCCCCTTCCTTGCCCCGCCCCCTGGACTACTGCTTGAACCTGAGCCTGTCCGAAAGGACTGGCTTGGACCTGTCATCGCCCTCTGCGGGTGCATGAAATGCAACCATGCATTCACATCAACTTTGTCCCATCTCAGCGTCGGTCTAGTGGCCTTAATACGCCTGAACTCTTTGTCGTATTCCCTCCAGGCTGTACCCCCAAACTCATCATGCGCACACGCTATCCTGTTTTGGTAGCAAGCCAACTGTCCACCTAATGTAGGGAATTTTTCCGCCATTATAGCCTGAAAAATCGTGAAACCCCTGACCCAGTTCATGATGGTCTCAGCAACCCTTTTCTTGTATGGCCAATGCCCGCACTCCCTGGAATGCGCACACTCCTTGCACCGCTTGTCTTCGTCCCTGCTAGGCGCATCAAGAATCAACTCGCAAATATCAACATAGGCACCCTTCCAAATATTTTCCTTAATGTCAAGATGCACGTGCCTGCCCAACTGATCGGGCTCCCAGCGCACATCGCCCAGACCAACACTCGGCAAGGGTTGTAACGTACCTGCTGGCATGCTTTCTTTGGGTGGAGGTGACTGTCCTACTGCCGCCGATGCTACTAGCGGCACATTACCGGCTTGCGGGCTCCCCGCCACCACCGGCGCCTGACCTGCCGCCCCAAGTGCAACCCCTTCCTGACTAGATCCACCCTGCCGCCCTCCCAAGCCATCAACATGGGCCACTAACCTCCTTGCCCTTTCAATTTATCAGCCTTGGCTACCCCTGCCAATGCTCACCCTAAAACTAGTGCCGACCAAACACCTGCCCTGGACAACCACGGCAACACACTGGCCAAACTTGCCACTAAATCCGGCTGGTTAACCAGACCCACTGTCGCTCCCCTGCCAACCTGACCAGACTGCGCTGTGCCGGCGCTCGATGCTGACACTACAACCCTAGGGGGAACCACCTGACTATTCGCAACACTTACTCCCCCTGTCTCGACGACCTCCACTGGCACCGGATCAGGTGCGGCCTGGGCATCCCGCCCCCTTCCTGCCCCCTGTCCGGTACCGCGCCTCCTGACTGGAGGAAAAGCCGCCCGGGGAGCTACCCCTGGCCTACGAAGCATATCCGGCACTGCTGGGTCGACCGGCTGTGCCCCCAGGGAGTCCCTTGCCTGAAGCAAGGTCAGCCTTTCATCCATTGCCTCCATCTTGCCCTCCATCCTGAGCAACATCTCTTCCATCCTGTTAGCCGGGCACGCCCTCTTAGCACCTTGCTTTGCTCCCCCAGGCATGCAAGTACCAATTAAAACCCTGCTGCAGGCAACCACCGAAATTACCAACCGTCCCTCAACAACCACAAAGAATCACCCTGATGCCTCGACTGTTTACAATTCTAAGAGTCCTGAGCTTTGACGAAAAATAAGGGCAAATATTGGGCTCAAAACCACGACCCCGGCGATATTAGCACCACGCGCTAATCAAAAGAGCCACCAGCCGGCAACACCCTGCACAAGGAAATCCCAAAATACTACCACGCGTTTTTCGCGCTCACCCGGAAAATTCATTTGCCATCCGTATGAACCGCGTAGGTCACCACGTGTCCAACAGTACACAAAACAGGACTCGAAAACTCAATATCCGAATCAAAGTCAGACGCCTTTACTATTTGGCCAAATGATCATAAGAGCTCCCCCTCGCTGCCACATCCAAAACCACTGCCGAGACCGGGACCGGTAACTCACCCCGTGTCCGACAGCACACCACTCAAACCACTGCTGCCAAGAAACGGCCAATGCCGAACAAAATGCCCCCACCGTGGCCTAAAATTATCTGTTGGAGCCCCCCCTGCACTCCCCGGAGCCGCGCCCGAGAGCCCTAAAACTCTTGGGTCAGGTGAGTAAACTCAGGAACCTGCGCGGCTCCCAGGGAGGTTTTAGAATTAAAATCCGGGGGTGGTGGGGGCCCCAACAACTCCAAAATGCTGCCGCGCCCGATGGCCGTGCAGCATGGGGAGAGTCCTCAGCGACTGCGTCTTGTGGCAGGCAGGAAGCAGAGACCCGCCTGCCCCGGCGCGGCCGCTTAAATAGGGGCGGGTTCAAACACGACTGCCCCGGAAGCACTTTAGTGCTTCCGGGGCATCGGGTGCGGCAACCAGTCCGCGCCGCCCCCACCCGGAAGGACGGGGCGACCCCGCTCCGTCCACACCCGTGCGACCCCCAGCTCCCCGCCATACCGCCCATGGAGGGGAGAGCCTCTGTTAAGATGCTGGTCGGATTGTCATGTTACCTGCTGCATGGCTACAGAAAAGCTTGTCATCAACTGGATGTCTATATATGTAACCCATTGGATTGCAAGTACAAAAAGACAGATCTCCCACTATCCCTTCTATCCGAATCCAGTCGCCCTGCCTGCATACATCTGCCCCGCCTGCTAAAAACAGCAAGGTACAATAACGCCACCAGCACGGTTTACAGTCATGGACCAGCCTTACTCCAACATTCCATTCAGTACTAGGTTAAAAAAAACCACATAACGTGACTAAAAGGTGGGAATGTTGAATGGGCGTAACACCAAAGCCGATAAAATAAGTAAAAGCTCTTGTTAAATTGCCCCCTATATATCATAGGTCATTAATTACTACAATAGGCCTGTATCGTATTTCTTATATTTCATCCTCGGGGCATGAACTTTATTGTTGGTTCAGTTAATCTCTACCCTGCCTCATTTCAGATTTCCACTAAAACCACACTAATCATTCATTTTAGCAGTTCATTATATTTCTTAGTTATACCGGTGTACAACAAGTCATTTCTCAATTTACCAGTTACTCACTTTAAAAACCCTCTTATAGTGGTGGTATTCTCACCCTGATGCACGTGGCCTAGACTGATGTGACATGGGACCTCGCATAACACTCTGTAATAGCCAGGCTGTAGACCCCTGCACTTAATTGAGTTTATCCAGTAGAAGACACTTGTTGACTGAGTATGGAGATTATTACTAATTTATACTTACCGGCGCTTCAGGAGGGCGCGCGCCAGACATTGAGCTGCAACCCCCACCCCCATGCCTTTGTTTAGAAAGTGTATCACTGTTGTCATAACAAACTACAAATATTTAGAACGTATGTGGGTTAGATGCCAAGTGGTGTCCAAGTGGCTGCTCACCTGAAATGAGCATTGCCACATAATCTGCCAGAAACTGACTCCTCCCTGAAGATTCTTTATATGGCCAACACTTGGCAAATAGAAAACGTTCCACCTAATCACACATGACGGATATTGCTTCAGGGTTCAGACCATCTGAGTTTGTTAAAGGTGGTAGGTGAGAGCATGGAATGCTCCTCTGCTGGCACGTACCACTAGATTATGATATGAATACCCACACATGAGGTGAACTAAGACTTGACTGAAAGTGGTTTATTAGTCCATATTGTACTGCGTGAATGAGCATAGCAAGAGAGTTCAGGCTTCTCAAGAAGGGTCTGTCAAGGTTCAGTGGCAAAGCATTTTTTTAAAGATCGCACCCTACAGTTCCAAAAACTGGCTACTTATGCTTTCCACAGGCTGAAGTGCAGACACTGGATATGTTGTGGTTTAACATGGCCAGATATTGTTGCACAGGGGAGTGTACTGTGGAGTGTAGTATGGTGTTGTAAGGTGCTGGATGTTGTGATGTGCTTGGAATCGCCCATTGTTGAATTATCTTTAGAGAGACATCTGCTATATTGTGAGGTGGAATTGGATGATGTAATGTGATATGACTTGGAGGTATAGCAGTGGTATGCCTTGGTGTGGTTCAGTATGGGGCCTTTGTGGTGTGGTATGATGGGTCGTGAAGGGCTCTCGTGTGGACTCAAATGGTGTGGTTTAGTGTGATGCTTAGTGGTATGGTGTAATGTGGTTTACTATATTCTAACATGCAACGGTATATGTCTGGGTAGATTAATGTGGTATTACGCCAATAGAGTGCTTCCATGGTGGTGCCTTTAAGAAGGCGTGAAAAGAAGCATACTTTCCCTAAATAAGGACCAGAGGGAACCAAAGGCACCACTAGACAGCAGAACGCCTCATTAGGAGTGACATCGACTATAAGTATAACCGTCTTCTTACATGTTAAGTGCAGAAAGAAAGCACCCACAGTACACGCTTGGCTGATTGCTGTTGCAAGCAAAAGATCCTGGCGATGGGACAATTGTAGCAGTGTTAATTTATTGGAGTCTGTCTGGGGTTCTGCAGAAACGTGAGCCTCTTGGGAGCTTGCCCACGTTTTTTTTTTTTTTTTGGTTTAAATTTCTTTATTGGCATTTTCAGAGTTCTTTTATTCCAAACAGAGTGCTCAACACATACATTCACAATATATCCAAATGTCGATAACATTTATACAACACATAAAGTAACGAAATATTGCCTGCATTTCAACAAAATATCGTTGGTGATGACATTACATTTGCTAAGGACATGACTTGCATCTCTGCTAGATATGCACACTGGAATTTCAGTGTGCCATCACTCACAGTGCTTCTGCTACATAATTTGAATTTTATGATCAGTCCTAACCATAACTAACTCCCGACTCATTGGGCTGGATACAAACTAACATATTCCTATATATCCCTAGCACAAATGCACATTTGCTGCTTCTCAGGACTGAATTGTACATTACTACATAAAAGGAATGACATTTCCGTCCAGTGACAATTTATGAAACGAGAGCACCGAAAATGTCCAATGAAGCTTATTATTTAAAACTATACAAACCAAACTAATACTTATAGCAACAAATAACTAAATAACGAAAAGGAGAGGAACATAAAAAGAGGGGGGGGGGGAGGTTTGCCATCGATAAAATACTAATGAAAACATTCTCTCTTGGCCGGGTATTTGGAGATATTGTTGGATCTAGTACTCACTGTACAATGGGACAGAGCGTGCCGCCAGGTAGGATTGTCAATCAGGAGAGGGGACCCCAGTGTCCGGTCAGGCAGCCAGGGAGTGTACATCCCCCCATGCTCGGAGTCAGGGATATGTGGAGCAAGCGTATGGCGCAATCACTGATCAGTGACTAAGTTGCCCTCTACAGCGGCGGCAATATTGGCATGTAGTGTAGTGAGGAGTGCATCCCAATCTTGCGCAATAGGGAATTTATGGAGCCCTGCTGTCTCTTCCCTATGCAACACCGTACTTTCCGCTTGCGCCCACATCAGGAAGGATCGCTGCCAGTTGGGTGCTACTGGAGGATTCGTGTTTTTCCAATTTTTGGTTATAAGGCGCTTTGCAGTAATTAAGCCCAAATCCTGAAATCTCGAGGCGACTTTGTTTTTTTTGGGTCTGGCATAGAGCCCTAGGAGGCAGGATTCCCATGACATTGGTAGCTGCATAACCGTACAGGAGTTCAGAGCCATGACGACTTCCCGCCAGTAATGCTGAAGAGATGCACAGGCCCACAGCATGTGAAGTAGGTCCGCGCCTAGTTGTTGACAGCGTGCGCATGCAGCAGTGGCAGTGTTAAAATACCTGGTTATCATGTCCGGTGAACGGTACGCTCTGTGTATGATATATGTTTGTATGAGCCTAAATCTAGCATTTCTTGGTATATTCCTGGCTCCTGACAATATGACACCCCACTCCCTCTCCGTCCAAGGCCGGCCCCTGTCTGTCTCCCATCGCTCTCTGAGGCGCTGCATCGGTTTCAATGTGTGTGTGAGCATCGCCTCCACCAGCCAGTGTACTACTTGCGATCCTGCCCCCATAACATGCAGGTATTGCAACACTAGGTGTGTCGGCGGTTCAGTCGTTAGATCACCCCAAACCGATGACAGAGCCTTCAAAAGAGAAGTATGTAATAGGAATTGGCCCGCTGGTAACCCAGACTCTTCGTCTAACGCCTCAAATGTGAACAGTGCCCCGTCCCTATACAAATCGCCCAAAGTGTGTAAGTCTGCCTCATGCCAGGTCGTCAACACTGCCTCTGACATGCCTAACCTTCCTCGTGGAGTCCCCAGTAATGGCAAGATCGGGGCATAAGGTATCGTCGTGCAGGTAAGATATAAACACCTTTTGTAGCATTTATGGGCCAGGCCAGATATAATTGTGTTGGCCGCGGGGATTTAGCAATGGGGTGATATAAATGGCATATTTGAGAATGTGTCCAGGGCTGTTGCAGCGTTGCGGTGTCCGCCAGATGTCTACCGTCTAACCATTTCGTCACCCACTGTAGTTGTGCAGCTAAATAATACAACTCCATATTAGGGACGGCTAACCCGCCTTGACCGATAGGAGCGTACATCTTCCATAAAGCAACTCGTGGTCTGCCCTTATTCCATATGAGATCGCGAAACAATCGTTCCAGATCTCGAAAGATCTTAGGCGGGACATAAAGAGGGAGATTGGAAAAATAATAGAGCAATTTAGGGAGTACAATCATTTTCAACAGAGCTATGCGGCTCGGCACATTCAGTGGGAGCGTTTTCCAAAATTGCACCTGGGCTCGTATGGCTGAGATAGCCCGCACCAGATTTCCTTCCAATAAGTCATCAGGTGAGCGATATATAAAAATTCCAAGATACCTGAAAGTGGTGGGATACCACGTGAGAAGTGATCCGTTCAAAGTGATATCCTCCTCCACTGCGCCAGCATTAAATGAGTATATCCCTGACTTGGCCCAATTGACCCGAAGACCTGATTTCTCTTCAAACGCCTGAAGTATACCTGCAATGCATTCCGGGATCGCCGTAATATCTCAGAGATATAACAACAAGTCATCCGCATACAGGGAAACGGCATGCAACCCATCTCCCAACCGTATACCCCAGTGCTCACCATCAGTCCTGAGCAGCATCGCCAAAGGCTCCATAGCGAGAGAAAACAACAGCGGAGACAGTGGGCAGCCCTGGTGCGTCCCGCGTTTCACCCTAATGCAATCGGAGACCAGATTGCCGGTGCGGACCCGGACTGTAGGTCGCCGATACAATAGACTAACCATGCGCAAATAATGGTCCCCCAAGTCATACTTTTCCAACACAGCTGCCAGGTAAGGCCATTCCAAAGAGTCAAAGGCTTTTTCTAGATCTAATACCAGGCAGCCTGAGTGTGGCCAACTGTGCGCTGCGGGAGCTTGCCCACATGCCACAGACATGGCATACGGCATGGGCAAAGTGGGCTATTTACCCAGGGACCCACCTTCCAAGGGCACCCCTGGGAAATTGAATTTTCTCTCTATTTGACCTCTGTCTATCCTATTTCTTTACCTAAACCTGTATCCCTCTCTGTCTACTGCTACCACTTTCTCTGTCTACTGCTACCACTTTCTCTGTCTCTCTACCCTGTCATTTTATAGATTTTTGAGGTCTTGAGGAAAACATATTTCAAGTGTTTTTGTGTAACTTTCCTAAAGTTGAACATATAATTTAGGGCTTGATTTAGAGTTTGATGGACCCAGTTACTCCGTCACAAACATGACGGATATACCGTCTGCTGTATTACGAGTCCATTATATCCTATGGCACTTGTAATACAGCGGACGGGATATCTGTCCCATGTATGACAGAGTAACCCATCCGCCAAACTCTAAATCAGGGCCTAAGTATTGTTTGGCATCATGCAGGCTTCAGTTAGCAGAAAATGGGTACAAAAATTCGAATTTGTTTCTTACAGGAGCCTCCTCAATATGTCTTGCCTCAGGCCCCCAAAACCCTTAAGATGACACTGCCAACAGCATGAGACTGGGTTTGGTGCAGAGAGCAGATAGATCTAGAATTACCCCAGGGGGAAATTTCAGAGCCAAGAAGGCAAGGCAGAAAGAAAAGAGAGTACACGTCAAACACACACATCTATACAATTCCAGGCATCAGACATTTGATACGTGGATGAATCCAACCACACCATTCACACCAGAAAATCACTGTCAGTGACCTGAATGAAGAGTAGATATAGATACTTAATTGTGGTGTGGTGTAGTGTTGTGGAGGGAGTAGAGTGTCGTAGAGTGGAAGGGTGTAAAGTAGAGTAGAGTGTCATAGAGTTGAGTGGCATAGAGTAGAGTCTCATAGAGTGGAGTTGCATAGAGAGTTGTAGAGTGGAGTGGCATAGAGGGTGTTGCATGGAGTAGAGTGTTGTGGAGTAGAGTGGCGTAGAGCGGATGAGATTGGAGTGGCATAGAGTGGAATACTATAGTAGAATGGAATGGCATAGAGTGGAGTACAGTGGAATTGTGGAATTGTGGAGTTGTGTAGAGTGGAATAGAATGTCATAGAGTAGAGAGGCGTAGAGTGGAGTATTATGTCATAGAATAGAGTGGAGTAAAGTAAAATGGAGTGGCATGGAGGAAGTTGCGTAGAGCGTCGTAGAGTGGAGTTGTGTCATAGACTGGCATAGAATGGAGTAGAGTGTTGTGGAGTGGCATAGAATGGGGTAGAGTTTAATGGAGTAGAGCATAATAGAATGTACTCGAGTGTCATAGAATGGAGTGTCATAGAGTGGAGTAGAATGGCCATTACATTGGCACATACAGTTTTACTGATAGAACTATACCGCGCATAAATGATAATGTGTGGAAATGTCATCACCTGTTGTATTGATGTGTTTTGATCGTATTCAAATATTTGTTTCCACCACACTTCAGAATTACAAAGAAATGTGCTTCGTTTGTGCTTCCCTGATTTTGATATATTCTGAAATATCTGCACACTTCATTTGCAGACATTCAAATTTTGTTGTTTGCTAGAAAAAAATAACATCATTCAGATTTCCGTCCAGCACACACCCCCAATAGCCAGCCTGTTTGTCACATAAATCCTCTCACTTTGAAGTCAGAGAAAGAAAAGTAGAAACCGAGCTCCCTTGGAAGACCAGACCAAACAAATAAAGACAGAAAGTAGAAAGCAAGCAAATGTGAGTTATAAAACACAAAGTCAATGTTAAGCAATGGGCGGAATGCATTCTCAGGGAAGCTTTTCCAAATGTCCCCAAGATGTCATTAGCAAACCAGACAGCTGTGCTGTCTGGTATGCTTCGAAAATGCGGAGACTCAAATACTCCCTTGAGGTGATTGATAATGTCTCAAGCCAACGAGAGAAGGTTCTAAAGCTAAACAAGCTATAGGCATGTGGAGCCTGACCCAAAAGTCCCTAAAAGTATTATATAATATAATATTGTCACCACGAATGGTCCAAGCACCATACACGTCAAATCTAACATGAATGCTGCAAGTGCACGTCCACTCTAAAAACAGGAGACTGGCAGAATTGCTGGCGGGAGTTTGGCTTTCTTACAGCTAATCCTTTCACTAACCCGCAGTTACCATAAATATTTATTTTGGGGAAAGGCGACGCTTCTGTGTCACTTCGACGCAGGGAGTGCTTAGTCTGAACACATATCAGCTAGCTACAGACAGCAGGGCGCTGTGCCCGTGCTTGTTATCTCTGTTCTATAAATAGCGCTCTGCTCACTGTGACAGTGTCAACAGACTTACAGCTGTGGTAGATTGGGGTCCTCTTGCTGTGGGTCACATTACAGAAGCTAAAGCTGGACTTCTTTTAGTGCTGTGCCTGTCTGTGCCTGTCTGGGGTGCCTGAGGGTTGAGGATGGTTTCGGGAGAGGGAAGACAGCGGTTCCAGATGTTAGAAACATATTGTATATCTGAATGGATGCTGTTTGTTACCCCCTCATCCCTGTAACTTCATGATAGCAGTGACTGGATTCCGTAATTTTATGGTGCACAAATGTTGTATTATCCTGTTATGCTATGTTATGCTATGCTACACTATATGGTATGCTATGTCATGTTTTACTTTGTCATGCTTTTTCATGTCATAATATTGTTGTAAGTGTAACCTGAGAGGTGCAGCGTCCCAGTGCACTCTTTAAGTTACAGTACTGGTCCTTTAGTGATGCGTTGTAGCTTCTACAAGACAAACAGTTGCTTGGGCTAAAGGTGAATTGCCAGTCACAAGTGTACATGGAGGGGTGGGGAGGGTTTCCATCATTAAGGGCTCCAGATTCAAAAAGGATCTGCCCCTTCTCTTGGGTTTTCTGTGTGCGGGTGATAAAGGAGAGCTGATTAAGCAGGAGGGACAGCTGCCCCGTGGGCAGTGCTGTTATTACCCAGTTCAATGGAAAACATTGATCAGCATAAGGATGATGAAAGGTTGCGTTGGCTCCTCTAGGATTGGAACCAGGTCCACGGTGTGCAGGTTTCTGTGTAGGTGCTCAACACACTGACGTGTCTTACAAGGAGTTATCTTATGTTACCCTTTAAAAATAACTCAGAGTGTGGAGTAGTAGTATTCCTGCGCCTTGCATATGTAGATACATATATATATATATATATATACATATATATATATATATATATATATATATATATATCCACACACCACCACCACGAGTGTGCAAAAAACACAACACCCTATTGACAGAACCCCGCAAGATGAATGCACATAACCAGAGATCCATCTTTACATTTCAGAACCTAACCATAGATACATAACTACCGAGCCCATGTCTACAGGAACAGCAATGGGTGTGCCTAAAACCCGTTTTCTCTTCTCTTAACAAACACTTCTCATAAGCATGCACAAATTAGACATCTAGAGTTTCTTCTGCTTCCTCCAGGTGTGTACTCCAAGACTGCCAACAAGCACAAGTTCCTAGTGAAACATATGGCCTATATGAGTGTGAATATAAACAAGTCTCTGATAACGGAAGCTGCCACCATGAGTTTGTGCATAGATATCCAAGCAAAACACCCAAAGAATTAGTTTCACTTGTATTTATTTTTCATTTAAGGAGTGTGCGTTATTTTATATGTAGTTACCTGAATGTGAAAGACCAACAAATTAGTTATAAAAATATTTTGTTCTTTTTAGCCACGTCTTTTGACCACACCCCACGCTCACTAACCCCGCCCCATTGCATTCAGGATCCCATACCTTTTTATGCACTTCAGCCACTACTTAACATAAGGGCTTTTTTGATGAGATACGCTCTTGCAAGTAAGTGCCCTTAAAAAGGGTGTTCAAGTTCATGAGAAATCCCTTGTGGACTACTGAAAAACACATTGTCATATTTACAGCTGTAAACTGCAGCTTTAAACAAGGCTTGTATAACTGGGGGTCATTACCTTCACATGAGACTCCCTACAAGAGAGAATGGATGTTAAATGAAACGGATTTCTTTTCATTAGACTTTCCAAACATACCTGTTCAAAAACTGGAACACAAAACATTTTCACATGTGAGCAACATCAAGTAGGTAGGTCCGTGCATTGATATTTCTTTTTACATGGACAACCCAGAGCAAAAGAGTGCATTTTGAGAGGCTCCTAGCCACCAGAGAAGCTCATAACACGAGAATTACGGCGATGGCCTGTCCAGTATTTTTACGGACCGTCCGTGGATTAGCCCTGTGTCTGAAACTGCTCCCCTGACTTTGGTGGGGCCTGCCAGGTCAGCGAAACCTCTGGCTATAATTAGACATCTCCGCCTGCCTGGCAGGGACCTCTATGACCTCAATGCAACAGCTGGTGCGTCGGATGCACTCGAGCAAAGGGACGAGCAGGTGCCATGTTTGTTTGGCCCTGCTCGGAAAACTGTTGTTTTGTTGAAACAAACTCCGAAAGCTGAAATTTGTTTCAGGAAAACAAGAAATCATTGGGCGTGATGTGCATGGAGTATTTTCTTTATGTTTCAGGGCCATTGTATGTCTTTTTCCTTCCTAGATCCACCTTGCATGATGATTCTGGGAGGAAATTCAGTGACGGTCATTCCACTCTAATTATGGAAGAGAAACGGTCACTCTGACTTTCTGGCCCATTGTCAGACAGCCGACAGATCAAGGGTTTAGACTGTCGGACACAATGGAGAATCTGCTGGTGGAAACCCTGCAGTTCCATCACTGCTAAATGAGGCGGAGAAAGCGCAAAGTTGGGAGACTGGTCATGTGCAATGTTTTGGTGGATGCTGGGTATCTATCAACTTCTAAGTGAGATGCCTCCCCAAAAATCTTAGATTTCCTTTTAGTTTGACTCATTGAAAACCCTGGTAAAAATGAATTCACATA
This sequence comes from Calotriton arnoldi, assembly GCA_963921515.1. Classification (NCBI taxonomy): domain Eukaryota; kingdom Metazoa; phylum Chordata; class Amphibia; order Caudata; family Salamandridae; genus Calotriton; species Calotriton arnoldi. The sequence goes on along the minus strand of CAWUFW010000022.1, from coordinate 688,079 downwards.
CAATGACAAGTTATTCCCCAAAGATTTTGCTAACCTTAGACAATCCTTTTGGGACTGAAATCTAGAGTTCACATGGTGTGCATTGCCTTCAGAAGACTTTCAGCATGAGATACTCATGAATGCAGGATCTCCAACCTCTCTGAGATACTGCCTAATCTTCAGGCCCTAGACCAGAGACATCTACTTCACAGTACTTGTTAAACACAACCACAATTTTATTCTTCAAAAAACAAGGACAGCTAATGTGTAATGTAACCGCATGAGTTTTTCCTACCTTATTTGTAACTAAGCACTTGAGCAATAAGTCACTATTCACAGATTTAGAACTTGTCTCTGTGCCGTACAGCACTAAAGTCATTCTGAATGCAGGTCCATCATGCTCCATGCACATACCATTTCCAGTCATGATTACTTTAAATCATGGTTCTTAAACTTTTGACTTCTGTGAACCCCCACTTAATCATATCTGGAACCCAAGGACCCCCACTTAATCATATCTGGAACCCAGGGACCCCCACTGAATCATTATTGGAATCCGGGAGCTCTACTGCATTATTAATAGAAGCCAGGACCCCAGCCCAAGCATTTTCGATGATGTGAACCACAATAAAATACACAAAATTCATAAGCATTTGTCAAACAAGTACACAACTGATGAAATCTTTTATTTAATTTACAAACAAATATAAAAAAAATCTCAATTTTAATTTTGAAATGAAAAGAGCTTTTCTAAATTCAATTCAAACCACTCTTCGTCCATTCTGTATTTTGTTTGGTGCGCTTTCACTGCTCCCACAAATCAATCTGAGGATATTAACTTAATTTTTAGCCTCCAATTTCAAATTCCTTCATGTTAACAGAACGTTTGAAAGTTTTTAATGATACATTTTGCTTCTTTATTTGTACACATGCTATTAATCTGTTAATATCGTTTAATTTGCTATGTAGCTGGTTGCGGACCCCCTGAGTAGGCTTTGCTGACCCCCAGGTGGCCCTGACCACAGGTTAAGAACCACTACTCTAAGTAATTATCCACATCTATTGCCAGTCAGTAAGCGCTAGATTTTTCTATAAAAATATAATGCTGCAATCTTAACACTAGCAGGCATCACCTCCTGCAGATCATTCCATTGTCTCACCCATCTCTAACCTACCTTCTGTCAGAAAAACAATGAACACCGATTCCAACCTCATCCTGAGTTACATAGCCTCCTAAATGGCAATAAATCCAGCTTCAGCTTGGGTCATGGGATTTTCAGGCACTCCTTTTGGAAGCCCTTCTAGAAGGCCGCCAGACTTACTTTGGCCTCCAGTACCTTCAATAATCAAGTTGTCCCGCAGCACTTGAGAGTCGTTTTGGAAACCACTGGAGAAAGCCTTGAACAGACATTCTCAAAAAGTAAATATTCAGTCTAATTAATCATGCTTATGTTGATCATCCAGGAATTTCACCTTCATTTCAGACATGCAGCAACAACACCCCCCTGGCTATGAAGCAGAAAAGAGATTCCAGCAATCCAATCCATCGCTATCACCAGACGTCTACTCCATTCCTGGATGAAGCACAATTGGCTCGTCGTAAATAGTGACAGTAACAGAATCCAAGTTATTACATCCCATTTGTCACCATCAATGCCTTTTTACTAGCGTTCCACTTTTGGGGGAACACCCATGCTGTGCTGCCATAATTCTTGGTTTCATTTTCAACCAAAAAGTCTATATCAGTGACCAAATCAATCACATCTTCAAAACCTGCACATTTCTCCTCTGTTCTGTGCAAAGTAACACCCCATTTCTCCCAAAGATGCACAGTGCTACATAACTCACTAGCATGATCATCATGTCCCAACTGGACTATTGCAGCGATCTTTACGCCAGAGTGGTAGAGGATCCATAAAAAGTAGGTGGTTCAAAATTGAGCTACCTGTTACATTCTGAACACTCAATCTTAAGAACACATTCAGCTTGCACTGAAATACCCAGAATGGCTTCCATTGTCCACACACATTCATTTCTACATAGTCTGGATTGATCCAGCGCGGCTAAAATAAATTTTTCCTTATGACACTAACCCAGAAAAACACCTACTCAACCTTAATCATATAAAACCTATGTCGGTGGGGCCCATAACACCGCATGCATACATTCACTCAATTTTCTGGATCAAACGCTAAGGAAAATGAGCTGCTGGACAAACGGGATACCTTATTAAAATGACAGAATTATAACCTACACATTATATACATTAACTTAGGATCCTGTCGGTTCTAAACATCAAGGTACTCCACTATTCGGTCGATGGACCAACTAGTAGAATCAGTTGATGGCGATTAAGTCCAGCTCAATCACAATTAAAACCTTTAACATTTATTAATCACAATTTTATTTAAAGAACCACAGACTCATTTAGAGTTAGCATACAATTTTATCTAAATTCTTTGAGCAAATAAGTAAAGTTCATAATTAGGCAAATACATTTAAAATATCAGTAAGCATTTAAGTTAAGTTTTGAGAATAGAGACGGAAAATACTCATTACCCTTGGCCATAGGGCGATGACAAGAATGGTTCACCAGGAAAGAAAGATGAACCGCAGGTCACAAGATGGGACTCCCAAAACTGACTGACTGTCCCGCTAACCTCCTCGGACGCAATCTCCTCCCGGGCAACTCCCGCAACGGTCTCAGGATAGAAGAAGCGAATAATGCACAACGTAAGAGCAGACTCTCTTATACCCTTTTCTCCGACTCGCTACACTTAAGTTGTAATCTTTAGGGGCAGAAATCACGCTAATTGGTCCATTGGAGGGGTGGTGATGGTCACCTCATCGCCCTCCTTGTTCGAACCGGTTTGGGGACAATAACGCATACATTAATTCTCATGATCAACAATGTCCAAAGGTAATTCAATTTGTTAATGTATTTTGTAACAAACTCTGATGGTCACATATTAGTTCATTCTCTGTCGCTCGATTCTCTCATCCGTTCCCATGCATATATGCTGAACTCTTGGCACGATCCTTGTTGCAGGTCAGACTGGCCTTGACATCTCTCACTCCGGGCACAGGCCGCATACACATGACTGGAGCATTCGCTCTGCTCATGCGCGGGGGCCATTTTATTCAACGCACGCAATCTCATCCTTCTCCAGCGGCCATTTTCGAAGCACGGCCTAGCAGGCCCGAACGAAACTAATATAAGAACAAACACAACAGAAATTAAACATGGAAAATAAGCCTTTCTGTTTACCACCTGCCATTCTAAAGACCTGTGTCAGGTATTACCTAGCAGAAGCGACATTTAAAGCCATTTTACTTACCATCTGCATTCTTTGCCACAATGCAATTTTACTACGCAACACAAATCATGCAATTTACTCTATTTACTACTCAAATCACAATACTCATGTTATTTTGCTTCACATTTGTAAATAAATTAGATTTTGCAATGCCAGCAAGTTGCCCACGTGTAATGTTTAAAAAAAAAAGGTGCATCTGTTGATTAGTTCATGCGTTTCAAACGGTTAGTATCATTAATCATTATGGGGTCATTAACTTCCAAGGGGTACAAAAAAATATTTTGTTTCGCCTGCTCCATCAGGATCATTCACAAAGCAATCTAGTCAAAGAGTCAAATGTTTCTCAATTTATGCTTTTATAGGAATATACTAGCTGAATCTCTCCTATCAATCTCTTCGTTATCCCGTCTGCCAAGAAATCCAAGATTGGTGGAAGAAAAATATCTTTGCTGGCACCAGAGTCTCAGAACAATCTACATTAAGGGCAATACATTCTGCCCTTCCCTTACGAAGAAGCTAATATTCCCCCTTTTTTAACTGCACTTGCCAATGCATAGGGTTGCTGACTGCCTGACACCTTCTGACCCCCCTCACAGTTTCTGTCTAAAAAACGGAAATACATACAGATACACAAGGAGGAGAGGACATATGCTTCAGTGGGTATTTGAACTATTCTAGTAGTTATCTTAACATAAAAGGACACAGGGCATGGGATTTGGAGGACCGAAGGGATCTCCTACAAGATTTTCTTGTGTCCCAGCTCTAGTAGAAGTGGGAGAGTACAAAACATAATGAAGGATTCAATTGGTTAATTTTTGGGTTTATTAATTGCAAAATTTCAAGGTTATGTAATCTCAAACTGTATGCAACCACTTTTGGGGTACAACGACCCCTCTGGTTGAACCCTTGATTTTTTTTCTTTTATATGTTTTATAGCATAGATTCCTGGCTTCATCGCACACTTTTTTGTTTACCTAAAAACCGGGAAGAATATTGTCAAGTCTTTATCAAAAAAAGGGAAGGAGGAAGTCTTTAGCTCAATCTCTAAAGCTTCTTCTTGAGATCAGCAAAAAACTTCACAAAGGCTAGAGCTGATGTGTCTGGGCACTTTCTTCGCTAGTCGGGCCTCTTGATCCGGAACGACTAGGTCGTGAATACACGACCTTCACCGGTGTTCGATCCCGTGGTGCCATTCCAGGTGCCCTTCTGTGACGCTGAACCCATAGTCATTACCGGCTCCAAAATTGAGTCCGATCGGCATCAGCCGACATTGACTCCGGCGTCCACCAGATCAAAGCCATCCAGATTAGAGACAGTGTCTCCTTTTCCTGACAGGCCCTGTGAGGACTATGGCTGGGGTGAATCTGAGGATCCCTATGACTACCCTAATCCCCTTGAAGATCCCTTGGCTGAAGACCACTGGTGTGAGGTCCTGGCTGATGCCAGTGGTCTGGGCACCTCACCAGACACTGGCCTGGTCTCCCCTCCTAGTGTGGCTATGGAGGAAGGGGCTTCCTTTGCTATGGTGGTGTTGAGGGCAGCTGAGATCCGTGACCTCAAGCTACCCTTGGTGGAAGTCAAGATCAATGTCTTGATGGAGGTGCTTCAGCCTGGGGTGTCTCACACAGAACACCTCCTGTGTTTCAGTGAAACCACCTCTGATGCCCTGCTTGGGGCCTGGGCCAAGCCCTGCATGGGCACTCCTGTGTACAGGACGATTACACGCTATCACTGTTCCACTCCTCGGGACCCGGCTTTCCTCACCCAGCTCTCCGCCCCTTAGAGCCTGATTCTGATGGCCTCAAACTCAAAGGTTAATCGCAGTGCGTACGCTACTTCTCCACCGGAGAGGAAATCCAAGAGGCTGGATACCTTCAGGAAGAGGATTTTCTCTTCCATCAGCCTTGCACTGTGGTCAGCGAACACCGCGTGCCTCTTGGGCTGATATACATAAAGTATAATGGAGTGACCCAGTGACCCACAGAACCTGGGTATGTAGAATATGCAGTAATGTTGGTTCTGTCGGGTACAGTAATTACTTTAACACTTTATCAAAAATTGAATTCGATGAGAGAAGAACACACCTGTTTTCAATTAATCAAATGACAATATATTGACAGCTTAATCACTTTTTGCTTTTTCCATTTTTCAGTTAGTGTAATAATAACATAGTATGGCTATCACAAGCTATCAAAACTCATTGAAAAACGGCGCAAGGATAACTTAAGGGTGATTAGGTGATCTAGAAGTGACAAGGTGCTGTAAGTGAGTGAACTATATACAGAGCTGTACAAAAGGTATCTAAAAATGTTCAATTCAGTGGACATCCGTCCCTAAGCACATGAATCTCCAGTCCATCTAGGGCTTAGTCTTTTCACGTGGAGTGGAGAGAGTAGGGTATGGATTGTACAGGCATGTCGACGTTTCGACCCAGAAGAGTGCGTGATTGAAGATGGAGTCACGGCGGGTCTTCTTCAGGACACAGGGGGACGGGGGAACAGCCAGTAAGGGTGGTATTGAATGCCAATAGAAGTCTTCAAAGCGTAATCCACCGGGGGTTGGATTCTTATGGGTAATGTGAATGAATCACATCAAAGGACGGTCATTGCTCGCTCGGCGCAGATCTCGGAGTGAAACCCAGTTTTCCTCACCCAGCTTTCCGCCCCTGAGAGCCTGATTCTGATGGCCTCAAACTCAAAAGTTAATTGCAGTGCGTCCGCTACCATTCCACCGGATAGGAAATCCAAGAGGCTGGATACCTTCAGGAAGAGGATTTTCTCTTCCATCAGCCTTGCACTGTGGTCAGCGAACACCGTGTGCCTCTTGGGCTGATATAGCCACACAGTGAGGGACTTGGTTGCGCAAGTGATGCCCGTGGTCTCAGAGGAGTTCCGAGCCATCCTGATCCATGCTATCGCCGATGACAGGGATTCAGCAAAGTTCACATCCAGATGAGGGCTCGACATGATAGACTCGTTGGGCAGGGCCATTGCTTCATCGGTGTTGCTTCAACGACACCCCTGGCTGAGATCAACTGGCTTCTCGGGGGAAGTTCGGCATCCCTTGTAGACATGCCTTTCGACTGCACTCGCTTGTTCAGCGACAAGGCAGATTTGCGCGCTTGAGCGCTTCGAGGAGAATAGGGTCACCACCCAGTTGTTGGCGCTCACCTTGGCCACACGCCAGCCATATTCTTCTTATCACTCCTTCCATGGTTACAGTAGAGGCTACTAGCCACATCCTTTCCAGCCCAGGAACCATGGCCAACAGGCTTCCCAGCCATTTTGTGGCGGCAGATGTGGCTCCCACAAGTCCCATGGGACGGAAGACCAGAGAGCTTCCCAGTCTGCCACCTCCCTGGCAGTCGCTGCCCCATAGCCTCTTTAGTGTTCCCTTACACCAACACGGGCACCCTGTTGGTGGCACGACCAAGCACCACCTATCGCAATGGCAAGCCATGCCTTTGGATAAGTGAGTGCTTCAAATTGTCTGTTGGGGTTATACCCTTCTATTGACAGAAACCCAGCTGCCCCTGCCACCGCCCTCAGATCAACTGATGGAGGACCACCTCTCCTTATTACGTCAGGAGGTGCAGGCTTTTTTGGCCAAAGTAGCCATCGAGAGGGTGTTGGCATCAAAAATAGGCTTTGGTTACTATTCCTTCTACTTTCTGGAGCCAAAGAAGGATGGAGACCTCTGCCCTATCCCAGACCTGCCCCCTCTCAATGCCTTCCTGAGGAAGGAGAAATTCAAGACGCTCACACCTTGCTCGGGTCTTGTCTGCACTCAACCCTGGAGACTGGTTGGTATCGATGGACCTGAAGGACACCAATTTTAATATCCACATCCTTCAGGCCTGTCAGCATTACCTGCAGTTCACGGTGGGTCAGGAGCATTTTCAGTTTTCTGTGCTCCCCTTTGACCTAACCAGTGCCCCTCAGGTGTTCACGAAAATGATGGTGGTAGTTGCAGCACATATTCGGAGATCGGGAGTCCCAATCTTCCCCTACCTCGATGGCTGACTGCTGAAGGTGGGCTTGCCCCAGGCAGTCCTCACCCTACTCCAGACTACGGCGGACATCCTGCATTCATTGGGATTCACTGTCAACATGCCAAAGTCATACCTGACTCCTTCTCAGATGCTCTCTTTCACTGGAGTCATGCTGGACACAGTGCAGTTCCGTGCTTTTCTGCCGAAATGGAAAGTTCAGGACATTCGGGCTATGATCCCGATGTTTTAGCCTCAGTCCTATCCCAATGTCAGCACCACTGTGATTTGGAGTTTCCAAAGCGTCTCTCGCTCGAAAACACATGTCGAATAGCCTGATTTACGGGACTTCTATATGCCTTTCTGCCAACAACTCTCCTCCCTCGAGTTCTGAAAAAGATCTGAACCGACCAGGACCAAGTCATCTTGGTGGCTCCGGACTGGGCGAGGAGAGTCCAGAACTCCTGAACATGAGCATCTGTCCTCTGATCAGGCTGCCTCTTTGGCAGGATCTCCTGACATGGCAACAGAGTAGGGTTCTGCACCTAAACCTGCATGCTCTCAACCTTCATGCACGGAGATTGAGTAGCGACATTTGAAAGTTTTAGACCTCCCTCTGAAGTATGTGATGTCATTCTGGCAGCCAGGCGTCCATCGACAAAGACTGTTTACATCTGTCATTGAGACCAGTTTGTGGCTTGGTGCACTGAAAAACATATTGACCCAATATCCGCATCCTTGTCCGAAGTGGTGTTTGTTTTGTCATTAGCCTGGCAAGGCCCTGCTCTAGGCACGTCATATCGACTTTCTTGCAGCTGCCGGATCAACCCTCCCTGTTCACGTCACCGGTTGTGACACGTTTCCTTAAATATCTTCAACACATGTTCCCGCCCAAACCTTTTGTTATGTCCCAATTCGACCTAAATTTGGTTTTGATCTACCTGATGTGTTCTCCCTTCAAACTAATGCACAGTTGTTCACTCCGACTCCTGACATTGAAGATGGTTTTCTTGGTGGCCATAACATCGGCCAGGAAGGTCCTCGAATTACAAGCTCTAGTTGCCCAACCTCCGTACATGAGGTTCTTCCCAGACAAATTGGTATTCCGCACCATGCCTCTTTATTACCAAAGGTGGTGACACCCTTCCATGTCAGGCAAGGCAAAGTATCACACTGCCAACTTTCTTTGCTGCGTCACATCCCTCCAAGGAGGAAGAGAGACGTCATTGGCTGGACCCTAAAAGAGCTCTATCATTCTCTACCACACCAAAGAAAATCGGGTGGATGATCAGCTTTTTGTGGGTTTCACAGGCACAAAGAAGGGAAAACCAGTGCAGAAGCAGACCATCTCCAGATGGATTGTGTTAGACCTGGCACCATTGGCGTGTGTCTCCCTTCCATCTTTCGCTTTTTGTCTCCTCTGTGTTTGCTGGTGTTAGATGCTCTGGGCGCTGTGCCACTGCCATTCAGTGCTACAGCGCGAATGCTCCCTATTGTAAATTAACTGGATGAATTGGTATTCCCATAATTGGCTCATTTGATTTACCTGTTAGTCCCGAGTATAGTGCACCGTGCGTGCCCCGGGCTGGTAGACCGAATGCTGCTGGTGGGCCTGCAGCGCTGATTGCGCCACCCACATAAGCAGCGCGTAAAGTGTATCTCAGACCTGCCATCGCAGAGTCTGTGCGCAGTACAGAACTGCCATTCTTTGACGGTAAAGTGAACCCACTTCCCAGTCCCTTAACCTTCCCTTGGCATCATGTAAGTCATCCCTATGGCAGGGTGCGTTGTATGTGAAAGGTAGGACCTGCCTTGGTCTGTGTGGCATGTCCTGATAGTGAATTTCACTCCATTTCGTTTTTCACTATGGCAAGGCGATCTGTTCCCTTAGGCCAGAATGGGCAGTTTTGATTATTACATCTTATAATCCTAGCTGACCCAAGGAACAGGTTTGGAAAGTCGAATTTAGTATGCCTGAGCTCAGAATATTAAAATGCATCTTTTAGTGAGGATTATTTGTATATTCTGCGTTGGAAAATACCACTTCTAGGAAGTAGGTATTTTCTTGCCTAAGTCGTCCAGTGTGCTCTGCTATTATGTGTATTGGATGTCTGGTCTTGGAGGGTCAGGGCAGGCTGAGCACGACCTGGGTTGAAGAGCGGAATCTGCAGCTGGAGTATGGGGAGGGGTGACCCTTTGGTCTGAGCAGGGCTGGCACTGGCAAGGTGAATGATGGCTCCAGCCCCCACTGTGCATCTGATGGCAGACCCCCTCTTCCTCAAAGGCAGGATGCCGCCTCGTAAATAAAGTGCTCCAGGACCACATCGAACTGGTTCTGGCTGGGTTCAGTGACTTGTGACTTCTGAGAACAAAGACCTGTGGGGTATAAAAGATCTGGGCCGAAACCCCTACAGGGTGTGTTACTTCTGGATGTCAAGACGAACCTCTGTCCGTGTAACGAGAGGAAAAGGACTTTGAAACTTTCATCCATCTTGCTGAAGCAACTACCCAAGGGCCTGATTTGAGCTTGCCTCCTGCTGAAGTCTCAGGGACATTAGACTTCACCCATCAGCCTTCTGAATTCCTATTGAGAGGGGTTCTACTCGCAGGTGAGGCCTCTGTCGAGAATTCCAGAGCCTCTGGGTCTACTGCGGGGAACGCGGGCTGAGAATCATCGCTATTGTGGGCCGCTGCAGCTGAGGAGCTGTTGCCGCTGAGAGCCCGCATTTGTCTGTGCTACGAGAATCATCGCTATCGCTATTGTGGGCCGCTGCAGCTGAGGAGCTGTTGCCGCTGAGAGCCCGCATTTGTCTGTGCTACGAGAATCATCGCTATCGCTATTGTGGGCCGCTGCAGCTGAGGAGCTGTTGCCGCTGAGAGCCCGCATTTGTCTGTGCTACGAGAATCATCGCTATCGCTATTGTGAGCCGCTGCAGCTGAGGAGCTGTTGCCGCTGAGAGCCCGCATTTGTCTGTGCTACGACAATCATCGCTATTGTGGGCCGCTGCAACTGAGGAGCTGTGGCCGCTGAGAGCCCGCCTTTAATCACTGCCTCAGGATCATCGTGAGTGCACGCCGTGGACCGCTGCAGCTGGGAGCTGCGGCCGCTGCGAGTCCGCCTGTCATCATCGCGGCTTCCTCCCGAAGCTGCGTGCCGTGCCCCTTTAAACCTCAGGTACATTGTGCATCACCGGGTCGCGTAGACCCCGGCCTCGAACTAAGTTCGTTTCACCCGCTTTAGAGTGCTTTATTGCCTTTTCAGTGAACTTATATTTACGTGCATTGTGGCTTGTTGATCGTCTTCGAGCCTTGTGTTAAACTGATATAAAGCTACTAATTTTTCTATAGTTACTGGTGTGGTGTCCCTTTGTGGTGTCTTCACTGCGTTATTGTGTATGGTCACGAATGCTTTACACACTGCCTCTGAGATAGGCCTGTCTGCTCGTGCCTCGTTACCACAGGGTTGAGCAGGGGTTATCAAAGGGTGTAGCCCCCTTACTCTGACTGAGGAAGAAGGGTCCCTTCTTGGACATTGGCGCCAGCCATTGCCAACCCGAGATCCCCATTTCTAACAGATTGTACTTCGTATTAAGATCTGCTATGCACTGACCAAGAAACATCCCTCTGAGGGTTTGCGGGTTCATTCTACCAGAGCCAAAGCTGCAACTACTGCATTGGTTCGCGGAGTCCCAGTCCTGGATATCTGTCTAGCTTCAACTTTGGCATCTCTGAACACATTTATTAAACCCTACTACATTTACAGTCTGGTCCCTACTGATGGGCACTTTGCCTTTTTAAGTCTGAACCAGTTTGCAGACCCACCTCCAGGGAGAGATTGCTTTGGTATCTATTCTAAGGTAAGGAATCTGTGGCTAGAAGTCTCTATCAGATAAACAAGTTACTTACCTTCAGTAACATCTTTTCTGGTACAGACTCTATCTAGCCGCAGATTCCTTACCGATCCTCCCCATTCTGTGTACTGGAATTCTCCTCCTACAAAGATCCTGGCTGGCCTGTTTCGCACATTGGTCACAACACCTTGGCGTGGCTACGCGCTTCTGGCGTGGAAACAGTCGCATAGAAACTAAGGTCAGCAAGTGGGGTGGCACCTATATAGGCACTATGCACTTCACATCCAGCGTGGATGACGCAGATACAGAACCGTTCGGTGCCACCTACAAGCATGCAGAGGTACTGCTCAAGATTTTCTGGATCCATTCTGATGCCTTGGGCAATATTCTAAGGTAAGGAATCTGTGGCTAGATAGAGTCTCTACCAGATAAGGCATTACCAAAGGTAAGTAACTTGTTCATTAATGAGTGACAAAGTTTGACAATGTCATAAAAGAATTATGGGCTCTATTCACTTAGATAATTTCAAATGTACCTTACGTAAAGAACGTAAAGAATTCACAAGAGCATTCCTGGCAGACATAAACCCACTTACATGTCTCCATGAGGGCGGAGTTCTCTGTATCCATGAATCCCACTCAAGGGGTGGGAAAGTTGGTATTCCAATGCGTAGTTAGCCTTGGAAGTTTGTGAACGCTCACACACTTGACTGTTTTGGCATTCATAAACTTCTGTCCTTCCCCTTTCCCCAATGGAAAGGGTTGGAGTTTTACTCCAGCTAAGGGCTCGCATAAATCCCTTTCTAGAGTGGGAAGGGCAATGGATAAACCAATATTTGCGGGGTGTAGAGGAAGGGCTTTCTTCCTGGAAAAAAATATTCTCTGCAGAGAGAACAAAAAGTACACACAAAAAGTGCACCCACTGGGGCTAGCATCCTGCTGGGAATGTCACATGATCTTTGCAGAATTATGTCTGGAAACTTGTGCCTGGGACAGATTTCCATGAGTACTCCTAACAATGTTTGTGAATCCAGAAACTAGGAAAATACATGTAGACAAATTTCCGCCTGTACTTTTCCTACTTTCTTGTGAATCAGCTCCAATGAGTGCTGGTAAGATCAATTAATCAAGCACAACCAAAGATACCTGCCACTGACATTCCATCCTAATTGTCTCTCAGCCACCAAAATAACTGATTTAAGAAGACAGCATGCAGATCTGAGGGCTTCAGATCGCACTACATTCTCTCGCATTCTCGCTTCGCCCAGATCATTTTCTTCATCTTCAGTGATTTCTGCCTAATCAATCCTGTTAGTAGACTGCTGCTTTGAGTATGCTGCTTTGAGAGGCAGAATGAGCTCCAGAGAGCCAGCTTCGTTGAGAGGCAGAATGAGTCCCCAGGATGTTCCCTGGAGATGCAAAGCCAGCACAGCACGCCTTGTGGCTTTAAGTCTGCCACGGACACCGCGCCTTCCTGGGCTTTCTCTCCACTTCCTCCCTCGCGAGGGAGGACCGACACCCTGGAATGTGCTTGTCATTCCGGTTTTAAACAAGGAGGGGTGCACGCATAGCTTGTGATTGCGCGGCAGTGCAGCACGTGCAGTCCCTGCTGCTTTGGGTTGTTTTTACAGATAGTTTAAGTAGTTTTGACAACCTTTGTAAACACACAAGTCACTGATAAGAATTACGTATTCTCCCAAGTGCTCGTACAGAGCTGCTCTCTGCTGTGCTGCCTTCAGAGTCCTTTGTTTGTGTTGTCGACGAGTCTTGGATAGAGAGGATTAAGACCCCTGTGGGTCGCCGGGCGGGGCCTGATCTGGTTTATCCTGTTGATTGGGCTCCAGCTGTGACAAACTGACCACTGGAGCCATGCCCCTGGGCCCCTCCTGTAGGGCCAGGCCGCACATGAGTTCTTACATGTACCCACCCCACTGACATGACTGCCGCTGACACCCATGTAGGACACCTTCAGCTTGGCATAGCTTCCGGCCCATCTTTCCAGCTAGTGGCGCTTTGTACCCTGGGGCCTTGATGCTGCACGGTTCATAGTGGGACCCTAGAATCCCAAAATGCTTTTGGTATAACGCTAGCTGTTGGGGTCACGCATGATATTGGACTATTCTTAACAAAAGTCCAGAATTTTTGGATTTCTTATAGCGTAGATTTGACGTGACCTCCGAAGGGTGGTTGAGCACTTTAGAGCGAGGAAAGCCTCCTCAACGAATGCAGGGTAACCACATTTTTTGTACACCTACTTAGTATACAAAAAAAGGTAGATGCACGTTTATATACAGCGAGATAAATACCATTAACTTAATGTAGCCGCAGATTAGAGAGGTATATCTGCATGATATTTCTATTTTTATTTTATTTACCGGCCCTGTGGAAAAGACTGTTCTTTTTGGGTTTAAGTTAAGTAGTTGTGTAATTGCTACCTGCATAGATACTTTTGTTCCTAGCCAATGACGGCTGGAAACTGCCATCTTTTTTCTTCCCTTGTTAAGACCTGTTTGGGCTTTTAAAGGAACCGAGGGGTCCCCCTGCTTTGGGCTGCTGGTTCACTGGCGTTTAAAATGATTGACGTCTATGAACCCAGCGACTGCTGAGTTTTTCTGCTTGCGTACTTGCGACTTGCAGGGTCTCGTCCATCAATGCGAGGTGTGTAGTTGGAGTGGAAAGGTGGCTTCAAGTTGTGGTTTGGTGGTCTGTCGGATTACTAGTCGAGTTAATTCATGGTGTTAGCAAATGCTTCCTTCCTCGTGGGGACGCATGTCTGTAAATTACTTATTACCATTCCACTGTGAAAAGTACCAATTTGTTACCATCCACCAATTGTTATAACCAGCAGCGCTACTAGAGATGAGCATAAAACGTTACCACTGGGATCCTGCTCAAATGCCCAACACTCACTACTGCTGCTGGGAATGGGGAAGATCTGCAGATTTTGGAACTGTCCCTTCCACCTCTCCTTTTCACCACTCCTGACCTGGGGCGAGCTGGAGGATGAGGCGGAAGTCGCTTCCCAGTAACACCGTGAACGGTGCTCTCGATGGAACTTTGACGATGCCCCCTGGGCGGAATCTATAACTGTCTGTACTTACCGCGGTGCCCGAGCAACCTTGGCCAATGCCCGGTGGAGCTGTCCTATGCAGCTATAGAGGAGTTTGGCTCTGGTTTTTCCCTCGGCCGTCACCTACCCAGCCGGACATTGGACATTGTTTTCCTCGTCTCCCCGTAGTGTTTTCCACCTGCATTCCTTACCCCTGTTTACCGTTCCCCCTCTACTTTTCACTCCCCTTAAGACGTGTGTACGTGCTAATAACTCATATTATTGTGTAATCTCATGTTTTTCTCCTATGTCTATACTTGGCTATGTAATTTTGTAACCTGTAACTCGCTGATCCTCATGTAAAGCGCTCTGATACCTCCGGGTCTAGCCAGCGCTATATAAACAAATAAATAAAGTAGACCGATACAAAGTCATACAATCTCTTTGGACATCAATGGTGACCAAGTCCTGATCTCTGTATTGGTCAACTGCCCAGAAAATAATTAATCAGGAGAAACCCAGCATACAGTGCTGCTTCCAGTTAGACTGCTTCAACTTGCTGAGGCACTGTTTCCCACTGGCAGGTTGTGAATTAGTTTACGCCTGCATTATTGAGAGACCACGGCAAGCAGATCTGAGGTCACTCAACCGGCTTCAGGCATTGCCTGACACCTGCACCCAAGGAAGTGAACTGAGTGCTCACAACAAATACTCTCTCCGTTGCATGGTTCAACTTGTTGCACACAAAATAAGCTCTAGCAACTCCCTAAGTGTAGCCCAAGTTGATCCCCAAAGAATTATCTGTATGGAGAGAGGTTGAAAGTAAGAGTCTGAATCAATCGTTCCCTCCTCCATCTACACTTGTACAGTGCCTTGTTTCTCCAAGATGCATCTGTGCTTTGTAAATACCAATTCATACCTACCCAGATTAAGGGTAAAACGCAGAGAAAATGTGCTGCAGCAGATGCCACTTACAGTAGATTTGCCTATTAACTAGTAGGATACTTTTGTGTAATGCTTTATGTATGAATGACAATCCTATCCTTTATAAATTCTTCTTAAGCCTTATTGTGGCTCAAACTTAGAGGCCAATAAAGGAAGATGGTTTATCTATGTTTCTTTCCTTTATTTCAGGTAAATGAATACATCACTATAAGGGTTACTGGCCAGTTTTCCCTCTGCCTGTTCTTCAAATGGCAACATGACAGTGTGCGGTTGTCCATCTCACCACTTTTGGGTGTTACCCCGCCAAAGATAGAGGAACTGGTAGGTGAATTATGCCAGCAGTAAGAACAACTAATAACCAAATACGGTTAACATTTAAAGACAGGTGGACCAGTGTGCTGTAATCTGAACACATTCATAGCTCAAACATAAAATCTGCACATGAAGCCATATACAATAGCAGCACTGAAGGTGCCTGCTGAACATGTTTATATCAGTATAAGTGGTACTTTCTTTGTAGTATGTATTCAAGGTGTTGAACAGGTTGGAAAGGAAACTCATACCTTGTCTCATCCCTTTCTCTTCGGGTGCCTTTGTACCTGCTCTTCATAACAGTGATTGGGCCAAATGTGAGCTCTTTAATGTCTCCATACAGCCAGCCTTCTTCACCAGATCTTCCACCGCACCAATAACAATGTGAATTCTAATCTACAGTTTTTGTCTAGTATCTAATATTAGAGTTACGTAGCAGGTCGAGGCAAAATTGGCAACCATTTTCACCACAAGCTTTAACAAAAGAGTCCCTTCATCAGGGCTAATAGTTTTATTTATATAATTGAATGCTAGACACCATTCTTCTGGTGTACTGTAGATTTACGTGTGTCTTATGAAACCTTTTTAGGCACGCTATGGATCACTTCTAATGTGACAGCAATTATTTCTTCTTTTTTTCACTTGGTTTTCACACATACTTTCTTTTGGTTTTCTGGTATTATGTTTCATCACTTTTATTTCACTTTAAGATAAAAATCATCTTTGACAGCCGACTTATACCCAGGTGAGACATTCATCTTCTGTGAACAGGCCCGTCAGGATTTTGAGCTGGTACGGGGCATTCGCTCCGTTATGCTGGACTATCAGACCTGTTTAAAGCAACATGGCCCGTGTATCCCGCCATCCCACAGACGACACAAACGCTGGATATAATGCTCACATGTGGTGCTGGACACAGACTCGCCTCTCTACTTTATAAGGCAGTGAAGGATGACTCGCCCCCCCTCGGGCACGTGCGGCTTGGGACGCAGACCTGACTGAGCCCCTAGGTGAAAAGAAGTGGAAAACAATAAGTGCACTCACCCATGCAGTATCATGCAATGCACGCTTCAAACTAATACACTACAACTACTTACACCACACCTACACAACCCCAGTGAAGATGCTTAGCATAGCGCCAGACAGCCTGGATACTTGTCCTCGGGGTGGAGAAATGGGGGTGGACTTCATGCACTTAGCGTGGGGGTGTCCCAGGGTAATTCAATTCTGGGCTCAGGTAGTGGTGAGGGTGGGGAGTGGCACGGGCCGTCGGCGTGGAGGCGTCACAGCTGCACTGCTTGCTGGGATACGTTCGAAAACCCAAAAAGTACAAGATAGCTTACAAACTCCTGCAGCTGCTGATAGTATTAGCGAGACATAGGGTTGCTATAACGTCGATGGGCAAGTGTACCCCTGAGACTGAAGTGTGGCTGAGGGATGTGCGCGAATGGACGCTGACGAAGGAAGTCCATATGAAAGCTAGTCGAAAGGATGATAAGCTAGAAGAGGATCTTAAAATGTGGAGGGAGCTTTGTAACACATTCCTAACAGCTGACTCGCATGAAAGTGATCAGAATGAGTCAGGTATGAGTGAATACGACAGAGGGGGAACTGGATTGAGCATACTGTGAGGCTCCTCGATTCCTAATGCTTTGTTATATCATAAGTTGTGCGGTCCTACTCTAATCATGATACTCTGCTGTACTATCCAGCAGTACGTGCTGTTCAACGCTGTACACTTGTTGTGTATTTGTTGAAAAGATAAATAAAAGTAATAACATTTTAAAATGCTAAAAATCATCTTTGACATTTATTGTAAAAAGCATATGTTATTTTGTGCTTCAATTTAATTGGCCAAGTTTGTTGAAAATCATACGCCTATACTACATTGCCTCTATTTGTTTCAATGCTAGGGCCTTGGCAGGATGCACTAATCGCTGTGCTCCGAATCTATTAGGAGTAACGCACTTTTCCTTCTCTCACCACCTCCACTTGTGACCACTTATATAGGGATGTGAGGGGCAGTGGTAGGAATGAGGAACGTAGAGTGGAATATCGCAGAAAACTAAGATACAGGACTCCACTACTTTGACTTGTTACTTCTTTTGATCAGGGATGGATGCCTGTAGGATGTAGTGAATCTCTACAAGACAGAGATGCCTTAAGTAGCTTGATATAGAAGGCTCTGTGCTTAACTGTAATAGTGAGTACACATATTTGAGAAATATCTCTGTGTAACAGCTCTCTTTTCTATGTTGTGGAACATTTCTGACTCAAAGCCACTGAAATTCACCCGTTATGGTTAGCAACGCTCATAATACACACCATAAGATGTGCCACCTGCCATGGTCCCATGTTGTTCTCTTGATCAGATTTTTGTTTGTTTCTGTACTTTTGTTAAATTGGGGTTTTGAGCATGTTGGGTGGTGTTGTGTGAATTGCTAACCATAACTGGTGAATTTCAGTGGACTGACAAGTTTACGCTACATCCACAACTCACTGTTATTTTTTGTCAAATTTCTATTTATTGGCATTTCAGTATAAAAACAATACCAAATAGACTGGGCTACAAGCCGTCATAACATTCCGAAAGCAAATCAAATCTAGTTTGGTCACAGATGCTTAACAGTTTGGAATGGTTGGATAGTGCAGCTCATCAGTCGCCCTTGGTGCCATGGTCATTACAGTAAGAGAAAAACAAACCCAGAAAACAAAGGAAAATGAAGAATACAGATAACTACAAGCCCCAACTTCCAACCCCTCCCGCCCTCCCCCTCCCCATGGTGGAGAAGCATACCCCCCCCCTCCCCATGCTAGTATCGCACTCCGACCCATAGGGTGCATTGGGTCCGAGCAAAGACTCAATAGGCGCATTCATTTATTCAATACGTGCCATCTATGATAGCCCCATTGCCGACTCTAAAATTGGAACAGGTGGAGCCCTCTCAGTGTAGGGGGGCAGACGGCTAGCGGGAGCCCCTTCGTAAGGTATGCTACTAATGGACCCCACTTATATTCAAAGTTCTTGTAGTCGTCTCTAAAGATATCCGCCATACGTTCCATCGTGAGTATTTTCCATAAGCGGGAGTGCCACCGCGCCAGGATGGGTGCCTCTTTTTTCTTCCAATTAGCCGCTATCGCCTTTTTAGCTGCTCCGAAACAAGCCCACATAATTGCCTTATCCGCCTTGGTTTGGTATTCTAGTGTGGAATCCCTAAGGCCCAGGAGGATCTTCTCTATGGAGTTAGGGACAGGGTACCCTAGTATCTCTTTCATTTGGGCCAGAATTTCTTCCCAAAATGGTTTGATTGTTGGGCAGTCCCACCAGATGTGGCGGAAGTCTCCGAGGACTCCACACCCTCTCCAGCAGAGATCCGAAGAGAGGGGGAAGATCTTTTTAAGTTTAGCAGGTACTAGGTACCAGTCGAATAGGATCTTATAATGTGCTTCCCGCAAGTCAAGTGAGTGGTTAAATTTAGAGATGTCTGTCCATAGGTGTTTCCAGTCCTCTTCAGTAATATCTTGTCCCAGAGTCTCTTCCCAGGCATATTTATATCGGGGCTGTGGCGCAGTCGTAGTGGAAACCAATAATTTATAGAGAAAGGAGATCGTGCCCTTAGTCGAGCTAGTTTTCCTCACTAGTTTTTCTATCGGAGTCATGTCTCTTGTTGCCGCTTCCCTAACTCGTGGGTGTAGTACCCAATGCTTCAGTTGTAAGTAGTGGAAGTGCTCAGATGGCGGCACCCCATAATCCCGTTGGCAGGTCTCAAACGAGAGGACGTCATAATTATGAAAGAGATCGGAGATCACCTTGCATCTCCCTTCTCGCCATGCGTCAAATGGCCCCTCTTTAAGCGCTGGAGGAAAGTCAGGGTTGAAGTGTATAGGGGTATAGGGAGAGAGAAAAGAAGTCCAGCCTCTGCTCCTATTCACCTCGTCCCATGTCCTAAGCGTGGTCCTGGTAGGGGTGCTTAGGTATGCATTGGTCGGTCTGTCCTTTTTAGGTTTCCACAACACATCCCAAATTGTCCTCCCCACGATGGCCCGGTCCATGTGGAGCCAGTGTTTGTCCGACTCTCGCATTGACCATTCTGTGATAACCCTTAACTGTGCT
The DNA here is from genome assembly GCA_963921515.1 of Calotriton arnoldi. NCBI lineage: Eukaryota > Metazoa > Chordata > Amphibia > Caudata > Salamandridae > Calotriton > Calotriton arnoldi. Next base: position 668,525 of record CAWUFW010000022.1, on the reverse strand, counting down.
GCCTTGTAGTAGAGCTCGATGTCCGGGAGAGCCACCCCCCCCCTCCCTTGGTCTTCTTAGCACGTGGAAAGGTAACCTCGCCGTACTGTCCTGCCAGATGTAGCGGTGTATCATAGTCCGTATTCCTTTCAGATATGCCTTGTCTATTTCTATGGGAAGCCTGAAACAGGTAGAGCAGCTTAGGGAGAAGGGACATTTTAAATGCGTGAATCCTACCCAGACATGAAAGAAACAGGGGCTTCCATCGCTGGAGGTCTTGCTTGACCTGTCTGAGTAGGGGAGGGAAGTTCGCCCGGAACAGACCGTCCAAACCCGGGGTAAGCTGAATCCCCAAATAGGTTAAACTGTGCTGGGCCCATGCATGAGGAGATTCCTCCTGTATTAGGAGCCTCTCCCCCTCTGATAATGTCAAGTTAAGGATCGAGGATTTAGAGAATTTGACCCGGAAGCCTGCTGCTCTCTCAAAGGATGATAGTTCTGGTTGTAATGCTCGATGGGACAGTCTGGGCGCCGGTAGGGTCAACAGTATGTCGTCCGCGAATAGCGACACCTTATGTTTGTCACCCCCAAACCTAATCCCCTGAATGTCTGGGTTCGCCCTGAGTCTGGCCGCCAGCGGCTCGATACTCAGCGCAAACAGCAAGGGGGACAAGGGGCATCTCTGCCTCGTTCCTCGCCCTAGCTCAAAAAATGCCGAACTCATGCCATTAACCTGAACTCTAGAGCGGGGGCTTACGTAATTGACTCGTATCATTCGCAGGAACTGGTCCCCAAAGCCAAACTTTTCCAGGGTAAGAAACAGGAAGTGCCAGTCCACCCTGTCGAATGCTTTTTCCGCGTCTAGTCCCAAGACTATCGCTGGGAATTTGAACTTATTGGCTTTTTCAATAAGGTGAAGCGTCCTGCAGATGTTATCGTGCGTTTCCTCCCTTTGATAAACCCGGACTGGTCTGGGTGAATAATGTTGGGGAGGAAATTTTCCAAGCGGGTGGCTAAGATGGCCGAATAGAGCTTAGCATCCAGATTCAGAAGAGCTATCGGCCTGTATGAGGCGCAATGCTGCAGGTTCTTCCCTGGTTTTGGAATCACTGTAATGAGGGCCTCTGCCATGGTAGGGGTGACCAACTGTCTCGTTGCTATGTCGTTGAATAGTGTTGTAAAGTGGGGCAGTAATTCTGACGTGTACGTCTTATAAAAGAGGGCTGTCAGTCCGTCCGTCCCCGGGGACTTATGAGGTTTAAGCGCTCTGATCGCTCGGAGTACCTCCTCTTCAGAGATTGGGGTGTCCAGCTGGTCTCTCCAAGTCTCTGAAATTCTAGGGAGCGTGAGTGAGTCCAAGTAAGCCTTCTGGGCTGTGATGTCGGGGGGAGTCGCTTTATAGAGATCCTGGTAAAATGCGCCGAACAGAGAGGCCTTGCCCCTGTCATCTAATTCCAACTCCCCTTCCTGCTTGTAAATTCCTCCAATATATTCCCTCACCCTTTTTTCCCTAAGCTGCCTCGCCAAGTGTGTCCCCACCTTGTTCCCCTGCGCGCAAGCACATCGTCGGAGACGAAGTAGAGTAAATTCAGCTCTGTTTGTGTAGATCGCTCCTAATTTCCCCCTGAGAGTCCCCAGCTGGCGCTTTAGGCTACGTGTGGGGTTTAGTTTGTGTTCTTTTTCTGCTTGGGATAGTGCCGCCGCCAGGTCTTCTCGCTCCTTTGCCCTTTCCTTGTTTAGGGCCGACACCAGTGCTATGCACTTCCCCCTAATGACCGCCTGTAAAGCATCCCAGTTGTTTTGGGGAGAAGTGTCACCTGGGTAATTTGTTTGGAAGAATTCTTTACTCGCTAGTCGTAGCTCGTCTCGGCGCCACTTGTCTCGCGTCAGCGAGGGGGGGAAGTACCATTTTGGGAAGCCCTGCGTTTTCCCGCACCAATTCAAACCCAGTGACACAGGACTATGGTCGGACAAGGAGATGGGAAGGATCTTAGCTCCTTGGAGAGTGCTCTGGAGGTCCTGAGATAGAAAAATTTAATCTAGTCTGGAATAGGTTTGATGAGCATGAGAATAGTACGTGTAGTCTTTAGTGGTGGGGTTGAGAAATCTCCATGCATCAAAAAACCCCAGGTGCCGAAAGGCCTGCTAAGGGATTTGGGGAATCTGCCTCCCGAGTATCTATGTGGCTGGGAACTGTCGTCGGTAGGGTGCCAAATGAGATTAAAGTCCCCCATGACAATTACGTGACCCTCAGCAAATCCACCCACCATGTCCAAGAGTGTGTTCACAAAGGTCGCTTGGCCTGAATTAGGGACGTAGGCCGAAACAAATGTCACTGATCTACCTCTGAGCTTCCCTTTCACCATTACCACTCTCCCTTCTTTGTTGGTCTGGATACCCTCTGTTTGAAATTTTGTTATTGTGGAACATTAATGCCACCCCATTATGCTTCGTTTTGGCGGAGGATCTGTATGTGAGCGAGTAATGTCTGTGTCTAAGCCTCAACTCCTCTGACCTTTTAAGATGTTTCTCTTGGAGCGCCACCACATCAAATTGGTGGTCCTCCAGGTATTTCCATATTTTGTGCCTCTTGCACGGCGAATTCATGCTCTTCACATTCCATGTTGTGATGAATATCATCCTGTGTGATGTTCCTGCTCCCTCGCCTTACGTGTTCCCTGATGACTCCCTACCTTCCCCTCTCGTCCATTACCTCGCACCTGCGCCTTGTCGCCCCAATAGGTCCCCAAATAGCGTAGCACTGTCCCCCCCCCACCCTGCTTCTCCACCATCCCTCCTCCCACCCAACCCCCCCTTTAGGAACTAACACATAACCAAACCAATTAACAACAGAAGTTGTCTGCAGGACCCTCACGTGTCCTGCTGTTACGACAGTTCTCGTGAAGAGCGGCAAGCCGGGGGCTCCGGCCCTCGCCCGTCGCCTCGTTGTAGCTGTAGCAGTGTCCAAAGTAACCTAGAGCAATTGGAGTGGAGGCCCTTGTTGTGCAGATCTGCACCACATGCGGGAGCTGTGAGGCATAACGTTCTCTTCCCCAGGCTCCTTTCTGGTTCACCCTCCTTAGTCTGTGCATCGCTTCATGTTAGGCGCTCAGAGAGCTTACGAGTTCTGTGTCATAGAGGGCTCAGTAATCCCCGATGCTGTGCGTATCCCCGTAGGCCTCACCCATGCGCGGCACCTGGTTAGTCTCCTTTGGGCCCAGACTGTCTTTAGGTCGTTATGTATTGGAAGGTGCCAAGCTGGGAGACCGCATTTTCTCTAGTCTCTGTCGTCCCGGGCCTTGATCTTCAAGTGGTGCGCGGTTTCGTTCCTGCAAGTGTAGAAGTATCCGGTTTCCTTGTGCTCGTCTTGTTCCCTTTACACTTGTCTGTCCATCCGCTTTCCTCAATTCAGGGCTTGGGTGATCTCCCCTTAGTGACTGTTTCCCAGTTGGTGGAGTTGGATCGAGAGGGGCCAGTCCGTCCGGACTGTGAGCTCGTTGTCTCTTCGTCGTGGATGGGCATCCCGAGGAGCTCCAAACCGTCTTTGAGGTCAGTGACATGGCGTTCTCTATTTTTATACTCAAATGCTAGTCCAAAGGGGTATGTCCAGCTGTATCTTATCTGGTCATTTCGGAGCTTTTCTGTAATAGGTCGGAAGGATTGCCTCCTTTGAAGGGTCGCTGGCACCAGGTCCTGGAATAATACACATCGAAATCCTTGAAAGGAAATTGTGTCCTTCTTTCTGGATTCCTGTAAGATAGCCTCTTTGACTTTATAGAAGTGGAGTTTGACCAGAACATCCCGGGTGCGACGTCTCTCTCCCGGCAGGGCTGGGCCCACCCTGTGCGCCCTTTCAATTTTAATTTTCAATCGTTTAGGCCCAAGCACCTCTGCGAAAAGGCCTTCTACAGATGCCTCTAAGTCCGGTCCTTCTGCCCCCTCCTCCAGGTCCCTAATGCGTATATTCTCGCGTTGTGACCTGTTTTCCAGGTCCTCGCTCTTCAGGATAGTCAGTTGCAGTTGCGACTGTAGGAGCTGTATCTTATCCTCTGTGGTCGCTGTGTGCTTGTCGAGCTCCTGATTGTGGGACTCAGCTTCCAGCAGTCTCGTGCCAATAGAATCTACGTCCTGTTGCAGGGAAGTCATTTTTTCAGAGAGATCCGCTTTTAGTTGGGCCATGGAGGCCTGTAAGTCTCCTTTTAATTCAGCTCGGAGTTCTGATTTAAAGTCTTTTAGGGAACTGAGCAACTCTTCCTTGGTCAGGGCCATGACTAATTCAGGGGGTTCTTTCTCCTGGTTTTGGGATTTCTCCACCGGCGCAAAGTAGCTAGATACTTTAGAGGTCACCTTCTTCGGTGGCATAGATGCGGTCTCTAGTAGGAGCCAGCGCTGCATACTCTCCTGGTCTTCTTCTGTGTCTCCTGCGTTGCTGAAGGCGCTCCCCCTGGGGTCCGCTTGGCAGCTATTAGATCATACCCCCACGAGGGGAGCAAGGGTGCTTGTGTGGAGGGACCCCTCTGTGGCGGCCATCTTAGGGTCAGGCGATCATTGCAGCATCAAAGCGCCCATTGAGAGGCGCACAGGCCTCCAACCCCCGAACGCACTAGATGTCGGCGCCCCTGCTAAAGGACCAGTAGGGCTCAGGCGCATTTCCGGTTATCAGGCAGGGTCATACGGTTTCACGTGCCTGGGACCGCCATGCTGGAGTCAGGCACTGATGGGGAATGGATCCTCCTCACTCCGCTGCAGGCTTAAGTGACCCCCAGTGTTTCCAAGTACTGCCCACTGGTAAATGGGGCTTGCGCTAGGAGGCCGAGGTCCCCGCCTGCCTCCAAGGTGTCCCAAGAGACTCGTCTTCTTACCGGAGCTTCTCAGGGCGCACTGCCGCTCACCTCCGAGATGAGCCCTCCGGGTGTGCGTGCCTCCGCGGGTGTCCGCTCGCCGGCTCTGTCTCCTTTAGGGTTGGTGGAGGTGCTGGAGAGTCGCGTAGCGGTCTGTCTTCTGCGGCGCAAACCTCACGTCTGGAGCGCCGCTCTGAATCCGTCTCTGCGGCCGCGCGCCGCCATCTTAGGCCGCACCGTGCTTCTCTGCGGCCGCTGCTGCTTGTCTGTCGGGTCTGCCTCGGGCACCCCTGCCTCCTCAGCTAGGGACACCTGTGGGACATGAATTCGGGCTACTTTATGGCTATGTAGGTGCCTAAAACAGCTACTGGGCGACGGAGCCGATGCAGGCTATGTCCGATCGGCCATCTTGCGTGGCCACGCCCCTGTCACTGTTATTTTAATCATTGTTTTCGATTTACTTGATTTTCAAACCCCGCTTTGCATAGCCTTTGGCCATGCGGTACCGGGTTTGTGTCCCAGCCCTATTCCCAAACCACCTTTGCCGCCAAACCCACATTGCACACAGCCTTTGGTTGTGTTTTGTATGGGTTGGCTGCAAGGTCAGTCCCGATACCCAAACAACCATGGCTGCCAACCCACAATGAGCAAGCCTGATGTACTCATTCTGCGCTGTGCACAGCTTTTGATGAGGCCCTGTGCCCAACCATCTTCGGCTGTGTGCAGCGAGGGTGGCTGCAGGACCTGCCTGGCCTAGCACCTTGCTTACAGGGCTTAATTTGCTCGCTGCCAAATTTCATGCAGATTACTTTAGCAGCACCAACGATATTAGCGAATGAAACACTATTTGCCCTCCCAATTCCTTTGCCCCAATGGATCTGTTCAAAACTTGACATAATCAATAGTAAGTTAAACCTGCTAAACATCCACCAAATTTTGTGTGGATTTATCAAACAGTGCCAAATATATTAGCAGATGAACGCTACCCCCCTGCCCCCCCCCCACCACCCTCCTGAAAGTCTCCTCACCATTGATGGGCCTTCATAAAATTGAGAAAACCAAGCGAAAGCTAACAATGCCAAGACTCTGGCAAATTTCACACAGATCCATCAGATGGTGCAGGAGTTATTAGTAAATAAAAATGTTTTTACCCCCTCTTTAACTTCTTCCCTCAAATGGATCTGCACAAAACCTGAAATATCCACATTGGGTGTAACTTGCTAACTGCCTGTACATTTGATGTAGATTCATCAAACAGTGCTAAGGTTATAAGCAATTGAAAATATTATTGCCTCCCATTTAAGTTTGTCCCCCCCATTGGATCTTCATTACACCTATTAAACCTGCACTGGGTATCACTTGCTAACTACTTGCTGTACTTGAAACTTTAGTAAGGCGCTGGATGGGGACTTAGATAGTGGCAGGAGGATAGATCACGATGTGGTGAGTAACACAGATCTTAACTATAGAGAGCTGAAACTATTGTTTTTGAATGTTACAGGAGTAAGAAGCAAATTATTGAACAAAGACTGGTGCTCCTTCATCCATCGTTTTCCTACAGTGAAACCTGGATGACGATTCCCTTCCATATGGAGTGCTATAGTACCATTTGTATCCCCGCTATTGCATCCAATAAAGGGAGGGCGAAGTGTGGTTTGGCGATTCTTATCTCGAAAAGAATGTTGGGCAGACTAAGCCACAAATGTCTCAAGTTCTCACATTTTCAACTTGTTTCTTATGAGTGGGAAGGTGGGAGGCTGCTCATGTTAATGAGTATTTATAACAATATTTATTTATATTTTAATTTTTGAGCAGGAAAGGGAACTGGAATTTTTTTTTAAATACTGTTGTTTAGATATTTATATTGTTTGACTGGTGCTTTAAATATTTACTGTTGCACTTAAATTAGGCCTGGGCGGAGTTTGCAGAGTTCCACTACATGGAGCTCAGCGAAGTGACAAAAAACTCCGCCAAGCTACGCTGAGTGCTTTACCTTGCGCTTGTGCTGATTTTTAGCATTGTGTGTTTGCTCCGTGCTGTAAAATCAGCGCGAACAGCATCACGTGCAGTGCAAGAGGGCATTGCTTCTTTCTGCCGCTCGACTAGAAGTTCTACTCAAGCGGCAGCTTCCTCAATGCGAACGGAAGGTTTCTCAACGAGAGCGGTTGCGACCGCCCGTGACCGTCAGCGTTGAGAAATCTCGTAGGGAAGCGGTCTAGCGTTCGATTTTCCTCACTCGCGCTCTCCAACTTACTGTGATTACTTACTGCAGAGTTTTTCAGAGCTCCACGGAGCGCGGAGTGCGAAAAACTCTGCAAACTCCACGAACGAAGCGGAGATCACCGCCCAGGCCTACTTTAAATGCCAGGGGAATCTGCAGTATGTTTGGCAACGACGATGAGGAGATAACGCACTTTACCCACTAAAGGTATGGGGAGGTTCTAAACAATCTTTTAATTAAGTAATACTTTTGTTTTTGCTTCTGATTTTGCCAGCACCATCAAGATGATGTGTCCTTCACTTGTGGGGAATGGTAAATGTACTACCTTTGATTTTATAATGTTGTTACATAACTTAATTTCTCATGTTAGGGATTTTCAGGTTCTTCTATCATGTCTGAGTAATCATAAACCCCTTATCTTGGACTTTGACATTCCAGTGGGGATGGATGAGCCGTCATTATTGAGGGACGATTTAGTAGTTTGCAAAAGGAATACAGTTTCTGTAAAATGGAAAAAGATTGACACAGAGAATATGTTATCTGATTTGGTGAGCTCCCATAGGGACCTGGTAGAGACGTGTCTGGATGTTAATGACTCAGGGTGTATTACATGACTAGTCTTTTACCTCCTTCACCTCACACATAGTCTTTTACCTCCTTCACCTCACACATAAAGGCGGGAGTAATGACAGTAATTGGGGCTGGTTTCATTTTCGAATGTAGTAAAGTACCTAGGACTCTCAGGCAAATACTTAATATGGTTTGGAGTGGTAAGGGGGCCATTAAACAGTGCAGATCCCATTATAAGAAAACACTTGCACGAAGGAAACAACAGATTAGGGATGAGGCCTAGGATTCTCTAATAGAAGCAAATAGGCAATCTAACAATTCTGGAAAATTTTCAATAATCCTTTTTTTCGTGCAGCGTCAAGTCGTACATTAGAATGAATTATTCTGGCCTAGGAATGGGGGACTCCTTTCTCTGCTATTTTCTCTTCAGAGATGGATAGCTTGGCATGAAGGCCAGTAAAGGAGGTTGAGGTTTGTGGGGGGATGGGGAAGGCGTTATTACTGCAGTTTATGGTTGTTGTAGGGGGCAAAGCCTTTGGGCCAGATGGTGTTCCCTTAGATTTGTTTTCGGATTACATTGATTTGTGGGCTCCCCGCTTACTAACGTGCTTAATGCTGTTTTGAAAGTGGGCCCACCTATGTCTTGGAAAAAAGTCAGTTATTGTCCCCATATTTAAGAAAGGGAACAGAGCTGACCCGCTCTGTAAGTATTCTCATGCCAAACAGAAGACATTTTATTTGTCCTTTATGGACCTCTCCTGCGCATTTGAGTCCTTTAACCACTCTCTTATGTGGGATCTTTTATCTGATGTGGGAGTGGATGTGGGTATAATTTATTTTCTTTGGCAATTCTATACAGATACGGAGTCTGCTTTCCGTTTTGGCAATAGAGGTGAATGCACAGAGCACTTTAAAGTTGGAAGGGGGGTTAGACAAGGGTGTACTTTGGCCCCATTCCTTTTTGCTCTCTATATGAAAGGTATTGACAAATATTTGGTTGACAGGGCTATAGATGTGCCACACATACGTGTTCTCCCTGATCCTATAGTGCTTTATGTTGATGATACCGTGCTGATAGCTCACTCAGGCAATGCATTATAATCTCTGTCAAACAACTGTTTTACAGTTATGGAGGGTTTGTAGTTAAAAGTTAACAGGGGGAAAACATATTCCATGATTGTAGGGCCGGGTAAAAATTAAGGCCCGTACGTTTTTTATTCAGGGGAAAAAAATCTTGGATACAGATACCTTTTTCTATCTTGATCTATTATTTTACTCTTCTAACTCATGGTCCAAGCATGTGACTAATAAAAAACTGTATTTTGAGAAATAAATACTGGCGGTGGCTATATTCACTGCAAAGTTAGGTCGGAAGCTGGTAAAAGAAATTTTGAACATATATAAGAGTAAAGCTGTGTCTGGAGCCTGCAAAGAGGCGGGGTGTGGGGACATACCAATGCTACCTCCTTGCAGGTAGTGGAAAATAGGTTTCTTAAAAGATTATTAGCTGTCCCGTCAAGCTGCGCAAATTTTGTTTGCCTTTCGAAAACTGGTTATGCGGTTTACTGAGGGCTCAATTTCTATAGCCCCTTTATGACTGTGGCATACTGTTTGGTCTAAAGCCTGCCTCCAAGTTACATTGAGAATTGATCAGTGATTGTTTGCTTTTGGGTGGCATTAATCGCATTCACTGGCTAAGTTATATCAAAAGTTCATGTTTAAACATGGGTAAAGCTACTTATTTTACTGACCCTAAAGCAGTGGCGGCTCCTCCGTAATGGCAGAGGAGCGTCTCCTCACTGCCTGGTGCAGAGCATCGTTTTATTTTTCATTTGCTGGCTCTGAGCCAGCTTGTTCATGGAGGGGCGGAACATGGGAGGTGCAAGGAGGAGTGCTTGTGCACTCCCTAAGTACGCATATGTGTTTGGCCGCCCGTCTCAGGCTGACCAAAACACACATGCACACTTAGGTTTCTCGAGCCCAGCAGCTTTCAACAGCCGGGCTGGAGAAACCCCACAGACTCCATGACCTGAGTGGAGCGTCTTTCCTGCCTGCTCAGGCCAATACCTGCACTTCTCTGCAGCACAGGGATTGGATGGCAGTCTGACCCAGGGGCTGTTGGGACCAGGAAGAGGTCAGCAGGTGCGACGCAATGCGGGAGGTGGCCAGCGGCTTCAGGTAATTTTTTTAAATTATTATTATTATTAACACGTCCCCTCACCCCGCGCTCACCCCACCTGCGCCACCACCCTTTTGTTAGTGGCGGCCGCCACTGCCCTAAAGTACTGCAGAACATTAGTGGAAAATATTTTAAGCTGTTGCTATTAGAGTTCAGAGAGATGAGCGTGCTGATGTAGAATTCAAAAAAGAGACTGTAATAGCACAGCTAACCCCTGGGATTCAATCATATTTAGGTCTGGTTTACATTATACAACAATATTTTTGTTGACTACATTTTGTTTGAATGCGGTTCACCTGCATGTTGTTTTTTGATATCAGACCAACGACCTCCATTTACCTGTATGTCCATCTTCATATTTTCTAAAAAATCGACTTTACTTTTGGTATTTTTTGTATTTTTTATTCCACGCCGAGAAGGATGTTTATTTGACCCCTTCTGAAGGATTTATCTTTTTTACAATGTAGACCTGCTTTATTATACCTACAGCAGATGCACTTGGACTTTGTAGTAAACTTTTAAAATCTTGTTGTAAAGATAAGTAAATGTCTACCTGCGATCTCCCCTGTTAATTTGAATTGTACGTGTTCGTCTTTTTAGCTTCCGTCTTTTTAGCTTCATGGTTTTATTGAGGCTTGATTCATATTACATCGTAATCCATAATGCAGTTCAATTCATGTTACTGTAAACTGTTTGCACAAGATCACGGGAATTTTACTGCTGTATTGTTTTTAAATGTTCATTAATTTGATCTTCTAAGGAGTGATATCGGCTCTGAATAAAGATTGACTAATTTGACACAGATTGATCAAAAAGCGCAAAACTTTAAAAGCAAATGAAAATGCTATTGCTCCTCCTTTAACTGTGGCCCCTTTATGGAATGGCACAAAACCTGACAGAAACATCCTAAAAGGCCCGAGACGGACGGCAAAGCATTCATGCGCACTTACAGTGTGCTCACCACTCACCCTGCTCCTGTCATGAGAGCAGCCCGCTGCGCAAAGCTGCCGGACATCAGGACAAAATAAAATGATAATAACGTGAGTTATTATCATTTTATTTTTCCTTAACTTCACTGCTAAAAGGCAGTGGGGCAACGCCTTAGCGGAGGAGCCGCCACTGTACGGTGAGTGTTATGTACTTTGCTAACAATATCAGGAGATTTTCATTAGTTTTAGGTGTTTAAGCCAGAACCGTAACTCAGTTTTTAATGGTGTTTTTTCACTGAAATTCTTGTTTTTTAATGATTTATTTTCCAACCCTTTTGGCCAGACCTGCACCCAACCTGACGGACGCCCAACGATTTCTTTGAACGGTCAACAGCAGTGTTGGATGCAGAGTCTGGTAATCGGCCAAGGCCTGCACGCTACCTGCCATATTTGGTCAACCGGCCGTTGGTTGTGCACAGTGGGTGCTGATCACATAGCATGACCTGCTGGAGGACACGTGGTCAACACCTGCTGCACATTCATTTGCACTGTGACGGTTGGTCTCAGCAGCCAGGCCCTCCACTCAAACAGCTGCAGGCACCCTAATTCTGGGGTTAGGCACCTCTCCTGGTACCATCCACCTCATTGTTTTGGAAATTGTTTTGCCGTAGCGCGCATATTGTGATTTAAAAAGAAATTGCCAATTTCAAAATGGTGAGAAAAATGTAATCCCCTTTATTAGCCAATCACATTTGGAAAAAAAAACAAATTATTTTTACAGGATTTGTGATTTTCCATATCATGATTTAAAATGGTAGAGATATAGAAAAGCATTAATTCTTTCATGCCCACCCAACAACATTTGTAAAGGCTCCGGTCTCAAAAATTACAGCACAGATTTATACTAATCCAATGAAAGCATACTTTAAGTAAAGTTCTAATTTCATGCCAAGACTGGCGTACATCCATTCAGAGGTTTTTGCACCCAAATTAACTTTTTTCCTCTCCATAGATCTTCATCAAAATTGGCATGCCGGACCTTAGCTGACTGCTCCAAGTGAATGCAATTTTCGGGCAATTTTGGTATTTATATTTATGCCATGGAAGTGAAAATAAATATGGTTCAATAGCACATTATTTAGTTCAAATGTCCAAATAAAGCACACAGTCACACATATATTACTACAGTGCAAAGGTCAAATTGCAGTTTATTGCTAGAGTAGAGCAAACCTTACATAAAAACACTGTTTGCCACCTCTCAGGTTGTATATTACAGTTTATTACCATTGTTTATGGATGATAGGGGCATCGGTTCTCACTTGACGGTTTGCTTATTATGAGTCATAGTCCCTCCTCACACTCAAAAATGGCAATAAATATCATATTACACTCTGCATGTCTACATATATTCTATATATGTATGTATATATGTATCAGCATATATATGTTTTATGTCATTTTTTCATGTGTACTTATTTTGCCAGAAAGTGGTTAACCAAAAGCAGGGTGCAAGAAGTTACATTTGTGCAGTATGGTGAAATCACAATGAAGAGACCATATAACTATTAGACGAGTTGTTCCGTTTGTAAAGTAATTGTTACATGCAATCTGTGAATCTGTAAAAAGTGTCTTTGTCATGTCAGTTTTGAAGCACTGTGGTAATAAACTGGAATGTGACCTTTGCAAAGTAGTAATGATTGTGTGAATGTCCATTTATTAGCACAGTTGCTCTAAATAATGTATCATAGGGCCACATTTATTTTCACTGCCAAGTCATAAATATATACAGTGAAAAAAGCAGTATTGTGTTTCAAAGAAGATCCCACTCCGGCAGTAGTTTGAGCTTTTTGATTGTGTATAAAGCAGCTGTGACATGCTTTATGGCCTGACACATTTTGACCCAGGATGGTTTTGCTAATATTCATATATAAATGTTCAACAAAGTCCAATCTAAGAATTCTTCCCTTTGCATCACAGGATAGCCCTAGCAAAATGTAACAACCTTACTTCTTAGAAGAGTTCCTGTAAATATTCAAGAAATAGTTCAAAGCTTGTTTTCATCAACAATACGACTTTATGCCACCAATACTGCTTTATCGTACTGTTGGCTATCTTAAATGCGTGATGTGATGCCGTCGTGGGGTGATGTTGCAGACAGGATTGTTGTTAATGCTCTTAGAGCATTGGTTCATCTGGTGTCTTTTTTGTATGGGCCAAGAGAACCTGTGGGGTAGTGTGCACTTTATAAATGTTTTTGAATACTCCTCTATATTTCCAAGCCCATAAATACTAAGTAATTGTAATATACAATCTGTGAGGCAGCAAGCAGTTTTTTGTAAGTCAAGTTTGCTCTACTCTAGTAATACACTACAATTTGACCTTTGCACTGTAGTAAATAAACCCATAAGAAGAAATCCAAGATACACGTACCGTGGACCTGGCTGCAGCAACATTGTAACATAATTGCCTAGCAAAGATAGTCGATAGTACAAGTGTACACTGCCACTTGGCCTGGCCGCACAGGAAAAAGTTAATTTGACATTTGTAATCGACAATCTTAAACATTTGTATGGATACTGAACAAAATATATCAAGTTCTATGCACTTGTTTATTATGATGGGTAATTTCCCATGCTTACAAATTGTTTTGTTTCGTGAAAACATAATTTATTTTACCAAGTTTCAAGCATCAATGTTCAAGACAACATGATGAACAAACAACTTAATAGATTTTTCTCTAACAAAAGAAAACTATACTTTTCTTTAGAAGTTGTAGTACGAGCCCAATGCATTTCGGGAAGAAGATCCCTTCTTTAGGGGCAACTGTAAAAAAACATAATCAATGAATATACTTATTTTAAATATTAAGCAACATACAGGGAAAAGATGCTCATATTAGTGCGCTGCTAATCAATTGACAAAGAGTTGGTCTCATGAGCTTCAACTTATGGTGCAACCAGTAAAAAAACAAGTATTGACGTTCCTTCAACCACCGTGGTAGAATGAAAAAAGATACCAACACCTCTGTGTGAAACGAATGTGTCGCATTTTTAAAAAAATAGAAAAACATGGAGCTTTAGAAAGTAAAGGAAAAAATAAATAAAATAAAATAAAACCACCTTATGAAAAACTAAGGGTGATAGTGCATGCAGGAATAATGATAGAATACGAACAGTAAAAACCCAAAGAATCATAATTCCATTAAGTAGTTATGACATTCCAACCTACTAGAAGAGTGAACAGATGAGTGACAAACCCGAAATGAACATGAGGAAAATGCGGGACAGAAAACTTACTAAAGAAGACGAAACTTTGTTCAAAGTTCCATGAATGCCTGATTCAAAATGTGTGACCTGCGAAATAGCGAATGTTGAAATGTAACTATCAACTCAAACAAACTCTATCTACACGAAGAAAAAAAGTAATGTCAGAATGCAAAGCAGTAATACCTTGGGTATTTCCACAAACGGAACTGGTGATGTCCCGATTCAATTAAACGAGCCAATGTGTGCTGCAAGATGTCTCTCCAAAGAGTGATGAGAAGCTGTAATTTTTACATTTAAAATAGTGATTCTAACTGCAAGAGTCCCCGTCAAATATCTTACCGTCATGAAACGCCGTGACTAACTGATGAAGTCAATCGTGGCATGCAATAAAAAATTTGCAAACATTTGTGACAAGAATTTTCAATTCTATTAAGGACACGGAGGCGAGGATTATGCTTCTCATTTCTTCACTGTTTATTCACAGCAGCCAATAAAAGAAAAAGTAAAAAACACTACATTACCCATGAACACCTCAATGTCACATGACGAACCATAGAGTAACCCCTATATAAGGTCTGACTAAGGTGACAGTGTCCTCTTTCTTTGAGTGATCATTTAACAGTTAAGTCCATAAACAATAAACTTGATTGCGTAGAACCATCCTTATGGTAGAAGAACTTCCTCTTGAAGAGACAACTTGCAGCCCAACGGGGCTCAACCTCAGTATTTGGTTCCTGAACCAATGAGCCGCGGTATCCTCCTTGGGAAACGCCAAGATCTTGCAGTGATGTAGTTCATCCTGCTCTACTTGCTATCAGCACCTGAAAACGTAAAGGATAAACCGTAACACTGATCGCCATATCTGATATCTCATCATATTAATCAGAAGGGGAAGGGAAAACATAGGAACACGTGTGCAGTATGTGTCGGGGTTTCCAGTCCCACAAACAGATGAACCAAGATCCGCGGGAGCGAAGATAATGCCCCTTCACTCCCAAAGGGTATAGTCACCTCTAGTCAAGTGAGCACACCAAAGGTAGACTGATGCCCCCCTAGGGAGTGGAGAGACCACAAAGGACCACCTGGGCTTCTTTCAAGAAGGAATATCTGTAGATCGGGGAGTCCTGCAGATAACAGAGAAACAGAAGAGAAAAAGGTTATAGAGGGATAAATGCCCATACAGAAATATAAGACTACTAGTGTAAAGAGTCACTTTGTATGCTTGCCCATACTCACCTGCTCATTGTCAGTGTGACACTTTAAAAGGGTCTCTCCAAATAACAATAAAATAAAAAAGGTGAAACGTAAGTAGTGTTCCTTTCTTGCACACAGTGTGTAAAGTTCCAAGTAGAATCCAAAAAAGCAAACTTGACTCCAGCGAACCTGACTTCAAAGTCTTAAGCAGATTAAGCTGATGTTTGTCCAGTCTTCGAAAATGAAGGGAAGGGGGGCCTGAATCCGAAAAGATGCAGATAATCAAACACCAAGAAGAAAGTCCAAGTTTAAACAGCAACTTATCCTGCGCTGTTATCTGTGTGCTTCTGAAAGCTGGCAGCGCTTGTTTCACCAACCGCACTTAACCATGCGTGAAAAACGGGTCTGTGACCGGGATAGGGATTAGCGCGACTCCGCGCACCAGGGAAATCCTCAGCGTTTGACAGCGCGGCAAAGTAAGGAAAAAGAAATAAAAAAAAAAAAACAACCGTTATCAGCGCGTCCTCGCGTTAAGGGCAGAAAGAAAATCAGCGTTTCACGGCTGCTTGCCAAAATCCACACAAGGGGAGGGGTAGAATAGAATTGCTGGGGAACTTCAGAGATGAAACCACGATATTACACAGGAAGCAGTCCAGCAGCAGTTCCACTCAGGAGAGTTTTCCAAACTCGAACAGGCAAGGAAAAAGGCGTGGTCCTAGCATGGGAGGAAAGCCAAGCACCTGGTAATGGGAGCTGGCTGTCTATATGCTGGAAAAGGTCACCTGACCTATCCTAGTGCAGCAGCTCTTCCCTAATTATTTGTCCTAATTGTAACTGTGTGCTACCCAACCTGAAACATCATTCTATTAAGGATAGCAATTACAAAAACCTAAAAAGGATGGAGTCAGAGAAAACAGTGATAAAATGTATATTGCTTAATGCTAGATCACTGGTAAAGCACAGTACAGAGTGTGCTACTCTCATAGAGGAAGGAAACTTCAAATTGGCTTTCATCACAGAGGCATGGACTGATGCAGCCTCAGGTCCAGATATAGTGAAAGCTACACCTCCGGGATTTCTATGTCATACTCTAAACAGGCCAATTAGGAGAGGTGGTGGATTAGCAATTATCTATCACGACTCATTAAAAGCTGGTTTTCAGACAGCCTCAAATCCAGATTGTGAGGCACTTTCCTTTAGTTTTAGAATATTGAATCACCACACATTTAAGGGTATTTTACTATATAGACCTCCTGGTCCCAAGAGCACCTTCCTAACATCCATCAGTAGTCTTTTGGAAGAGGGGCTTTGTACTGGCTCCTTCACGATTATGGGAGACTTTAATTATTATCTGGAAGCTCCTCTGGAACCAGACACGATTGCCCTTCTAGACATGATGAAAAGCGCTGACCTTAGCCAACAGGTAACAGGTCCTACACATGTGGCAGGTCATACTCTGGATGGGATTTTTTCTAACCATCCACAACTCTGCTTCACGGGTCTGTTGCCTCTTACTTGGACCGACCACTCTGCTGTGCAATTTGAGCTGGCCCTCCCCGCGTACTGTATGGGCAGTAAGGGGCCAAAGTACCTAATTAAAAGCAGGGCTTGGAATAAAATTGAGGGCAAGGCTCTAGAAAATGCGCTTACATCAACTCTGGATCAACCACCCACAGGAATAGAGGAGGCCACTATGCACTATACTAAGTGGCTAGAAACAGCATGTAATAAACTAGCCCCAGAAAAAGTCTTGTCTTCCAAAAGATCTCAACCAACGGCCCCTTGGTATACAGAGGATCTAAGGAAACAGAAACTTAATTGTAAATCCCTTGAGCGGAATTGGAGGCAAGAATACAAGGAAGCGGAGAAAAACGCTATAAACATAGTCTTGCCATCTACAAACTAATGATATTTAATGCAAAAAGAGTTCTTACAAACCGAATTTCTCTTACGATAAATTCGGCTAAAGAACTCTTTAAAACAGTTTCTAATCTGGCCTCCCCCGTCCTGCAAAAATCCAGACGAGCCAGGAACTATGTGAAAATATTGCTAGTTTCTTTTTAAATAAGGTAGAGGTCATCTTTTCGACATTCCTCCACCCAAGCACTACAGGGGCGGTAACACAGTTGGAAGGAAGGACCACCGATGTCTTTGACAAATTTGAGCCACTATCTGTTAGTGATACAGAGACGCTCTTACTGGCAGCAAGGTCAGGCTCCCCTTATGACCCCTGTCCAGTTTCGGTGATCAAAGGTGCCTCGGGACTTATTGCCCCTGTTCTCACCTCCCTGTTCAACTCAATGTTCAAAGCAGGGTATTTCCCTAGACTTTGGAAAGTGGCCTCAATATTGCCGCTGCTGAAGAAGCCCAACCTTGATCCCAAGGACCCCAATAACTTTCGTCCAATTTCACGTCTCCCTCTGCCTGCCAAACTGGTCGAGAAATCGATGAATGTACAACTCAGTGCCTTCCTAGGTGAAACCCAGGCATTGGACCCAACTCAATATGGGTTCAGAGAGGGACACAGCACTGAGTCTGCCCTCATTAAGTCTACTGAGGAAATTAGAGAAGTATTGGATAGGGGAGGCAAGGCCGCCTTGATTATGTTGGACTTATCGGCAGCCTTTGATACGGTCCATCATGACCTACTGCTGAACCAATTATCAGCATGCGGGATTCAGGGTAAGGCATGGAAGCTGCTGAAGTCCTTCCTAACGGGTAGATCTCAAATTGTGGCACTAGATGAATTTTATTCTAAACCGTTCTCTCTGCCTTGTGGAGTACCTCAGGGATCCTCCCTTAGTCCGACCCTTTTTAACGTATATGTCTCTTCCCTGGCTTTTTTAATTGGCTCTTTTGGCTTTGACCTCACTTCTTACGCAGACGACACGCAAATTGTGGTGGCTCTGCGACCAGGGCAGGGATAAGGAATTGACATTCAGTTCCACGACTGTATGGCGGCAGTCGGGAGGTGGATGTCGCAAAATTGCCTGAAACTTAATTCAGATAAGACTGAGGTCATCTTATTTGGAAATGATGCCAACTTTTGGACCCCAATTGGTGGCCGGATATATTGGGTACTCTTCCTACACCCACCAAGAAAGTAAAGAATTTAGGAGTGATAATTGATGACAAGCTCAATTTTGGTGATCAGATAAATGCAGTAACCTCAGCCACTTTTTATACCCTCAAAATGATTAAAAAAATACTACATTTTTTACCAGTAGACAGTCGACGAACAGTAGTCACGGCACTTATCATGTCTAGGCTGGATTACTGCAATGGTCTTTACTTAAACATTCAAGAACGGTTCATGAACAAGCTCCAATTGTTACAAAATGCGGCGGCAAGACTGCTTACTGGTACCCCGAAATTTACTCCTATTGCCAAGGAAATCAAAAACTTCACTGGCTGCCTGTCAGGAAAAGGGTACGCTTTAAGGCCCTTTGCACCGTGCACAAAGCACTGCAAGGTACAGGCCCAGACTACCTTAAACAGCGTTTGAAATGGTATCAACCCGTAAGAACCCTTCGCTCCCTTGGTGCTAAGTTGGTATTAGTACCACCCATAAAAAGTTGCATGGGGAGGGAGAAGTTTTATTGCCGGTGCTGCCAAGGCCTGGAATGATCTCCCTTTTATTTGAGAAACACACATAATATCCTAACTTTCAGGAAGGAATTGAAGACATGGCTTTTTACCTTGTAAAAATTATCTTCCATCTCAGTGCCCAGTTTGAGAGCAGCTAGCGCCAGGACACCTTTGGGTAACCGTTCGCGCTGTATAAATGCCTATAACATAACATAACATAACATACAACGTGATAGCCATCGCAGTGTATCCTGGGAATTGTAGTGCCTGGATTGTTATTAGGCAGGGAAAGGGTGCAAGAAGCCTGACGGCTGACAGTATGAAGGTACTATGAAAATACAAGGCAAATACCATGCAAATCCATATCATTTGGGTGGGATAATCCTCGCCTCCGTGTCCTTAATAGAATTGAAAATTCTTGTCACGAATGTTTGCAAATTTTTAATTCTATGTCCGGACCGGAGGCTCCGATTATGCTTGTTTAAAGCTTAGCCACCACCACAGATGTCACATCCACAATAGCCTTATAATAAAAAGACTTAAAAGTGGTCTCCGTTGACCAGTCAGCAGCAATGCCCGCTTCGCCCATGAGCCAACGCACCCATCTTGACAAGGTGGCAGGAGTCACAGGGCGAAATGGTTTTTGCAGTGCAATCAGTAACTGACCCCTCATGTCAGAACGAGACTCGGCAGTACTCATCTCATGGTCTTTTAAACATTGCACAACACACAGCTTAGGGTTATTAGGAAAAACTGGATAAGATATCGAAGAGGTATTGCACTTAGTCGGCCTTGTGATAACAAAGGTCACACCCTCTGGGGAAAATCTACGTCCCGCTAGATCTAACGCTCGGACATCTGAGACTCGGTTGCATGACACCAGACAAAGTAACATGGTCAGTTTGGAAGACAGTTGCTTTCTAGACAAATACTTATTGGAAGGCCAGGCTTCCAAGAATCTCAGGACGGTAGACGCATCCCATAACTCTGAGTACTTAGGGCAAGGGGACTTGACCATCCGGATACCCCTGAGCAGTTTACACACCAGGGGGATGCTCTCCAACCGGTTTGCTCTCCACTGGCACGTGCCCTGCTGAAATGGCTGACCGGAAATTGTTTACAGTCCTGTAGGTTAAGCCTGAAGCAGCGATGGATGCTAAAAAGTTCACAATCAAAGAGCCATTGCTTTAGTGGGATCCACCTCCCGTTGAGAGCACCAGCTACACCATTGCTTCCAAGCTGATGAGTACCGCTTGTGGCTGTTAGCTGACCAGGCTTCGCTAATGAACCTGTCAGCGTCTCTTGAAAGGCCCGGGACCTTCCATCTGTCCCTGAAACCCGCCAGGCTACCAGAGGGAGTTGCCCCGATTACATCAATGGATAAGGGGCTTTCTGAGGGTCCAGCAACAGATTTCACCGTTGTGGAAAAAGGATCGGCACTGCACATAGCATTTCCAGAAGCACTGGAAACCATGCCTGCGCTCTCCAGAGTGGGGTGATCAGTATTAACTCCGATTGTTGACGTCTGGTTTGTGCCAGAACTCTGGGAATCATCATAAATGGAGGGAAGGCATAGCACAGGGATGCTGGCCAGTCCTGCAGAAATGCATCCGTGGCCAGTGCCTCCGGATCCGGCCGCTAGTTGGAAAAGGCGGAGAGTTGACTGTTGAGACATGATGCGAACAGGTCCAACCTGCAAGGGCCCCAAAGGTAGTTCAGTGACTGGAAGACTCTGGGATTGAGTCTCCAGTCGCTGAAGTCCCTCAGGTGACGGGAGTGCCAATCTGCCACCTCGTTGTTGCAGCCCAGAAGATATTCCGCCACCACTGAAATTTTGTGCTGAAGGCAAAAGTGCCAGAAATATTTGCCGATCGCCAGAATCCGGGACCTCGTCCCCCCTAGCTTGTTCACGTAGCGTACCGCTGACATGTTGTCCATGCGAAGCAGGATACAACAGTCCGTCTTCCGAGGTGAAAGACAGCGAATCGCAAAGGAGCCAGCCAGACGTTCCAGACAATTGATATGCAATGAAAGTTCATCCTGTGACCAGCGGCCGCCAGTGGAAATCGGGTCGCAGCGGGCTCCCCAGCCCCAATGGCTGGCATCGGATTCGATCACTACTTCCGGAGTGGATCCGAAGAGGGCTCTGCCGTTCCACACCTCCATGTGGTCTAGCCACCGCAACATCTCCAACCTCGCCTCCTCGGAGAGAGGGATCTGTTCTGCATACCCCAGGCCTTTCCGGAGATGCTGAATCTTTAGCCTTTGGAGTGAAGGGGACCCGGGAGGATCACCTGAATTGAAGAGGCCAGCAGCCCGACGACCCGGACTACAGATCTCACGGATACACTCTGCTTGTTCAAAATCAACCTCAACTCTCGCTTGATTGACCTGACTTTCTGAGCTGGGAGAAGGAGTTGGTAACTCCGGGAGTCGATCTGGAATCCCAGAAACTCGATCGATTGGGCTGGAACTAGTATAGATTTTTGTGGATTCACAATAAAACCCAGACTCTGCAATAGGTTGATCGCCCATTCGAGATGGGTCGCCACTAGCTGCGGGCGACGAGCCATGATGATGATGTCGTCTAAGTAAATAATTAGACGAACACCCCGTGCCCTCAATGATTCCACCACTGGACAAAGGAGTTTCGAGAAGCACCATGGTGCTGACGAAAGGCCGAAGGGGAGGACTCTGTATTCGTAACAAACTCCCTGCCAGAGGAACTGCAGAAAACGTCGATGTGGTCCCTAGATGGGAACGGACAGATACGCATCTTTCAGGTCCAGGCGGACCATCCAATCCCCCTCTTGAAGGAGGTCGCGCAGAAGATGGATGCCTTCCATCTTGAAGTGCCGATATACAACCCATCCATTGAAGTCCTTTAGATTTAAAACTAGCCTGGATCCTCCCCCCTTCTTCTCGACTAGGAAGATGCTGCTGATAAAGCCGCGGGGTGAGGGTCTGTGATCACTATGGCCCCCTTCCTTAGAAGAGAATCTATCTCTTCGGATATAAAGTCCTGCTCTTGTTGGGAAAAATACATTTGAGTGGGAGGAGAACCCTGACTGGGGGAGCTGTAAAGTTCTAGTTTGTACCCCTGCACTGTCTGTAGGATCCGTGCATCTTGCAAGATTGTGTGCCAAGTGTGCAAAAACAACTGGATCCTTCCCCCCAACATCACTCCCGTAGATGGGATCAGTCTCACCTGAATTTCCGGAATCCTGTTGTTCACCTTGATTTCCTCCGTATCTTCCCTTCCGGAATCTATTTTTGGCACGCCGGGTCAGGCAGAAGGAGGAGGAGTTATTGTAATTGGAGTCCTGGTAACCCCCTCATTGTTGGTGGTATTGACCACGAGGGGCGCCTTTGTTGTAACCCTGGCCGAACGACCGCCCTCGGTATCGTCCAGCCCTGACGAAAACCGGTCAGAAAGCACGTTTGAGAGAGCCCTGTGCTTCGTCCAACCCACTGAAGGTGGCGACGAATTTAGTAAGCTCTTTAAGGAAGGGCTGGCCAAAAAGGAGACCCTGGGCTAGGGGTCCCGATTCAGAGGAATAGAGTTCTGCTAATTTGGGGTCCAGCTTTAGCAGAATTGAGCGACGCCTTTCGCTGGACAAAGCGCAGTTTGCATTTCCTTATTG
Organism: Calotriton arnoldi; assembly: GCA_963921515.1. Taxonomy (NCBI): domain Eukaryota; kingdom Metazoa; phylum Chordata; class Amphibia; order Caudata; family Salamandridae; genus Calotriton; species Calotriton arnoldi. The sequence goes on along the minus strand of CAWUFW010000022.1, from coordinate 646,114 downwards.
GCATACCGCCCACTGCGCCCATCCAATCAATTCTTCTGGATCTATAGCCAGCGCGGACTCCTTGGCTCGAAAGCCCAGCTCCAATATTTTTGTCAAGGGGCCAGTCATGTCTGAAAGTTTGTCCTGGCATGACCTTCATGCCCGGTCAGTGCCCTTTTTGGGGTCTTTGGAGAATTTCTTCAGGTACGTGAGCATAGAGGGATCTACTTCCGGTGTCTCCGCCACTTTACCTGCCAGGTCTGGCCTAGGGCATTCCGATATAAGCTGTGCCCTAACGTCCTTGTCAAAAGCCTGCTGGAGATGGGATTGGACATAGTCCGCCACCTCTTGAGGCGGAAGCCAGACAGTGGAATTGGGATGTACTGTTTCCGCTGGCACGAAAGTAAGGAGCTTAGGCTGGGAAGGGGTCTTTACGTTATTCTCCTTCTTCGATCTCTTGGAGGGTCTAGGGGCCTCCTCTTGGTTGGACGTATGATTCGAGGAGGAGTCCTCTTCATCGTCTTGAGGCACCTCGGTGACAGTTGCCTCTTTAGTTGGGGTGACGTAGTCATGGTCATTTGACAGAGCCCTGGCTAGTTTTGCGAAATCCACAGTGTGAGGGTTCTTGACCCCTTTTCCACCGACCTTGGGACGACTGGTAGAACTTGGGAGCCAGCCCTGTTGTTGGGCATAACCACACAAATGGCGCTTCAGTGGTTCAATGGCTTTCACCAGGGCTCTATTCACTGAGTGCTGCACTCCTGCATCTAGTGCCTCAACGAGGTCCTATTCCATGGACCCTGAGGGTTCGTCCTCATAGTATTCCTCCTCAAAATAATATTCAGACATGGTGGCACACTGTCGTGCAGTAATCTATCCCACAGGAGGACTGCCTATCTCTAACACGAGGGGTGAACCCACACAGATGAGGCTAACAATCAGCTTGATAGTATCAGCGTTCAGGGGGAGTGGAGCAACCCCAGGCAAGCCAAGTGAAATTGTAATATTGGCTATATTAATTATAAAGTGGAGGGCGGGCTTGCCACAGTCACTCTAAGCAGAGCCTATGCAATATTGTACAGCCCTACACACGTCTAGTGTCGGGCGTCACTGGGAGCCTGAAACGAGTGAGGTGGGATAAAGAGCAGAAGAAACGCGGCTCCCGCGCTCGTTTAAGCCCGAGGGATTAACTAAAGTCGGGCAAAATGGCCGCCGCGCATGCGCGATGTCGGCCGCTCGTTTCTACTAAAAGAGGACTGTGCTTCAGCCTGACGCGCGTCCTTGCTCCCTTGTTCTCCCACATCACTGAGGTACAACGCGGGCAAAAGACGCCCGGTCGGGGAGGCAGCGCGCTCCCAAAACGCTCGCACAACTCTGCGACCGCAGGTAAATGGGGAAATGAAATCTCCAGTAGCAACCTGAAAGAGACACAGTTTCAGCGCTGGTAAAACACACAGTAACAATCACAGTGACAAATAACGTTAGCCTGAAGCTACACCCATCAAATCTAAATAGTTAACAGCTAGAACAGCAATATCACAATCGTAATGTTATAATTAGAATATCGACCCATAAACCGAAGCTAACAAGCAATAACAGAATAATGGGAAAGCACTTAACTGGCTGCGGAGCAGCAAAGAAAGAGGACACTGTCACCTTAGTCAGAGCTTATATAGGGGATGCTCTATGGTTCGTCATGTGACATTGAGGTGTTCATGGGTAATGTAGTGTTTTTTACTTTTTCTTTTATTGGCTACTGTGAATAAACAGTGAAGAAATGAGAAGCATAATCGGAGCCTCCGGTCCTGACATAGAAATGCTATGGCAGTGACGAGAAGAAATAGCGTACTTTGGAGCTAGACATAGAAAGTGGACTAACTCAAATAGCTAAAAGTTCGGCGTTGCTCACGGTCGCCATCTTGACCTTGCCCAATGAATATCAACTCTAACAATATGTGTAAAATGTAAACCAAAGAAGAGGGTAAACCTATGTGAACATTATTGTAGAAATATGGACAAATCTGAAAAGAACTGGGACAAAAGAAATAAGCAACCAGAATCCACGTGAACAATAACAATGTGGAAATGAATGAAGTTGTGCTCAAACAAGAGGGAAAAAAAGGTTAGAAGCTGCCCTTGTACCAGGAAAAAAAGCTAGAGTGCTCGCTGTCTAGAAGTGAACAGAAGTTTAAAGAGGAAGAAGGAAGGTCGCTGATACTTAATACAGACGAAAAGTACTAAGTTACATCTACTCATTGATGTGATACAGTAATGTAATGAGCAAACACAAAACAGACGCAAATATTATGAAAACTACGTATGAAAGTACAGCATGACTATTGTAAGCATGGGAAATTACCCATCATAATAAACAAGTGCATAGAACGCTAACATACATTTAAACACAGTCTTCTTAGTGAGCTAGTGTATAATTTCATATCATTTAGTTGAATATTGGGTGTGCGCAACACTATTCATTTGCCTAGCAAAGATGCCATGGAGCATGAGGGAAGCTACACCTTGAAATCCGAGAAGGGCACCGTTGCTCCAGAATACACAAGAGTTCATGCCCCGCTGGAAATTATAGTTCATTGTCAGAACACTGCTGCGTAAAACACTCTTTGTGTAAGCTCAGCCGCAGTCCAAACAGCACCAACAGCACATGATGACTACCAACCTTTGCTTCCATGAAAGAAATTGAGCATGAGCGGGTTTGAAATATCACTTCTGCATGATCAAGCCATGCTAAGTGCTAAGCAAAGTCTCCAGCCTCACTTTCTGACAGGTCTCAGAATTGTGTTTTGTCATGATTTATTTAGTTTTGACGTTGCAAATCTAACTGACTGTTCATTTTAATGACATAAATTGAGTTACTAACTAAGATTCCTTTGGTGACTTATTTGTTCATCATGTGCGCAAAGAATATACAACAAATCTAAGCCTGGGCGGAGTGCAAAACAAACTCTGCCTTGCTACGCGAGCAGCGGAGTGCGTTAGATAAATGCCGTTCGTGGTGATTTTCAGTGCCTGGTGCTTGTCCGCACTGTGCAATCATCACGAACGGCACCACGCACAGTGCAAGTGGGTGCTGCTTCCTTTCTGCCGCTCGAGTAGATTCAGATTCGTTCCAGGTCTTGGTGATGTAGGAGGAGGAGTGGCCCCCGCACCGGCTGCAACTGATGAAGGGGGTGTAGGCGAGAGAGGAGGAGTGCAGGTGTCTTGCGGGCAGATGGAAGTTGAGTCGATGGTTAATGTAGGACGGTCCTTGGTCATGTAGAGATTTGTAGGCGTGCATGAGGATCTTGAACTGGGATCTGTTCTAGATAGGGATCCAGTAGAGGTTTCTGAGGTCGGGATAATCAATCAATCAGGAGTTTGTATAGCATGGCTACTCACCCGTGAGGGTCTCATGGCGCTATGGGGCTGTTTGGATAGGTCCTGGATAAGTGTGGCAGCAATGCTCTGTATGGTCTGAAGTCTTCGGAGGAGCTGGGAGGAAATTCCGGCTTGGAGAGCGTTGCCATAGTCAAGGTGTCTGGTGATGAGGGCATGCTTGACGGTCTTTCTAGTGTTGATTTGGATCCATCTAAAGATTCTGCAGAGCATGCGGAGGGTATGGAAGCAGGAGGAGGTGTCTGCATTAACTTGACGTTTCATGGTCAGTTGACTGTGGTCCCATACGGAGGTGTTCTTCCCAAAGATCAGTACTTCCGTTTTGTTGGAGTTGAGTTTGAGGCAGTTGTCTCTCATCCATTTGGATACGTTGGTCATGGCGTTGCAGAAGTTGGTTTTGGCGTTGGAGGGGTCCTCTGTAAGTGAGAGGATTAGTTGAGTGTTGTCTGCGTAGGAGATTATGTTGAGTCTGTGGGATCTGACGACATCAGCAAGGGGGGGTCATGTAGATGTTGAACAGGGTGGGGCTGAGGGATGATCCTTGGGGTACACCGCATATGATGTCCTTGGGTGCGGAGGTGAAAGGAGGCAGTCTGGTGCTCTGTGTGCGTCCTGTAAGAAAAGAGGCAATCTACTTGAGGGCATTTCGCTGTCTGTCGATGAGGTTGTGGTGGGAGACGGTGTTGAATGCAGCAAAGTGGTCAAGGAGGATCAGGGCCACAGTTTCTCCATGGTCGAGGAGAAGTCTGATGTCGTCTGTGGCAGCAATCTGCGCAGTCTCTGTGGTTGGCACGGAATCCTGATTGTGAAGCATTGAGTGGGTAGTTTTGTTTCAGGTGTTCAGTTGGGTGGGTAGAGAAGCAGGGAGATCGGTTGATAATTTTTTAGATCACTGGGGTCGGCCAAGGGTTTCTTTAGGAGGGGTCTAACCTCTGCGTGTTTCCATCTGTCCTGGAAGGTTGCTGTGGAGATGGAGGTGTTGAGGATGCTGATGAGTTCCGTGCTGACTGGGTTGGTTCTGAGGTTGAAAAGATGATGGGGGCGCCTTGGAGTGGATGGACGACATGATGCCAATGGTGGTCTGAGTGGTGAGTGGAGACCATGTGATGATCGTTCGGCTGGTGTTCATTGGTTGGTTGAGGTTGTCAAGGCTGAGAGTGGTGGCCTGGGGGTCGAAGTTGTAGATGGTGGCAATCTTGCTATGGAAGTAGTCAGAGAAGGTGTCTCACAGTTCCTGGGAGGGGTTAATGGTGTTCTCTGTGGCTGTTGGGTTGGAGAATTCCTTGACTATTTTGAAGAGTTGTTTTGTGTGGTTGCCTGCGGTATCGATGCGGGCAGTGATGGCTGCTCTCTTGGCTTCCTTGATTTGCAGGTGATAGTTGCTGAGGGCTGCTTTCTGACCGGCACTGTCGGAGGGGTTCTTAGTGATGCACCATCGCTTTTCAAGTTGGGTGCAGTTGCGCTTGGTGGTTCTGAGCTCTGGGGTGTACCAGCTGGCTTATTTCGGGGTTATGTTGGCTTTTGCTGGTCTCATCGGGGCAACTCTATTGGCATATTTGGTGATCCAGGCGGGGAAATTCTGGCGGGCCTTCCACCTGAATATTACCAGAAAAATCACATTTTACAAAAATATTGCAAATTATACCCAAAATAGTGAAGAGATTTTTTTCTTATTATATTGTTTCCATTAATTGCATTAACACGTATGCACGTAAATGTATTAATTGTGTATTATTTACGTTTAGATCAACCATAACTAATGTAGACCTGTGTTTAAAATGGCTAACATTAGTTGTTATCTTTTTTCATGACATGTGAACTTTTATTTCTAGTCCAACTGAAATTCAATGCTGTCGAACATGGTGTTCTGTTTCTTACTTTATCATGAAATTAAATGTTTTCTTTTAGCCATATTCATTGTGGAATGTGATAATTAGTAGAGAATCTGAGAAAGCACCCGCAGAGTACAGGCTGGTCCAATGATCTCATTTTGTTGCAGTTAAATGTAAGTTTGAATGACCCTTAGAGAGGCTATATTATGGAGGGTCTTGAGAAACTAATGAGCTCAAGATTGTATCTTTTCACTCTCACCTGATTGGATCGTTTTATGAGAACTAGGTGTAGGTAATATTAGAATTGTGGGATTTAAGATAGAGTAATATAGATACAGCAGCAGACCTTTTCCAGATTTTGAACAGAGCGGAGTAGGAGATTTAGGGCACTCTCTTAATGGGAGGACTGATTTTACTTAATCTTTCCTTTGAGGAAACTCTATGCTAGTTCACCCTTTTGCTTAAGACCTTGATTGATTTGAACTTCATATTAACTAATGCATTCATACATTGATTAATGATTGAAACTACTGTGATGATTTTGCTTTTGTACACTTTTAAGTTTTAATAAACATTTATGGTTTGAAAACTTAATCACTTTTGGTTTTTCTTATGGAGCAAATTATGCTTCATCATATTTAAATGTATTGATTGATTGGCCAGCCTCAGATGCGAACTTCCATTCATCAGATAGTGCTTTATGGGCCCCAAAGTTGCACAAAGAATAACGCTAAGAATACTTCTGAATCATTGCCATGAACAAGTCAGGGTTTGTCATCAGCCAGTCTGCCTTTCAGTGGGTAGGAGGATTACAAAACCTTTAAATAGAGAAAATATAACTATTATATAATCTCAAACCATGCTATGTGATATTTGTTTTTTGTATAGTGCCCTTGTGCCACCAATATGGCTTCATTGTACTGTTGGCTGTCTTGAATGTGTGATGTCGGTCGTGGGGCGGGAAATTGTTTTGCTGCAGCGCGCATATTGTGATTTAAAAACAAATTGCAAATTTCAAAATGGTGAGTAAAATGTAATCTCTTTTATTAGCCAATCACATTGTTTTTTAAAAATCCAATAATATTAAAAGGATTTTTGATTTTCCGTATCATGATTTAAAATGGTAGAGGACAGGATTGTTGTTATGTTTCAGTGAGCATTGGTTCATCAGGTGTCCTTTTGTTTAGGCCAAGAGAACCTGTGGGGTAGTGTGTGCTTTATAAATGTGTTCAGTCAGTATATTAAGTGTGTTTTGGCCCCTGGTATTTACGTGTGTACTCCAAGAGAAGGGTCCATAGAGGGACAGGGTGGGAGTGTGTACAATAGTGAAGGATTATAATGGTATGCTGGAAGCTTTTGTCTTGGCCAGGTATAGTAATGTCAATGGCATGCATGTTAAGTGACTGCAAAATCACACGGCTGACCATTATGAAGCGAGTTCCTGGACAACTCGGTCTGACCACTGCCTTATCCCCCCTGGGATTTGGGTATTGGGAGGTCTGCCATCACATGTATGTATACCTGTGCTGGCATTATAATAAAATAATATGGAAGTAGATATATTTGATGTGTTCTGTCTGGGTTATAGAATTGTGATAAAGGCGTGATATGCCTGTCTTGTGTGTGACCACTGTAATATACCCTGTAGAATGAGTACTTTCTGTCACAACAAATCTCTACTTGCAGTTTGAATGTGTCTATGTAACAAAAAGTAGCTTTAACAACGGGTAGAAAGTACTGAAGATATTGCTGTGACTTTCTCTGATTTCTCTGAAAACCACTATCCTCTTTAAAATGCTAAAATGTCTCTATATTAACAAGACATATGCTCCTGTTCCTTCTGTATTACACACACTCGAAAAATACTGTTATCTGTAAATAACAATTTTATACAGTCAATCTAGGAGAACACAAAATACATTTTTGTGTTCAATACACAACAAGTTTTCATATAAAGACACATCAGTTTTGTCAATGCTTGTGCTTCCTCTTTTTACAGGGCATGCTCCTAACCAGTGAAAACTTCTCATCAAAAACAGCCAAAGAACTATCAAAAACAAACCGGAAAAAGGGAAAGAAAAAGACACAAAGAGAGTGTCCAAGAAAACAGTAAGCAAAGCAAATGCCTTTTCAGTTGGTTGAAGGAGCGCTCTAGTCATTTAGTTGGGACGACTGCTTAATTATTGGGGAGGTTTACATCATTTCATGTATGGGAGGTGAATACCTCGTCAATTAGTGTAAAGATGGGAGTTTCTATAAAACTACGTTCCTGAAGAAGCACATTAGGACCATGGACACAGGATGGCAGTGGGCTTTACAGATACATGGTATAGAATAACAGACAGACAAGCAAAGAATTGGTCAGAAACATGAAATCTAAGTCTTCCAAAAAGATGGCTTTATTTTTAGTACAGAATTTGAGAAAACCAAACTGAATAGGTGAGCAGAGCAGACATTACAAAAGGTTTTTAGGAAATGCTGCTAGAGGTCATTTTTAAAAGCAGAGATTGATATGGCCTGTGGTATGTGCTCCATTCCAAATCTTTGGACCCTTTCCAGAGTATGATTGTTTCAGGGTGGAAGACGTTCCAATCTGGGGGTGTTAAGAATATCTAGAGCATGGTTTCTTAAAGTTCTGTTTTTATCAGACAGTTGAAGGTTCGAGATGAGTATGAATCCGCTTGTATTTAGGCCTGGGTTTAGCTCGCGGAGTTTCGCTCCTTGGAATTCCTCGGAGTTACCATACCAGAAAACTCCGCCAAATTCCGCGGAGTTCCGTGAGCAAGCGGAATTACACTTTACTGTTTTTTGCAACCCCAGATTTCGCAGCGTCTAGCTCTCCGTGCCTCAGAGGAGCTCCCTGTCTTACAATGCAGTGACGAACTCCTGCTGAGCAGGGCGAGACCTGGGCAGAACGGAGGGGCTCTCTCCTACATGCCGACTGAAAAGCATGGACAGTGGTGGGCCGGAACGCGCTCATTCATTTCATTTCCCAGGACAAGGAGTCTTTGAAAAAGGTTTGCAGGAAGGTTGTGGTCACTTGGGATTGTAAGCAACTAGCCACAGCCCGACCAATCAGATCAGGAAAAAAAAGCAAAGGAGGTTCATAACGAAAAGGATTTCCAATCCTAATGTAACATGTATTTTATCTGCATTATGATAGCCCAATATGGCTATATTACTGCAAACACAATTTGCTGGAAACTAAATCTGTAAGCTTGAACTTGAAAAGCACATCAAGTTTCTGTTCTGGAATCTTGTAACAATTCTGAAAAAGACTGCGCCGCATGAGACCTGATAATCTTCCTGATATATCATGTTATTTCTCTCGCAGGCAAACACAACTCCCTGGGCATCAATGAAAGTAATATAACTGCTGTCACATTAGCATTCTGAGCTAAAAATCAAAATCTATAATTTATAAGAAGCCAGCAGGGGCAAATCATGTTGTATGAAGCGGGAATAACAACGTATGTTTTTCTTATTAATGAAAACACGCATTCAGCGTGAGTCTGCATACATCTCTTTTCTTAGTGAAATAAACAATCTTCACACTTTCATGACCCAGCAACAACCAGAGGATTCAGCGTTCATGTCAAGGTTAATAAACATCCGGCTGATGGATACACTTCCTGTCTGCAACTATCAAGCGATTTAGTCTGTTCCCTCGTAGAGCCTATGTCTTGGTGCGCTTTAACAAGCTCATCTGCTGAAATACTGCTGGGGCTCTACCCACAGGCCCTGCACAGAACAGAAGTCTGCGTCAATACCACTCATGGCAGAGACTGAGTCATAAGGGATCCCATTGTACACAAACTGGCCCACTCACAAACTGTGTACCCTAGATAACAGCACACACACACGAGCCTGCATACGCTGCCTCGGCATATACCATACACACTGTGTCTCGGCATTTGCAGTGTACTCTAGGGCAGATATAAAGAGCAATACACTGCGCCCACATGTTGTGCCCCACCTCTCGGCTCTCACCTCCCCAGATGCCCAGCTTCAGTTGGGAGCTGTTGTCCAGATTCACCATGTAGTCCCCCAAGAAGCGATTCAGCAGTGTCACCACCGACTCAAACACCATGGTGGCACCAAGCTCAGGTCCTCCTTGCACACCTCTTGGGTTCCCGGGACAGAAACATTACCAACAGTGCCAGGACAGCACAGCACCCTGACAGAAAACAGGCTCAACCAGCCCTAAAAGAATGCTCAAGTCAAGCCTACAAAAGGAATGGGACGTTATCAAACCAAAGGATTCCCTATGACACCATATTGCGTTTTAGGGTGGCCGAGCAGGGTGAGTGGTGAGCGTGCCGGTAAACTCCGCTCCGCCAGCAGTTGGTGGAGTTTTTGTCAAACTCCACACCCCAAGCGGAGCGGGGGAAATGCAGCGAACTCCACCAGTGGAGCGGAGTTTACCACCTACCCCTATATGTGACGCATGCAGCAGGGGGTTTAACTCTGAGACATAACCATCTTATAGGGGCTACCACATTTAAAACTCATGTCAGCTAGGTTTTGATGTGATTGTTATTAGTTTGTGGGCCGTCGGGTAACAGACAGTTGTAGCGAGATGGGTTAAGAATGCAGAATTGCCAATTTTAGAGTAATTTTGTTTAGCCTTGATGGCGGCAGAAAGAGACCGAATGGTGGGATTCACATCGTCATGAGTTAGATAGAAAATAGTCACAAGTTCAGACCACGGACAGGCAAATACACCAAACTGGGTATAGATCCAAAGCATGTCCTGCCTTTTGTGTGGGTTTAGACATTAATTGGCTGAAGCCTATGGTCACACATAACTCAAGGAGCGTTCTGGTGTCTGTGTGATCATGAGTGTCTGCCCAGATATTGAAGTTCGGCAAAGCAGATAAATGTTAGGCATAGGGTGATATGTAATAGGTGGACTCCATGACAAACTCTGTTTTAGTACATGGAGGGATAATTTTATAATCAGTAGGGGTAGCAACCGATATCTCAGAAAAAGACATATATTTGATACAGGTTTCAATTATGAAAGAAATACCAAGAGATTGGCCCAGTGTTGCATGGTGTTTTACTACAAATCTAGTGTTTAACAGGGTAGGGCATAGTCTAAGATTCTTAGCGGTGGGAACATGAGCACTCTCCTATACACCGAACATGAAATACAACACTATATTAGGCTAGGAGTCATGCCTAGGAGGCTTTAAGACAGGGGTCTCGTCTTCCAGTGAATTACAGAAAGTAATCTTTGCAGTCTTTAAATCAATATTCATGAACACTATGCAAAACACCTGGCCTCAAAAAGGTACTATTTCAAGTCAACAGCCACTCCCAAAATATGTTGGAAGTGAGGAACATACTGGAAAAGGTGACATACTGTAAAAGGTTCATGAGTCCTCATGACCCACTCAGGAACCCTACAAGATCATCTAAAGAGAAAGACCAGCACACAATAGGAGCCATTCTATGTTGTCATGTTTTGTGATCAACGTAAATCTACAAAGAAAGCCTGAGTGTGTCGATGATACCAGATGATCGACTAGGGCAGCCAGTACTAGTGGCATTTGCCTATAAAGCACTCGCCACCAGTGAATAAAGATACTCTGAGGTAGAGAAAAAGGCCATTACATTTCTCAGGTGTGCCACTTTCACATCTTTTTTCACAGTCACTCTTTTGAAAAGATAACTGATCACAAACCACTGTTCTTTCAAAGATCGAGAATTGAATCATTCAGCTCCAAGAGCTGATAACCCCGCGGGCATTTTCCTAACACCCCTGGCTCACCAACTCAGCTGAACAGAAGAATGCCAAAAAGGGCAGAGGAACATGTGTGTCTACTGACCAAAGAAACATTGCCCATGCCATTTAAACTTAAGTGTTCATTTGCACCACAACTGACAATGGCTATATAGTAAACCATGCAATTTGGAGATGTTGGACCTGACATCTGTGGCATCGTTTTCCCAAACTTTTTACCTTCAATCCTCTTGTTTTTGCTGACTTCCTTTTTGCTGGCCTTAGAACTCTGCACCCTTCACCACTGTTAACCAGTGCTAATGTCCTTGTGCTGTCTCCCTAAAACATGGTAACATTGGCTTCCTCCCAATTGGCACATTTAATTTACTTGTAAGTCCCTAGTAAAGTGGTCCTACACCTACCAATGGCCTGTAAGTCAAATTGCTACTTGTGGGCGTGCAGCACTGATTGTGCCACCCACTTAAGTAGTCCTTTTAGACATGTCTCAGGCCTGCCACTGCAGTCTGTGAGTGCAGTTTTACACTGCCATTTTTATCTGGAGAACTAAACATTTTGCCAGGCTTAAATCATCCTTTTTATTACATATAAGTCACCCGTAGGGTAGGCCCTAAAAAGCTAATAGGGCAGGGTGCGGTGTATTTAAAGAGTTGGACATGTATCTTTAACTTTTACATGTCCTGGTAGTGAAAAACTCTTAAATTAGTGTTTCACTACTGCAAGGCCTGCCTCTCCCATAGGATAACATTAGGTCACCTTATTACATTTAATACGTGATAACTTTCAATTGGGGCAGGTGAAAATGTTGAGTTTGGTGTCTAAAGAATTGTAATCTAAACCCCTCTTTAATGGTAAATTTGGATTTTAAGTCACAATTCTGAAAATGCCCCTTTTAGAAAGTTGGCGTTTTCTTGTCCCAACCATTTGGTGCCTGCAGCCTATATCCTAGGTTACGTGACGAGGTGTAGCTGGCAGTTATTCCAAGCACCTCTGAGGGTGGAACCCTCTAGAAACTTCTCCTACTTCAAAGCTGGCACCAAGGATAAATACTGGACCCTCAGACCCAACACTTCAGTATACCTCTGGGGTTGTGAAAGCTGTGCTGCTCTGCTGCAGGAAGGACTGCTACTCTGCTGCCATGCTACTCTGCTGCCCTTCTGGCTGAGAAGGGAGACTGGAGCTGTACCCTCCATCCCAGGTTGAAATGACTCCAAGGGCCAGCTGGCTGACCTCCCGTTTCTGAGCTACAGGGACATAACAAGCTTGAGAGGCCTCTTACATCTGCCCAGCTGATCTCCTGCCTGGCCTATTGTGGAGTGAGTTCCTGATCCCCCAGGAGGCGCCCCTTAGGTCCTGGACCTTTGGTGTGGCATCAGTGAGCTCCCCATTCAAGAAAAGAAAAAATCCTAAGGTTTTTGGCGCTTCGCTACTGCAAACTGATCTGTTCGCACCAAGATCTTGCCGCCCGTGCCGACCCCCAATGCGAAGCTCTGGTGAACCCGACGCTTCATGCTACAGTGACCGCCAATGACGACTGGCAACGGTAGAGATGCACTTTGCACTACTGCATCAACAGCCCGCTGTGACCACCAGCGTGAATCTCCAGCAACGACCATCGCGCTTCAAAGACGATTGCCTAGCCTGCTCTTTGCACTACAACGACGACCATCCTCGACGCTTCCCCTGCTCCTCGCGCCCCTCTCCACCACCAACTGAACTCTTTGCGCTGGACTTTAGAAGGTAACTCTTTCAGAGGTACTAACCTGGTCCCTGTATCCAGCATGCGCTCCATTGCGGTCAACCTGAACTTGTGACTTTCACCCAGTCTCACAGGACCACATAACCATGAGTGGCGCTTTGTGCTTTTAGGCACTATCCTTACCTCAACTCTTTAAAATTGCATATCTCCGGTACTACTGATTGGATTTTTTTGTTTAGGTCGCAAATAATTTACTACATGTTACTCTATTTTTCTAGATTGGTGTGGGATTTTTCTTTTGTTGTATTTTCACTTTATTTCTGTTTGAAGTACTGCATAAATAATTTACACATTGCCTCTGAGGTAAGTCTGACTGCTTTGTGCCAAGCTGCCAGAGGGTAAAGCACAGGTTAATTTGGGTTTTGTTTGTGTTTCACCCTGCCAAGAATTGTGGTTACTGCCCTCAACCCCGCAAATTGCGATTCCCTAAATGCATTTTCAAAATAGGTAATCGCAAAAATTGCGATTCCCTATTTTGCTAATGCCTTTTGGGATGATACATCCCGAAAGGCTTTTTACCGTTCGCAAACGGTAAAACGCTTGATACATCTGGCCCTAAATCTTTATACGCCACAGCATCAGCTGCCATCAGTATCTTGGATTAACCGTGAAGTCCTCCTGCAGCTATTCTCCTTAACCCGGTCCTTGGAGTGTGGTGTTTTTGGGCTGCAAGGGCACTGTTGATAATGAATTTATCCCTACAGGAAACTAACTATATATGATTGATTAATTGCCATAGTGAGCCAGATAATAGCCTAAAAGTCACAAAAGAGCCCACGTGAAACATAAGTTTGTGAGTATGAGCCATAAAATTGACCACACGTTGAATATAATTGCCACCATGAAATTATATACCCGAGGTTGAATTTATCTCTGTAAGAACTGATTGTGCAACTGTGATATTGCCTTGAATTGATGCTGCTCCATGGGCAGTGCTTACACAGTCTTGTTATTGCCCAATGAACCATGGGCAATGACTCCTCTACAAGCCTAGTTGGTTCGCTCCTGGGCCATACAGTTGCCACACAAATCACAGAATGTCTCAATGCACTTTGAAATTGACAACATGAATGTTTTAATGATTCACTTGGTGTTGGAATAGTCCATAGCCATTAGATTGATCGAGTGGTCTTTGTAAGTGCACTGTAGGCCCCGAAAAGGCTTCCATGGACAGAGTAATTGCACTTTTGAGCTGGAAAATAATCGTACTGAGCCATGGGGTGCAAGCCCACCCTGTCAGCAGCAGACCTGCAATCATTGGTCCACACCTTTATTTTATATTCTTTGACTACAGGAATGGCTCTTCCAGTCTCTGACCAGCAGGCTCAAAGTATTTGTCTTAATGGTCAATAAATCTCTGCCAGACACTGGTCCTCTTTATTTGCAGCCTTGTTAGGGTGTATGTCTGAAGGAAGTAAGGGACATACCGCTGTATGTGATTTCATAGAAAACCGATTTCATGGAATACCATTACTGACAAACCAATTCACTTAAACTGTTTAATTGAAATTTGCAGGATGAATAGCATTTGCAATTTCATAAAAAACAATTAATAAAATGCCTTTGTTTCGAAATTGGCTTTTTCTCTTAACGTATTAATGTAATGGTTGCAGGTCTTACTTTCAGAAACGTTTTTGCCAGAGGTATTTATTTCAGTGCTTTACTTCAGGGGAGATTATTGTGGATGTTTATCTTTTACATTGTCAAACAATTACTTTGGGTGCTTTTAATTCTCTGACTCGCCCCACCACCCATTAACACCATCCATCCCTGACCATCACAGAACCCCTATCACTAACCATCACTGCCCCTAAAAGCCCTTCAACATACCTAAAAAATGCCCATCCATGGCCCCTAAACTCCACATATCCTAGAACCCTAAAAGCCCCTTCTGCTACTAAACTCCACCCATCTGTGAAAGATAAAAACCCCTCACCATACCTAAACTCCACCCACTTCTGACCGCTAAACTTCATCCATCCGTGAACCCTAAAAACCCTTTCAACCCCCTAAACTCCACCCGCCCCTGAACCATAAAACCCCTCACTAACCCTAAATTACACCTATTCTTGAACACTAAAAATTCTTTCTACGCCTAAGCCTCACCCATCCTTGAACCCTGAAAACCCCTCACGGCCCCAAACACAACCCATCGTGACCCCTAAAAAACCCTCCCAGTCCCTAAACTCCACCCATCCCTGAGCCCTAGAAACCCTTCCTACATCTAATCTCACTTATTCCTGAGTCCTCAAAACTCCTCACCACCCTCCACTCCACCAATTCCTGAACACAATAAACCTTTCACCACCCCTAAACCCTACACATCACTGAACCTTAAAAACCCTTATCAGCTCTAAACTTCGCCCTTTTGTAAACCCTAAAAAACCCACAACACCCTTACAGTCCACCAGTCCCTCACACTAAAAATCCCCTTACACCCCTAAACTCCATTAAAAAAAACGTGATCGGTGAACCCTAAAAACCCCTCACCAGCCCTAAACTCCACCCATTCCAAATCCCTAGAAAGAAACTCACTACCCCTAAACTTCATCCATCCCTGAACCTTAAAAAGCACTTTCTGTACCTTAACTCCACCCTTCCCTGACCCATAAAAACCTATCACCCCTTAACATCACCAATCCCTGAACCCAATAAACCCTCCGCTCCACTGAAATTTAATGTAAATTTGGATTTTTCCTTAAAATGATCTTTTATTCAAAATGTTTCCTCTAATTTTCAATGTACTTGTCTTACCTTAAAATTAGTTTGCTATGATTTGTTTTCCTCCAGTGTGATTTCACTGTTTTCATGTTTTCATGAATTCATGTATATCGGAGTTATACATCTTGTGTGCAAGTTCACCCTTGAGTCTGGCTTTGAAGATATGAATTTTGGATCTTTCTTCATGACATATCTATTATCCAAGCCTCTTTTTTTCTATTTTTCTGTTGCATTTTGAGAGTTTACCAGCAGCCCTACACCCTTTTTAACTTCCATTTTTACTTTAAAGTGTACCAATTATCCCATAGCCGTGTTTTACTTTGAGAATAATCAATGAGTATAATAACAGATTTACCCTAATACTTTTTAATTTCTTTGTAAGAACTAAATTGTGTGTACAATATTGTATTTCCAGCTGTGTTCTGTGGGCTGTAGGTGCATGGTGTCCTATGAAGTTGCATGCATGGATAAAGTTCTAGTTTCGTAAAATCGGTGTAGATATATAGCTGGTGACTTGTCATCTAAAAGAGTGGTGTACATGAACTGAAGGTAGGTTGGGAAGGTGCAGGTGGTGTGCATTGGGACAGTAGGAGTGTGGAAAAGATGGTTGAACGTTCGAAGAATTGTTGTCGAGATAGGTAAAGCAGTAAAGGTCAGTGTGTGGGGAAAGCTATAGGTTTGCTGAACACATGGCTAATGCCAATGACTGCCCGGTAAGGAAAGTTAGGTGTCATCATTGCAAGAAGAGGATCCCTTACACAAGCATGTGCAAGAATTGTGTGGACAGGTTGCAATTAGCATGCTACTAAATTTGAATGCGGATGGGCATCGGTGAAGAGCTAAACTTGAGAGTATAGCAGTTATTGTCCGTATTGGATCAAGGGCACGGTATAATAACATATTCGAGCACATTTAATGGAAATATGTGCAGGTTGACTAGGTCTGTTATAAGACCTGGATCATAATTTGAGGACAAGGGTAGATCTCATTTCGTGGACTAAGCTGCGGGATCTAGGTATTTACCCCATTCTTTGCGACCAAAAGAAGACGAGGAGGTTCAGAGCATCCTTTTGATTCGGTTTTTAGATTTCAGAACTGTCCTGAATTTTCTTTCCTCTTGTTTAGGATGCTGCTTTGGCACACACTATTAATGTATATGCCATATGTTTAAGTTTAGGATATTTTATTCAGCACATCGTCCACCAAAAAGGTTTGTTGGCGCTATTCGGTTTACAAGAATTTTACCATGCTGTACCTATTGAATCTACATTTTGTTAGAGTTTACCCACTACTATCCCTATAAGAATCCTAGAGCGCGTGAAACCCCTTCTGACTGCTACAGATCAGCGTGACCCTTGACAGAGGTCCATGTGCTATCCGGGATGCCCCTCTCCCAAAAGGAGTCTGGGTTGCCCATCTACTGCAGAAAAAAACTATATCCTTTGACACCAGAACAAGATTATCATGCAGACCCTAAAAACTCAAATTCATAATAGCACAGTATAAGCTGCCCTTTCAGTGTCATCATGTGGTCTAACGCTTATACCAAGATAACCCTCATGGTACCCAAGTTGCCACTCCGCGTGCGAAGAACAGTCCTCTGTTATATGATCTCATCACCTAGTCGCCCTGAAGGAAATGGGGTGTTTTTCCTATTTTGCAATTTTTCTTTTAACAATCTGCCCTTTGTCACTTTAAATAAGAGCAGCTGTGCAATAGGTCACACAAGATTGCGTTGCGGATTTTATTTTTTAATATAAGAGCAGTGCCAGCGTATGATGAATTGTCAGTAGAATTGATAAACAAAAGGTTCTAAGAGAGAGAAGAGAAATGCTGTCACTGAACCTCTCACTCGCATGCAATATTAATTCCTTAAATGGTTTTGAAGAATGGTTTTGTGCCTGTGTCAGTCAGGTACTATTACAGAGCTCCAGCACGCGGCGCATACATGTTTCATGAAGGTCCTTTGCAGTAATGGCGGGCGGGTCAGATGTCGAACGAGAATAATTCCTGTTAACAAGGAGAGCGATTAAGCTCATTAAAGACACCTCACGTAGGATGAGTAACGAGGAAGACCAACGATTTACTGAGCTGAATCATAGAGTACTTCAAAGTGCTTTAATTAAGGCTATTATTCTTAGACATCAAGTCCTCTTTTTGAACGATTTGATTCTGATGCTGCACAATGCATCTCTAGGTTTTTCCAATATATTTCTACTCCGTTTTTCTGTCCACAAATCTAAAAAAGCAAGTATGTAAATAAACGCAGATATGCATTGAGGATTAAGTACAACACCTACCTGGCTTTACAGATACATATCTGAAAAAACGCAATTTGTTGGAAATGCCTGTCTACTGAGTTTCAACTTCTGTCAGACTCTTCTTGTCACAAGGATATAACATGTTAGTTGTCCAAAAACAAGCAATACCTACAGCCATTAACTGAGCTGCTGCTTATAACGATTTGTCATTGTATATTAACAATGTATCAATTTATAAGGTAAAATAGAATTAAAGAAAAAAAGGTCAGAAAGGCAAACTATGCATTTTTTAAATGTGTCCAAGAACCTGACTTTACCAATAGTCTTTATTCGTATGGCTCTGGTTTGAGGTTACCCATAATAACATGCATTCAAAGGGTGTTTTGCAAAGTGCATTCTTTCTTTAACACTGGTTACCTATGGAAGTAAAAACGGGATTGGAATTCAATAGATAACAAACGTTCTACTACTCTGTGTTTCCACACTTCTCTTAATTAAAACAGTAGATAAGAAATGTTTTACTACTCTGTTTTCAAGACTTTTCCCACTTAAAACGGTGCTCCACTAGTGTGAGTGGGCCTTTCACCCACGACAAGAAAGTCCCCCCTGCAAATGCAATGTGGAGACATGAAGATTTTCCTTGGCATTTCAATATTTCTGTGGATGTGGGTAGCTGCGGTCTTTGTGCCCAGGGTCAGCCAGCACTCAGGGAAACCTACCAACCCCAGACAGTTCTAAGTACTAGATATCAGAGAGAGTCCAGGGTGGTGTGACGTATGTGGATTTCACCAGTTTCTCTTACCCAGAATGCCCTGAAAACACCAAACACTGGCAATAAATAACATGTTTTCTCACATTTCTGTGAAGGAAAATTCTGGAATCTGTGAGCATCAACAAAAGTCATACATCACAGCATTCCCACACTTCTCCTGATAAAAAGGCGCCCCACTTGTAAGGCTGACCCTATTGTGCCAGACAGGAACAGTTAAGAACTGTGACCACATAAACTTAATGTACTATAAATGTGGTCTTTGCATGGTGACTGGTTTGGTCTTTTCTTGTCTCTGGAAATAGCCCCACTCATCAGGTGTGGCCGGCACAGGTAAGTGCAGTAGGATGGTGTAGCTGGGGCGGGCGGGTGGGTGGGGAGTTGACACACAGGATAGGCAAAATTAAATAAAACTACTTTGTGCTCGCTGCATCGCCGAGTCAGCGATGTGGCGAGCGCAAAGTAAGTGGTTTTATTGATTTTTTTATTTAATTTTGCTTGTCCCGTCTTCTGCCGACTTTCCCCCCAACCCCACCTGCGCACACCACCCCACCGCTCTTACCTGTGCCTGCCACCTGCCACTCATACATGTTTTCATTGGGAGAAGAATGGAATTGCAGATTGGTAAGACTTTTTCCAGTCCCTGTATTTTCATGTGTTTTTTCACATAAATGTGTGGAATTTAAATTTTTACAATCCTGCTTTGACATTTGCAGTAATGGAGGTGTGCAAATGTGAATATATCTATGCAAAGCACACTATCCTGGACTCCCCAGAGTGCCTATTTTTCAGAAGTGTCTGGGAATGGTAGGTTTCCCAAGGTGCCGGCTGGCAAATTCTCCAGCCACACCCTACTTGAAGTCAACATTGACGGCTCATAGGTGCAGTGTCAGACCTTTCTTCTCTCATACAAAAAACACATTCATAGATATCAGATATAATTTTAGTCAGGAGAAGGATGCTGAAATGAAGATGCAAGCAAGGCTCAGGATGAAGTAGCAGGCGTTTATTAAGAGGGATGATATAAACTCCAGCCTCTCCAAGTACCTTAGAACTGGCATCAGACATAATTATGGATTCATGCCCCGGCTCGAAACTCTGTAAACAGGATGCCTTTATTTTTTATTGAACAAAATTCAGACTCACACTCTTCATTCCACACAAAAGGGGTTCCTTTCTTTAGTGGAGATCTCAAATTCTTAGTCTTCGCTGCAAAATTCACTATGAACTTATTATAGTATTCAGTCATCCCCAAGAATTTGATCACCTCCTCTTTAGATGAGGGACTAACCAAATTACTTATAATCTCAACAAGCTCACGTTTTGGTTCGATACCATCTGACGTTATTTTGTGACCAAGATAATCTATTTGATCTAGATTAAATTTGCATTTATTTGCTTTTAATGTTACGCCATTGTCTTTAAATCTTTGTAACACTTCACACACCCTTTGATTATATAGACTAACATCCTCACCATACACAAGGACATCGTCCTGGTAAATCTTTATTCCTGAAATTCCTCCCAACGTTCTTTCCATAACGCACTGAAAGACAGCGGCAGCAGATATTAACCCAAAAGGCATACGCACAAATTTATACGTGCCAAAGGGGGTAACAAACGTTGTCAAGTCTTGAGACTCATGGTGATGTTTGACCTGGTGGTATGCAGACGTGAGATCCACGGTCGTAAAACATTTTGCACCTTTTAGCATAGAAAGCATTTCATTTATGTTTGGCAGGGGATATTGACCAACGATGACATTCTTTTTTAACTCACGTAAATCCACACAAAGGTGAACTTCACCATCAGCTTTCTTTGCCATGACCACCGGAGCCAACTATTCCGTTGCTTCTACTTCCTCGATGATGCCAAAACTTTTTAACTTATCTAATTCAGCCTTCATCTTGTCTTTAACGAGTAAAGGTACTCCTCTGACCTTACTCACAACAGGGGTGGCTCCCTTTTTAATTCTTATTTTGTGAACATAATTCTTCAAACAGCCCAGTTTTGTGTCAAAAACTTCAGGAAACTCTTTCTCAAAGTCAGGCTTACTGGACTCTGCAGTGTTCACTTGAAAGGTTTGCCTCAATCTAACTGAAGGATTCTCATTAGGGTCGAGATACACACCAAGTTCTTTCTGATGATACCAACTGACAAGGGAGTCGCCTCTCACAAAATCGTACGAAGCAGCAAAGAGGCAGATTTCCGCAGGCGATAGGCTCTTGATAAAAGGTCGCGCTCCCAGCTCACGTCAGAACGCACCATGCAAGAGTAGGCTCGAGCATCGAAAGCGCGCACTCTGAGCAACAGTAAGCAAGCGATTTTTATTCAATAAAGTATATAAATTCCACGCCAAGTTGAAAGTCTGCGAAAAGTTGAAATAGTCAAAGCACTCACCCAGGTGTAATTCGTAGTCAGAGCACTCACGGGGGTGTTATTCGTTACAGCGTAGCACTGACCGGGGTAGATGAAAAAGCTTAACCCGATGTAGTAAAAGTAACTGTGTGAGTTGGAGTGTCATCCGATGGGTAGGTCCGCTCCGCTCCAAGTCGTCGCCAATAAAATGAAGATGCAAGCAAGGCTCAGGATGAAGTAGCAGGCGTTTATTAAGACGGATGATATAAACTCCAGCCTCTGAAGCACAACCACCTCCAAGCTTCATCAGGCTCCCGTTTAGAATCCCACACCCACGCTATGGTAACCAACTCAATACATTCTGTATCTAAGCATCAAAGGAATTCTACCCCAACATTCTGGTTCAGCTGTCACTGACTTACAACACATGTCAGTGGCAGCTGTTACACTAGATACAACAGATGCGAAAGATGAATGGTGTAACAGTCCTCATTGAAAGTAATACAATATGTTGAGTACAGATAATTATGGCATTTCCCCCACTTCATTGTTGTTTATTGTTTTACTCCATTGACTATGTGATAGAAATGTGTAGGTATGTAGACCCTCACCTACATAGTGTGGCATGCTTTATCATCAGATCCTCCCATCTAGCAGTGCAGAACCTCCTTTTATTGTGTTGTCTGGCATTTGTATAGCAAACAAGTGCCATGAGTGCGGGTTGCTTACAGATGGAGCTGTATGTGGTTGGAGAATTGTTTTTGTAGTATGACCTATGTGCGTTGTGGTGGATGAAGTGATCTGTGTGTCACTCCTACCTTGGCTATCTGCAATCCACTTACACAATATTTCAATGAAAAATAAGTCTGGGCTATGCTTAGACCAAGATAGAGACACCAAGTGATAGTCAAAGACCTGACTAATATTGTGCAGGTGGCCCCTTTATTAACACCTCCTTATGGCATCCCAGTTTGGCTCAAGAGAACTCGTCTTACTTGTCTTACTTACGCCTTTAGTATGCTCACTGTGTTTTCAGGTGCTCTCCTCGGGGTGGAATTTTGTGTCCTGAGTGGCTATGTGACAAAATCCATCTCCTTCTGCCTTTCTGAAAACAAAAATATGGTGCAGACTCTCCTAAATACCATGAAAAGCATTTTTGAAAAGACATAGGCTCTTATTTAGAGTTTGGTGAACAGGGTACTCCTTCAAAAGATGTCAGATGTCCTGTCTGCCAAGTGCCTGTGTCACGGACTATAATGTACTTGTAATTCATCGGACTGAAGATCCGCCATGCTTTGCCGGAGTAACCAGTCGGCTACTCAACAAATATGGCCCACAGCCAAGACAGGCATGAAGGTAGCAAGCAGGCCTCAAACAAGACCAATTTGTACCCATTTACATGATTCAGTGAAGATACAGTGGTTCAAATCTCATTCAGTAAGAAAAGTAGGTAAGAATTCTGATACTTCTTGGATAAGAACTATTTGAAAAACATCCAACTCAGATGGAACAGTTTGACAGGCTGCAGTGGCCACTTAGGTATGCGTTTTTGAAAGTATGTATCCATGCAAGGCCTTTTAAAGTTGCATACTAACTCTTGAACTGACTATTCCACTTGACTCTCTTTCCCAGAGCTTCTCTCTTATGTGGTATAAAGTGAAACAAGTAGGAAGGCACAGGCCTGGCTTAGGTGGACACTGGGGATAGCCGTAACAAGACTCCCACCTCGTTCCTTGCTGAGTACAAACTCTGCATCTTTGATATGGTTGACTCTACTTCTCTGCAACAGAAATGTGATCTGCAGAGTGTCAGCCCTGCAACCTTGCAACATCCTCCACAATAGATGAATTAGAATGTGAGTTTTACGAGTCGCACCTGCCCCGTTTTATCCTTAACTCCACTCATGTACTTGGTATAATCACATATACAGTTGGCTTATGCACTTCAGTCACCTGACCCCAAACTATGATTGGAGAAGTGCTCTCATAATGAATTGTAGTGAGCACGTGTACTTTCCAGCTGTCTATAAATTTCACAATAAGCAATTTGTTGCATAGCACTGCACTGACCTTTATGTACATTTTACACACAAGCTTCTGAGGGAATCCTTTGCAGCAAGTTTGATATGTCCCACATGCCACAGTGACAAGCTTCTGAGGGAATCCTTTGCAACAAGTTTGATATGTCCCACATGCCACAGTGACAACCTTGTAAAGCTTGCAGAATTGTTGTATTTATTTACTGAAATTGCAACATAAAGCGTATAACCCTTATGAAAGAGTGATTGAACAAGATCCTTTATAGTCTTTTCACTGGTTCCTAATGTGGAAGGGCAAGCAAAAGGATATATACTGGAGACCTCTCCAGTATACACTCTCGGATTGCACGAATAACCTGTGCAACTCAAACACAACAATTAAAGCTTGATGCTGTAGTGAGTTCTCTTACTTTTTAAATAATGCCAAAACAGTAGTAACTCTTTGTAAAGAATCAAAGACTCATTAATTTGCTGTATTCTGCCCTGGAATATAAATTGCAGGAAACCTGGAAGAGAAATCTTCCACTACAGGCCAAATTTGTAATAATCTGTCATGGTCTGTATGGTTCTCTTGCAATGCTGCAGTTATCATTGTAATGCAGAAAAATGATCGCTGCTCTTGAGAGACAGAAATCTGGGTGTTCCCCAAACTATGATAGAAGACCAGTAAGAAAGTACTGATGATTTGTGTAATATTCCCATGAGGAATTTATGGTCCTAAAGGTATTTTTCACTCCCCAGGTAAAGTGGGAGTCCATATGTGTGCCTTAAAATGAGCCACCAGATTGACTTCATGCTACCAAATAGCGATTTGTGCTGCCTTGCGTTACTCTAGATTTATCAAGCCACGCAAGGTGGCCACCCGTGGCTTGATAAATCTCATTTATCCCTTTGCGTGGCACAAGGGAGATGCAAAACCTTAATAAATTTGGGCCTAGGCCTATAGATACTACTACTACTGCTGCTACTACTATTACTAATGGTATCAACAATTAAGGGCCTTCTATACCTACCTAGCGCACCTAGTTCTTTTGCTATTACTAGTACTATAACTTCTCCAACTGTTATTTACTAATAGCAGCAGGATTGTTACTAATTTAAATGCTACTAGTAGTAGTACTATTACCAAAGGTACTTCTGCAACTACAAGTAGTGCTTTGTCTCTTGCTGGCACTGCTGCATGCACATATGCTATTTTTAGTGCTATAAAAACTACTAATGCTACTAATTCTACTTGCTAGTACTAATACAAGTAGTACTGTGCCAGATGCCACTTTTAGCACTACTAACAGCAAGAGACAATTGCCTTTCAAGCGAGGCACCCCTGTTAACTCCATTCAGGGCTGGCTCTAGGGCTGTGCGACCGGTGCCACCGCACCGGGTGCTGACTTCGTGTGGTGGCGCCTGTTTGCTAGTTTACATTGTTTTTTAAAGCACCCGCTGCCGCGTTCCTGGCCTCCAGCAATTTTTAGCAAACAATAAAAATGTCAAGTGTACTCCTGTGATTAATAATCTTCCTGGAGAGAGACCGTAGTTTTGTCTAGTGGAATTTCGACTGGTGGAAGTTTTGATTCATCATAAGGTAGTGCAGAAGGTTAACATGCCTGCTGCAAAGAATGTGTACCATGCAAATCACAAAGTGAATATAGCATAAATAGGTCAGTGGGTTACTGCTTTTGACAGAGACTTCCTTTTGTTACTTGCAGTTTATAAGTTAAACTCCTAACAGTGAGCTATTAACTGTCATCAAAGAACTGAAATGCATCCTTCAAGTATAGATTAGAGCGTATTGATTTTTTCCCCAGACTTTCATTATCCTAATGTTGGACAAAGGGTTCATTTGGGTAGAAATCAATTCTTATTATTAAAGAGAACCCCCAACCATGGTATTACATTTTAAATTCTCTGTTAGGGCTTCTCCAGACCAAGCCCCCCTAAACTATACTGCCTACCAGTATGGATGATATATAAATCCTACCCCTTGTAGTCCTCTGTCTTATGTAACGTTTCCTATACATTGATTTACACACATATGATTGACTGTCTTTGTAATTTGTGTGCAATGTAAAGTGCGCTGACACCCTTCACTTTTACGAGTGACACCATAAACTAATTAAATGCATTTGAGAGAGAGTGGTTATGGAGACTGTTAAAGGGTGGTGGTGCGGGAATCCATTGCGAAGGTGGTCACTGGGGGGGGGGAGGCGCCAAAAACATTGTCGCACTGGGCGCCAACAGTGCTAAAGCCGGCCCTGAATCCAATCATACTTTCTGCTTTTATTTTGCACAATATTTTACAAAGTCATTGAGGATGATTCATTCACTACTGGTAAGAAGACGATTTATGCCAAAAATTATAATGTGTGAAGTGCATATTAAAATACTAACCTTATGACAGATTAGGTGAAATATGATGATGAGCAATACAATAAAAAATTATAATGCATTTTTAAGACATTGATTTTGGGCGCTAAATGATTTGATTGGTAAAAGTGCCCTTCAGCAACAAATGATAATTTGCTCAGAAATTTCCCTTTGTTCTCAAATATGTATGTATTTAGCAGCAGCATAACATGTCAAACAGATGCATGTCTCATTTTCATGTGCTATTTGATAGTTTTATAGCCTTTGAAACCGGGATTTGAGCAGTTTTACTTATTCTCTTATCAGCACTCTCGAGGAAGAAACATTGTTGATTTTAACAAGAAATGCTATAAATAACTAATAACAATGTGCAATCTTTTCTTTTTTAAATTACTAAGCTATTTTTATCAGAGTTGGTGAAGACCCTAGAAATCCCAGAGGTGGATATAAGTCATGTGAGTGATTTTAATGCTGCTAAAGAACTGAGGAAGCTACAGAGAAAGATCCGGAACATTCTGGATGACTGGATGGAACACTATCGCATAGCCACAGGTCAGTTGCAGCCTCAACAGTGACCCTTGGGCTGTTCTAGGAGAAAAGCTTTTGAGCAGAAATTTAATGCACTATATATTACAGTGTGTGGACATTAGAGCCTTCTAAAGGATATGGAAGGATTGTGTAGAATTTGAGTGAACATTGATTTAGAAAAGATCGCTAATATTGTAACTTTTGAATTGTTCAGTTTAGTTCACACAGACTTTACTCGGCAGATTGCCATCGAAGTGCATAAAAACACCAGTGCGCAATTGTTAAAATCAGAAATATAAATGGCAATAAATATGATATACATAGAAAATGTAAAACCATAAACCTATACTAAGCGATTAGCTAGATGTTACTTTGAAGATAGAAGTGCATAAAAGGAAAAAAAACTAGACATAAGCAAAAGTAGATATATGCTTAATAGGTCATTATTATCTTACTGCACATGTTGGAGTACTTTTTTTGGCCTGATCCGCCACATATCCAGCAAGAATTTAGACCACAAGACTACACATTGGCTAGTGTCAACTTTTGATATTTGCAGAGCCTCTCTAAAATCTCTGACCCCTATATTACGACAGAGTGGTGAGATCCATTTTTTCCTGACACCGTGGTGTAGGGCAGAAAAATAAAACATGCTCGTCTGATTCTTTTGGGTTAGTACAGGATGGGCACTGCCTGCCTCTTGGCCGTGGTTTATGCCCCCAGCTGGCTGTAAAGGAAGAGAGCGGCAGGGTCCCATACCTAAATTGCAGGTAGAGCTTCCTGGCAGTTGTAGGTTCTATATCATCCAGGAACCTCTCTTCCTCATAACCGTCCTTTAAAATTAGGAAGGTCGACATCAGAGGACCCAAGCTAGGCTGGCCTTGCATTATGCCCAGTTTGTGTTGCCAGTAGGCTCTATTGATTGATTCTTTAGTGATCGCACAGGCCTCCCAGGGAGCATCCCACATTCTCTCCAGCCCAATTTTAGTGAAAATTGATTTTACGTGCCTGAGCCAGGGTATGTTGCCTGAGCCTGGGATGCGTAGCACCTCAACTAAGCCTGACTGATAAGCACAGAGCTCTGGTGTGGCCCAGAGCCTTCTCCAATACAAGATGGGCCTTACACTAGCTCTGTCTGCAATGCTTCATAGCCCCAAATCTAACCTTAGGGGGAGCAGCTGTGTGCTGATGGGAAGGCCAGTCAATTGACGCATAAAGCAGCTTTTGCTCCAACCAAGGTGGGCACCTCCCTGTGGCCTCATAGCTCTACGCAGTACAGGGTTGTTCCTAGGGGCCTGGCTGTTATAAATCTGGAGTACTGGTGACATTGGGCGATATTGAGAGCCCTTATGCATCTTTACTATTCCCCCTGACGTTTGTTCTAGTTTGAGACTGCACTTTGCAATCTGGGTTTGCCAGTCAAAATGCTCGGTTTAGGTGACTCCCAAGTAGTCGAAGGTGAGTACGCACTCCGAAGGAGACACCCTCAACCTGGGATTAGGGTGGGTAGAATGGCATGGTCTAAAAAACATATATTTAGTTTTCTCAATATTAATGTCTAGGCTCCTTAACTTGCAAAAGTGGTCGAATCAATCAAGGATTCTTAGCAACCCTATTGGTGTTTTTGAGAGTAACAGCATATCATCTGTAAACATCAGGGCGGGCACCCTGATGTTTGCAAGACATGGTGCGTCAGACTCAAATTGGTCCACATAGTTAACTAGATCATTAATAAATAGCATAAATAGGGTAGGTGCGAGTACGAATACCTGCTTAACCCCTCAATTAACTGAAAATGGATTGGTCTTTTCTCCTAACTGCCCGCATCTTACTTGCATGTAATTATTGTCATGGAGACTCATGATCATATCCAAGAGGTGTTGTGGGACCCCTATGTCAGACAGGATCTGCCAGAGGGTAGGGCGGGGGATAAGGTCAAACGCAGTCCTTAGGTCTATGGAGACTACGTAGAGGCGACCGCCCCCTAAAAGGACAGTCTTCCAGTACAACAAATTGAGACAAAACACCTGGCAAATTGTACTGGTGCGTTCTCTAAAACCAGCTTGTAGAGGGGTCAATATCTCATTAGCAGTCATCCATTCTTGCAGTCTGCCCAAGATTACCCTCACATAAAGCTTTTGGGAACTGTCAATGAAGCTTATGGGCCTGTAATTAGAGGGGAGGTCGCTGGAGCCCTTCTTAAGGATGGGACTGATCTCTGTCCCAGGCCAGGTTGGTGGAATGGGGGTACCTTTTATTATGGCACTGAAAATAAGAGAAAAATAGGGACTCCAGACATTAGTCCCAACCACGAAGAGATCCCCGGGACCTTTTCGAGCCCTGGTGCTTTGTGAGGAACGATTTTGCATATGGCTTGTCTAATTTCCTCGAGGCTGAAGCCTATGTCTGCCATTTGGTCACTTGGAAGTGCAAGTGGGTCTGTCATGTGTTGGGCCTCAGTGGGACTGCCAGAGAGTATGTTAATTGATGCCCTCACAGGAACTTCACTCTGTTTAGCAGTAGAATACAGGTTTGAGAAGTGGGAGATCCAGTCAGACATCGTGATGTGGTTTTTGATGGGACAAAACCCTTCGGCGCTGCCTGTTGAGACAATGTTCCAAAACAAATGGAGGTCACCTCTTATTACCACAGCCAGCAAGCTCTCCCATTTCCTGTATTCCCACTCTCTCATTGCTTGCGGGAGGGCATTTTTATACGCCCTCCTGGTTGCTTGGATCAACAACCTATCTTGCTGTTTGATGGCTCCAGTGAGCACTGCTCTTGCTCCGCTACACTGACTGTTACCAGGTGGGGGGACCATGTCTCCTGACTGACAGGCTGATTTCCACATAAAAGAGACGTCTTAGTTTTAAAAACAGCTGATTATGGAGAGTGCTAATGTTGGTCAAACCTCCCCCTTCTCCAATGGCAGTTCTAGTAATGGCAACAAACCCCCTATACCATCAGCAACTAATTTGTATAATTCTTCAACTGATTCCTTGGATTGAGACAATGCATTCTATCAAAAGGCTCATCATGATTTACTGGGGCAGTGGGGACCAATATCCTCAGATCAAGGGCTAGCGCATTATGATCACTATCTTGGCGGGGTATTACAGCCATGTCAGTTAATTTGAGCTAAAGCCGAACATCAAGCGAGATGTAGTCTATAAGACTTGTGCTCTGCGGGCGATTATAGTGTGGTTGCCCTCTCTATCTGAGTTTGACCTGCCATTGCAGGCTCTTAAGCCCTGATTCAACATGAGTGCATTAAGTTATATGGCCAGTGGAGACCATTGTTTTACAGGTGGGATCACTAGCTCCAGAATGGACCAGAGGAGATCTTCTGCAGTCAAAAAAGGCTCAATGCTATCGTTAAGTGGTTCAAATAGGCAATTGAAATCACCACCCACAATTTTTACAACCTCAGCTGGGAGTGCTGCTAGGTGCGAGGACAGCAGCTCAATTGCCCTGACTCTATTTTATGACCCACAGGTCTGCAATATACATTATAGATGTTACAGATTACATTATGCGAAAGAACCAAGTTAACACCCAGCAAGTCAGGCGAGCCTAACTTAATTTTCTTGATCTTACATGATAGGGTGGTTTTAACCCAAATTGTGACACTCCCTGATGGTCTACCCTCCAAGATGTAACAGCTTCCTGGCAGTATGTGGTGAATCCTACACAATGCCAAGGTCTAAGCGACCAAGGTTCTTAAAATAGACACATATCATAACTATCAATAAATGTGCACCACTCTGGCAGGTCAACTTGGACAAAAGCCCTGCTACGTTCCAAGAAATCAATTTGAAGGGGTGGCAGAAGGATATTTATCTGGACACCCACCAACACATGCGATTTCACAGTGAGAATCTGTCCCAAACGCCTTATCAAGTCCATCTATATCTGCCAGTACTTGAAGCGGTTAAAGGTCTAAATCTCTGGTGAATCAACAGTGCTTCTATCAATGATGTGCGTATGCTTGATGATATTAACATGGTGCCTTGCTGCACCCAGTTACTGGCTTGCAAGGCACGGGAGCCTGGTTTATAGGAATTACCTGGTTTTGTAAAGCATGGGCTTCCTGGCTTGAGAATACAGAAAATACAGAAAGCTGGTCACTGGATAAGGACCAGGTCTTCATCTGTTTCTTAAATGCCATGTGGTTGGCGGATGCTTGTCAAAAGAGAGTTCGAAGCTTGAGAATGACCACCCAGATGTGCTCTCCTGATTTTGCATATATTGAGAAAAAAAGAGGACTGAAAATTAAGCATATGATAGCAAAAGGAAAATGGAGCCCAAATTAACCCTCGTTCTTCATTATGCACTACTTTGCGACAGATACATAAGCTTTTAAACATAGCTAATTTCCGAATAGGAAGTAAATGCAGTTTCTTCAATTGATTGGAAATAGGGGCCAAGGCAGAAGAGCAAGCAGCAGACATGCCTCAGGTGAAGTGAATTACAATAGGCCAACAGTGCCTAGGATCACAAGAAAATGAGCATGTTTTGTAACATTGGGAAGACTCTTCGTAATCATGCTCAGACTAAGAAAGGAGGTAGAAGAACCTTGAGAAGTTTGGGGAATCAGCCTTGGTCCTTATAAAAAAGGAGGCCTGGATTCTGGACCAGGGATATTGGCTGTAGAGTCATAAGCAGAATGGCCATTATACAAGATGGAAGAATCCCCTCCGACACAAGTACCTCTGTGTTATACGAATTGAACTTCACAGTTGTTTTTTATTCGCCAAGCTACAGAAGAAAGGCAGTCCTTAAGGTGTTACTGAGCTATTGCAGGCTTCTGTCCAGCTGTAGTTGCAAAACACACAAATTGAACAATCCGGTACAAATTAAGAATGGTTTGTGTGCTTGTCAATAGGGGTGAGTTTTGGGACCTTTCTGGCGCTTGCTTATGTCCACCTCAGAGAGGTGGGCAGGATTAGGGTATACCTGGATTTTTATGTCAATGCAGGGGAGCACCACAGCAATGACAAGGGTAGTCCACTGGTGCGCCAACAATAAAATGAAGATTTCATGATGAAGATGGTAGAGCATGTTCATAATCACGTCTTCTACCTGTTGGCCATCTAGTTATGATGTAATAATGTGTAGTTAGTAAGAACATCATAATAATGTAATGCATAGGAATTAAACCCATCCCTACATGAGGTGACCTAGACAAGACTGACCCTAGGTCATTGGGAAACTTAAAAGACAGAAGGAAACATCACTGGGGGAGTATAGTAAAGTAGGATGGTAGAATTAGGGGTATCATTGAGTAGTCAAGGTGCAGAGCCGAGCACTCCTTCTCGAGTAAGAGAGGGTGGCCCAAGAAACCAGGTTATATAATGCCCACTGACCACCTGGTGTGTAAATACATTAGAAAAGAGTATTAACCCTTATCAACCATCTTATGCGGCGGGAAACACAGCTGAGGTTTGGTGTTGGAAACTAGAATTCTTATTGACTGCCAACTCCATGTCCATGGGGACATTGTTTATATCCAAATAAATGCAGTTCAACGTCACTTGCAAATAGAGCTGGGCAGGGATGAGGTTTAGAGCAGTGATTTAACAGATGGTTGGCAGATTGTATCCCGGTTAGCACAATTTTGAAACGTATAGAGCAAACAGAGGCCATTCCACGTTTCTGAGGCAGTCTCGATGTCTCCTTCTCATGGCCCTAATCATCCAGATGATGTATGCCGATTCTTCTAACAGAATTCAGTTGCCTGCTTGGAGTTGTTACATTTCTGTGGCCTGCTGTTCATGATGCAAAATTTGGCTGCATATAGTAAAGCCTACCATATGCCCTGCTTTCTGTAGGTCTCTTTTAATTGGAAGGCATTATTTTCCTGCAATTTGAACTGCAAGGATGAAGTTTGTGTAGATTAACAGTTTATTTCCTTCATATGCAATATCTTGGCATTCTCTAGCAAGACTTAAAGCTGTGTGCTAGTCTTTTAAATATAGCAAACACAAGGAGATGATGGACGGAGTGCTGAAACTTTTCAGACACTCACCCCCAGTGACAGATCTGGGTTGAATCCATCATGGTTCTTTAGCTCACTTCGCCACCCCAGTTCAGAGACAACTTTATGCAAATCAGTCTTGACCCTGTGCCTCATGGGAACAGTCCAGCCCGAACTGCCAAGCCATGTCTTCCCTGGACCAGAAACAAGCATCCTGGGACCGGTTTCGGGCTAACAGCCCTCATCAGCCAGGCTAGCTTGAATCCAGTGGCAAAGTGAGCAAGGGACCCACGTCTGGGCATACCCTGCCAACTTAAGGCGAACAAAGCAAACACAAGGAGATGATGGACGGAGCGCTGAAACTTTTCAGACACTCAACCCCAGTCACAGATCTGGGTTGAATCCATCATCGTTCTTTAGCTCACTTCGCCACCCCAGTTCAGACACAGCTTTATGCAAATCAGTCTTGACCCTGTGCCTCATGGGAACAGTCCAGCCCGAACTGCCAAGCCATGTCTTCCCTGGACCAGAAACAAGCATCCTGGGACCGGTTTCGGGCTAACAGCCCTCATCAGCCAGGCTAGCTTGAATCCAGTGGCAAAGTGAGCAAGGGACCCACGTCTGGGCATACCCTGCCAACTTAGGGCAAACAAAGCAAACACAAGGAGATGATGGACGGAGCGCTGAAACTTTTCATACACTCACCCCCAGTCACAGATCTGGGTTGAATCCATCATCGTTCTTTAGCTCACTTCGCCACCCCAGTTC
The DNA here is from genome assembly GCA_963921515.1 of Calotriton arnoldi. NCBI lineage: Eukaryota > Metazoa > Chordata > Amphibia > Caudata > Salamandridae > Calotriton > Calotriton arnoldi. Next base: position 613,621 of record CAWUFW010000022.1, on the reverse strand, counting down.
AGACACAGCTTTATGCAAATCAGTCTTGAACCTGTGCCTCATGGGAACAGTCCAGCCCGAACTGCCAAGCCATGTCTTCCCTGCACCGGAAACAAGCATCCTGGGACCGGTTTCGGGCTAGCAGCCCTCATCAGCCAGGCTAGCTTGAATCTAGTGGCAAAGTGACCAAGGGACCCACATCTGGGCATACCCTGCCAACTTAGGGCAAACAAAGCAAACACATGGAGATGATGGACGGAGCGCTGAAACTTTTCAGACACTCACCCCCAGTCACAGATCTGGGTTGAATCCATCATCGTTCTTTAGCTCACTTCGCCACCCCAGTTCAGTCACAGCTTTATGCAAATCAGTCTTGTCCTTGTGCCTCATGGGAACAGTCCAGCCCGAACTGCCAAGCCATGTCTTCCCTGGACCGGAAACAAGCATCCTGGGACCGGTTTCGGGCTAACAGCCCTCATCAGCCAGGCTAGCTTGAATCCAGTGGCAAAGTGAGCAAGGGACCCACGTCTAGGCATACCCTGCCAACGTAGGGCAAACAAAGCAAACACAAGGAGATGATGGCGGATCTCCTTGTGTTTGCTTTGTTCGCCTAAGGTTGGCAGGCTATGCCCAGACGTAGGTCCCTTGCTCACTTTGCCACTGGATTCAAGCTAGCCTGGCTGATGAGGGCTGTTAGCCCGAAACCGGTCCCAGGATGCTTGTTTCCGGTCCAGGAAGACATGGCTTGGCAGTTCGGGCTGGACTGTTCCTTGAGGCACAGGGCAAGACTGATTTGCATATAGCTGTGTCTGAACTGGGGTGGCGAAGTGAGCTAAAGAACGATGATGGATTCAACCCAGATCTGTGACTGGGGGTGAGTGTCTGAAAGTTTCAGTGCTCCGTCCATCATCTCCTTGTGTTGGCTTTGTTCGCCTTAAGGTGGCAGGGTATGCCCAGACGTGGGTCCCTTGCTCACTTTGCCACTGGATTCACGCTAGCCTGGCTGATGAGGGCTGTTAGCCTGTAACCGGTCCCAGGATGCTTGTTACCGGTCCAGGGAAGACATGGCTTGGCAGTTTGGACTGGACTGTTCCCTTGAGGCACAGGGTCAAGACTGATTTGCATATAGCTGTGTCTGAACTGGGGTGGCGAAGTGAGCTAAAGAACGATGATGGGTTCAACCCAGATCCGTGACTGGGGGTGAGTGTCTGAAAAGTTTCAGCGCTCCGTCCATCATCTTCTTGTGTTTGCTTTGTTCGCCTTAAGTTGGCAGGGTATGCCCAGACGTGGGTCCCTTGCTCACTTTGCCACTGGATTCAAGCTAGCCTGACTGATGAGGGCTGTTAGCCCGAAACCAGTCCCAGGATGCTTGTTTCCGGTCCAGGGAAGACATGGCTTGGCAGTTCGGGCTGGACTGTTCCCTTGAGGCACAGGGTCAAGACTGATTTGCATAAAGCTGTGTCTGAACTGGGGTGGCGAAGTGAGCTAAAGAACGATGATGGATTCAACCCAGATCTGTGACTGGGGGTGAGTGTCTGAAAAGTTTCAGCGCTCCGTCCATCATCTCCTTGTGTTTGCTTTGCTCTCCTTACGTTGGCAGGGTATGCCCAGACTTGGGTCCCTTGCTCACTTTGCCACTGGATTCAAGCTAGCCTGGCTGATAAGGGCTGTTAGCCCAAAACCAGACCCAGGATGCTTGTTTCTGGTCCAGGGAAGACATGGCTTGGCAGTTCGGGCTGGACTGTTCCCTTGAGGCACAGGGTCAAGACTGATTTGCATATAGCTGTGTCTGAACTGGGGTGGCGAAGTGAGCTAAAGAACGATGATGGATTCAACCCAGATCTGTGACTGAGAGTGAGTGTCTGAAAGTTTCAGCGCTCCGTCCATCATCTCCTTGTGTTTGCTTTGTTCGCCTTAAGTTGGCAGGGTATGCCCAGACGTGGGTCCCTTGCTCACTTTGCCACTGGATTCAAGCTAGCCTGGCTGATGAGGGCTGTTAGCCCGAAACCGGTCCCAGGATGCTTGTTTTCGGTCCAGGGAAGACATGGCTTGGCAGTTCGAGCTGGACTGTTCCCTTGAGGCACAGGGTCAAGACTGATTTGCATATAGCTGTGTCTGAACTGGGGTGGTGAAGTGAGCTAAAGAACGATGATGGATTCAACCCAGATCTGTGACTGGGGGTGAGTGTCCGAAATGTTTCAGCGCTCCGTCCATCATCTCCTTGTGTTTAGTCTTTTAAATATAGCAAATTAGCTGTAATGGGGCGGGCAGGCGGACCCAGCCATCTTTGTGCATACTCAACCAAGAACGTGGAGGTAAAGGTAGATCTCTCAGACATTTTCCAGCATTTTTCCACATAATCTTCTATTATGCTCACGGCAGTGGACTCTGGCAAGCCAAGGATTTGCAGGTTGTGTTGTCGAGAGTGTGCCTCCAGGTCTTCATTATTTTGCCTTGATCAGTACAAGAATATGTTCCATGCATAACATATTCTTGCTGCGACCCATAGCGCTATCTTCTGCACCCGACAGTCTCTGTCCCAATGGTCAATCCTATCATCATGTTTATCAATGCTCTCTTTCATGCTATCAAGTCTGTTCATTACAGTGCCAATCTTGATCAGGTTGTGTTCCATTTCAGCTAGCAGTAAGCAAAATTCCTGTTCCAGAGGGCCTTCCAGACGTGGCTGAGGCGAGTTATTCTACCTTGTCAGCCTACTCATAGTCAAAGGTATTTTTGGGCCGCTTGTTGTCTTGCTGCTCCATATTAACCCAGCTTTCCAACAGACTGTCGGAGTCATCCTGTGTGGTCACACTTGGCATTCTTTAACTGCAGATCATCTAGGCAGGCAGCTGCGTGACATTCCCAGTTGCGCCCCAGCAGCTTTCCCATGGATTAAGGAGGGTCGTAGGTGTATGTGCTGCTCTGCTACAGTGCACCCAATGGTCCAGCCTCTCCCCACTGGAGCAGACACCCCAATGGGTGTATGAAAGGGGGGCAAACAGACCCAATTTAAGTAAACATCCTCAGCATTTGACCTGCAGGACCGGGGCAGAGCCCCACAACCGTAATCCACGTTCCTGATGGTCACCTCCAGAGACCACACATAAATTTGTATTCTGTGTAGTTCTGGGTTGTGAAAGTGCCCTTTTGACAGGATAGAGTGAGACGGGTGCAGCCCTCTAATGCCCCTGACATATTATCCAGCACAGGGGGGCAGTATGGTTCCAGCCTCTGCATCCACGACCTTCCTTGTCATCTATGGGTGGGACTCCAGGCCCAAACAGGTGCACCCATTGCAGCCGTGAACCCGACCCTCTCAAGGAAAGGAACCACTGGGTGCCACACAGCAGCAGGCCGCCCTGGCAATGCACAATTTTACAATCAGGCAGACCGTGTATCTACACAGCTACTCAAGGCAATTCTGCAGGCGGGCAGTGGTCTGCTGGTTCCCAATGAAAGAGGGACTGGCCATGCTACACCAGCCTCAGGTAGCAGCCCTCAGAAGCTCCCAGCTGGTGTGGCCTTACCTGCTGAGTAAATGGTGGGAATCAGGGGCAAGTGTCCACTCACTCCACAATCAGTTGCAGCATATATTTGGACAGGTTTCCTATCGTTATGTGGCTCAATGGCTCCAGATTATGGCAGATTGGTGGCAGCTTATGCCTTCGATCAAAAACACAAGAGAGGGGAGGACTGGGAGCTAGCGGAAAAAGGTCCAGTACCCGTGCTCCCAAAGTCAGACGTGTCTATCACTGGAGGGTAACTGTTCCTAATAAAGTAGCTTGCCCATTTGGCCACCTAAAGTGTAGGTGAAAGGAGACCTGACTCCTTGATGGGTTAATGGTTGGATATGAATAGAAGCGGGGGGAATTCCTCCTGATTAGAGAAGTGCCCTCACACACCCATAAGAGTGTCATGCTTCACCATTGGGTGTTGCTCCTCGTGGGGGTGGCGCTGCTGTCCCCCACGGGCCCCGCGAGAGGGCTCTTTGGCAGAGATCTTTGCAGAGGAACGCCTCAGTGGTGAGTGTGGGTGTGTGGGGAATAGTGCGAGTGAGTTAAAAATAGCGTACTGGTACCCTAAGAGAATTTTATTCTGGGGTCCATGCGATATGGTTAAAATAAAGCAAAGGGGGGTACATGTGACCTGGTTGCCAGAGTTGGGAGTATTCTCCTCTGCGAATCTCAGTGCAAGTGGTGAAAATAAACAAACAAGTTGTTAAGTGGTGAAAATGGTCATTTCAGGTCGACATGTTTCACGCCTATTGTAGTCCCTCATGGATCCAATGGCGATTCTTCAGGACCGTGCAAATATTAAAAAGAGAGAAATAGTGATACAGGTGTTCAAGACGGCAACACTCAATACACCCTGTAGTTATACCCAGATTCGAGAGTGTGGTCAAGGCGGCTCTGCACCTATGCGAAATCGACCACCTTAGTATCGGTATCCAACCCCAAACAATTGTTCAGGGAAGCCTCAACAGCGGGGGAAGCGGCTCGAGAGGTTACATTGACCTCATCGAATGACAGAACTGGTACCTGCCCTCAGCCGCTCGCTCGCCGGCCTGAGGAGCTCCACCAGAGCGCTGCTGTCTTCCGGCCAGGCACTCTGGTGCCCTCCGGCATTTCAGGCCTAATACAGTCTGAGTTGCGGACCATCATCAGGACAGATAAAGCAAGATAGCATTAAAACATAACTGATTCAAGAATGGTTCACCTATAGTGACAAGTCAGAAGTACCAACATGGAATGGAATTGTCATGCAGAAAACTACCCAGTACAGTGCTGGATCCGCTTGGAGGCTAACTTGACGGGCAGAATGCACAACAGTGCATATAAAAATGTACACCGACGTTCAGATGAGCTATGTTTCTGTACTTATTTGCCATGCTCCGCAGTACATACACAACCCTCTCACAGTTGGTGGAGGTAACGACACACGGAGACACACACTAAAGACATGTTGTTCATAGGTTACACACGTGTCCAATAAAGTGTTCATCCCTGATTGATCTCCTTTGTTTTGTTCATGAGAAGCCATGTACAAACATGTTTTTTTTCTCTTGTCGTGACTGGTGTAGCTGCATGGCAGTCACCTGAGCCAATCTCGGGTCTCTCTCCATCTCCTCTTTAGACTGTCAAGGCTGTGACTTGGTACAGATGTTTTCTAGTCTCAGCCGATAGTGACTGCATTGGAGCTACATGCTGCTGTCGGACACTTTCAGCCCAAAGGCCATTCTGGAACACAATTCTCTTAAAATGTACCCCAGCTTATAGTCAAGCAGTGATTATTCTTAAGCTCTGTACTAGAATTGCTGAGGGTTGACGTGCTGCCTTATCTTATTACAGTGGGGATTCACAGTAAACAGTGGAACCTGCAATGAAAAGCACATTCCCTCCACATTTTCATCACTGCCTCGTTACCCTCTTTCTCCTGCATCTACAAGAGACTTCTGTTTTTTGTTTCCACAGGATCAAAAGGCCATAAGATTGGCAGATTCTCCACCATAGACCCAAACCTTCAAAAACATGTTATTAAAAATGTATTTTAAAAAAGCTACCACTCCCCAAAGCTAGTATTTTAATCATGACCTCTCAAACACAGTCACCACAGTAGTCAGCTCACCATTTTCTGTCAAATGGCATAGAATGAATAAATGAAGAGAGGCTAATTTCATGTCACACTAGTCACACATTCACTCAGTCTCATTTATCCTGACCACTCAAACGTGGTGACCACAATTGGCTACGCTCCATTTTCTGTCAAGGGTGTATAAATGAATAAAAGGGTAGGAGCTTGGTTCATGCCCAGTTATTTGCACATCCTAGAAGCCCTTCTTCCCACAGGCAACAGCATACATTGTGTTGACTGTGCACATAAAGAAGGGGGGATGCCTTGCTGTCATCCATGAGTCCTCCTGGTCTTGCACCCTAGACAAGCAAGTAACGCTCAACTCCATGGAGCTGCTGACAATCCATTTCCCTCTCTCTGCAATTGTAACCCACGCCTTCAATCTAATCAACAGGCCTCCCAGGCAGATTCATTGATGAATTCTCAGATCTCCTCACGTCTTTGTCCATCTGACATACCCACAACACCGTCTTGGGTGATTTAAACCTAACACACAATGAAAGCTAATACAAAAAAAGGACACACTCTCTTCAACCTCATCAATACACTCAATGTGGCACAGCAAGTCACAACACCAACACACACCAAAGACAACATCCTGAACCTTGTCTTCTCAACATCACCAGCAATCTAGTGCAAACCACCCATACACCTGGACTGGACAGACATCTTTGACATCCCTATTCCCATGCTTAGTATACTACCAACAAACCAAGGTCACCACAACAGAGAAAATCAAACCTTCAGATCCTTCAAAGACTTCTCCATAGACAACTTAATGCTTGAACTCGTCACTCACCCTATCAACTCCACCTCTGATGCAAACACCCTTCTAAATAACGTTTTTGAAAAGCTAGGTGAACATCCACATCCAAGTTACAACACGTAAGTGCAAGCCAACGCCTTCAGCTCTCTGGTATGCTAAAGGCCTTGCTTAACAATAAACGATTAATCTGCAGACAGATAAGGAAATGGAAGAAAAACAGAACTCCTGAGGACCTCTGAATACTGAAGTCCCTCTGCTCAACACACAGTTCATCACACCAGCCAAAACAGAGTACAATACCTACACCATCAAGGAAGCTACCAACAGAAGCAGAATGCTGTTCAAGGCAATCAAGCACTGCATCAGCCCCCTGCAGGATCCACTTATTCCTCACTCTGATGACTTTGCCAATTACCAGTCAATCTACCATTCATCAGCAAGATCATTGAAGAAGCAGTTTAACTGCAAGACCACATCAATGCTAACCATCTCCTGCATGACTACCAGTCCTGCTTTAGCTCACTCTAGAGCATGGAAACCACTTCTTTACACACTGTAGACTATGCCCTATTAACCACAGATGAAGATAACCCTGCCTCCTGCTATTGCTGCAGTAGTGCTACAGGTGCAGTCAACCATACCATCCTCATACACACCCAGAATGTTCGAATGGGATGCCTTGGTAGAGTCCTTCACTGGTACTCCTGCTACCTTTCAAACCAACATCAGTTTGTTCACATGGGCACCGCTATGTAACAAAAGATCCCTATCACATGTGGAGTCCCCCAGGGCTCCATACTGACTCCTGTCATCTTGAGCCTATACATGGAGCTGCTTTGTGCTCTACTCACAGATAACAGCATCAAGATTCACCAATATGCCAATAATGCACAGCTCTACTTGAATATCTCTTCTTCAGATATGCAACACCTCAAACACTGCTTGCGCATCATCCAGACCTGGGTGTCCAGGGCCTTCCTAAAGCTCATCCCAGCTAAGACAGAATTCCTGTTATTTTCCAAGAACAATAAACCAGATACTGTACAAACCTGGCTGAGTTACATGAACCTTGACAGGTTTGAAATCCAATTTTCATCGAATGCCATGTCACTTGAATCCACCCTTGACACCAACCTCACTCTCAAGAAACACATTGCTAAAAAAAAGTCTGGTACCATCTCTCTCTTCTAATGAAAGTCAAATTGTTTCTTTAAGAAAGCAACTTCAGAACTGATGTTCAAGTCCTCGTAGTCTTGCATCTGGATGGTGGGAATTCCCTGCCCTGTGGCCTCCCAGACACCACACTGGCGCTCTTTAGGGTCATCCAACATGCTACAGCACGTCTCATATAGGGCCTATGGAAATTTGAGGACATCACCCCCATCCTGATCAAGCTCCATCACCTCCACTTGCCACCCTGCACCATTTTCAAAGCCAGCTGCATAATTTACAGAGCTATTGCAACCAGCACCCGCTTACCTTGCAGACAAGCTCACCATCTCTGGTGGATCTCGGCACACCCACAACTAGGATACCATCAGACTGCAGACTAAGAATTGTAAAAAAGAAAAATAACAAGGCAGCAGGTCTTTTCCATCTATGCACCCAGAATCAGATATCCATCAGGGCCTCCCCAATGCTGTTTGAATTTAGGAACGAGTTGAAGACTCACCTCTATATAGAGCACTATATCACAGTGCATTAACCATCCACAAGCCAGCTTCCTCACCTCTTACTTGTTAATGTTATGATTGTTTTTGACCAGGTACCACACTTTGCTGCCTTTTGGCTAGGTTTGTGCTAGAGAAATACCATATACATGCATACATACATATATTCATGTCACACTGGTCACACATTCACTCAATTTTGCTAATCCTAAAACTCACCTGCCATATTTAGTAAACAACAATTGCTAAAATTCTTACAACCATCAGCCCTTTTGATCTGTGTTTGTTACATCTAAGTACACGTTCTAATGGATACTGCAGCTTTCTCACCTTAGAATATCCCCCAGACGCCATACTGGACCTGGAGATTTTTTTCATAACCGGGCTCTCGTGCTCAGCTAGATGATGTCTTGTGGCTTTGTGTTCACTCCATAGTACCCTGGAAGTACGGAACCTAGCCGCTTATAAGCGCCTCTCCTGCACACTGCTGTTAATTACTTTCTTCCCGCGCCTTCTGACTCAAATGCGGACCTCGGCTTCCAATTTTGCCGGTGTTCCTACAACTTCCAAAACAGTGCACGAGGGAACTATGTCCCCATCAAAAATGACAGGTTTCATGCTATGACTGCAGGAAGCAAATTTCGATCACGGTCTGCTTGAGATAGCTCTTTGGTGTCTGGGCTTGGGGCATGACTCTAAGTTATGTGATAAGTGCACCCTCATGCACATTAAGGTGATCCGAGACCTGGAGGTGAAGTTTTATGTTACTGAACACAAATAGAAGTCATGGCCTTCACTTGGGTCCCATGCCCATTCCAAGTTGCAGGCCTGGACTCGGTCCCAGGGAGGCTCGCACAACCCTTCAACTTTGCAGTCAAAGTCCTCTGATAAGTCAAAGTTCAAGTCCAAATGCAAGCATAAAAAAGCAAATCGGGATCAACCCCATCTTGCCACATGCGCCACCAATGTAAGAGAGTGCCTGATTTGCAGTGGTTGTTCGGAGAATAGCCGAGGCACTAGAGTTACAACTGCCATCTATTGAGACCAAAACAAATTTTTTGACAGAAATTTTACAGCCATGCCCAGCAACATCTGAGCCCCTACATCATTTAATGAAGCCCTCACAGATCCTCTGATGATTACTTGGTCGAAACCAAAGAACAAGCAGGTTGCCAGACATCATAGACTGGTGCCTGTTGACCTTAATTTTTCTAGCCATGAACCCCACCCCAGAGAGTCTTATTGTGCAGTCTTTTACCAGTTAAAGGGAATCCAAATGAATTTCCAATCACTCCGCAGGATAGAGAATCCAAGAGGATTGATGCTTTGGCAAACACATGCTTTCTGCCTTCAGTTTGGCACTGTGATCCGTGAACGGAGTATGCCTGCTGATCCACTACACGCATGCCCTTTGAAACATGGCCAGCAAGGTTTTACCAGAGATACAGGAAAATCATAGAGCCTCTTTCTCCCAGATGATACAGCATGGGCAGGATGCAACTAAGTATGTTACCCACGCAGGTCTGAATACCAAGGGCTGCCTGGCCTGAGCAGTCCGAACTAGTGTTGGCCTTCATAGATACCTCTGGGTGAGGTTCATTGTATTCTCTGGTGATGTACAGGCCTCCCTAATGGACATGCCCTTTGATAGGCCACACCTCTTCAGAGAGAAGGCGGATTCCACTTTGGAACTTTATAAAGTCAGCAGAACTACATCAAATTTGTTGGATGTGTGACTTCAGCCAAACAGTTTCTGTATCTCTTCTCGAAATTCAGAGGCTTTTCCAGAGGCCTGGTTTATGGACAAAGACAGCCTTCCCAGCCAGTGATGCAACAGATAACCTAGTTTTATTGAGGTCGTGGACACAGATCTGGCAGGAAACATGCGGTCCAGCAATGCCATCAGTCATCCAACTCCTCCTCCCCTGCCTGAACTGCCAACAAACCTCTGGGGGCAGGATTCAACATTCCTCCCGAGTTGGCAATCAATCAAGTCTGACAGATGAGCCTTATAAACATTGTTCAAAACAGCTGTGTATTGCCTTTTCTCTCTTTCACACACCCTATCCCTCCCATTTCAGAATTCATTTCAGAGGAGCATCTGTCCACCCTGCTAAAGGATGTATGTCTGTAGCTCTCTACAGATGCCGTTGAGAGGGTACCGGACTTGGAAAAAGGCAGGGCTTGTTACTCTTGCTATTTCCTCATCTTGAAAAAGGAGGGGTCTCAGGCCTATCCTGGACCTTCGACCCTGGAGTGCCTTCTTGCGGAAGGACACGTTCAAAATATTCACGTTGACTCCAATCCTATTCACTCTGATCCCATGCGTTATCTGTGGTTCAAGGTAGGCCAGGAGCATTTTCAGATTGCTGTGTGCCCCTTCAGTCTAACCAGCGTTCCTCGGGTGTTCACGAAAGTGATGGTGGTGGTTGCTGCCCAACTTTAGAGGTCTGGAGTACTTGTATTGCCTGGCTGCTGGAGGCAGACACACTGCAGTCAGTCCGGGACATCGATCAGACGATGGCTGAACTCTTGACATTGTTAGGGTTCAGTATAAACAATCCTAAGTCTCCCCTCATTCTTTCACAGAGGCTTCCATTCATAGGGGCAGTCCTGGATAAGATGGAGTTCAGAATGTTTCATCCACGGAAGCATTCAGGCTATGATCTTGATGTTTCAGGCTTAGTCCTGGATAACAGTGAGAGTGACTTAGAGGCTTCTTGGCCTCATGTATCGTCTTCGTTACCTATCCTAGGTGTACATACATGCTCTGCAACAGAACTTGAAGTTCCAGTGGGCTCAGCATCAAGGCAGCCTTTCTGATACCAACCAGATCTCAGAGCAGACAGCTCAAGATCTGCAGTGGTGATGATCGAACTCAGACCTCTTTCCTTCCCAATTCAGAGCTGATGGTGGTGATGAACATTTCACTGCTGCGCTGGGATGGTCATCTAGGAGAGGTAGAAATAAGAGGACTCTTGTCTCCAGCAGAGAACCTGCTCCACGTCAGTCTGCTGGAGCTGCAGGCCATTCATCTAGCTCTGATGGCCTTCCTGCCATCCATCAAGGGGAGGCTGGTGAAGGTTCTCATTGACAACACTACCGCCATGTGGTACTGCAACAAGCAGGGGTTGAGTGTGGTCCTAGACCTTATGCAAGGGGGCTTTGCATCTCTGGAGGTGGTTGGAGTGCTAGGGCACCTTCTTGATCGCAAATCACCTGGCCAGGATCCTGAATGCCATAGCTGGAAAACTGAGCAGACATTATCTGGCTGATCACGAGTTATCCTGGTTCACTGTTGAGAACGCGCAATATGAACAATCCTACCCTTTGTAGTTTCCGCAAGACAACTCGTTAGGTGATAAATTGCAGTTGGAATGGACCAAGGGCCTCCTATACACCTTCCCACCTCTACCTCTCCTGCCCAGAGTGCTAAAGAACGTCAACCATGTCCAAGTCATCCTAGTGGCCTTGTATTGGGTCAGGAGAGTGTGGTACCTGGAACTCCTGGGAATGAGCATCTGTCCTTCAATCAGGCTCCATTATTTTGAGGCAAATTTTCGCCCCAACCCAAAGGCACTGCTTGGTTGAATATTCATTTCTTTTTTTCATTTCAAACCACGTTTCTCCCATCTTTCTCCATATAAACATCCATTTTCTCAATATTAATTATTCAATCCACTTAATTCCACACGCTCAAAGTGATGCCATTTTCCAAAGGTTTTTCATATTTTTGATGTGCCCATCCGGACCTCTCTTCAAAAACACGTGCTGACGCATATATTAATCCAGAAGCAGTGTTTATTAAAAACCCAATGCATTTCGGGCTGCTAAGGCCCTTCGTCAGGGGTCACTACAAGTAACAAAAAAACGTATTTGTTATTTCATTACACCAATGTGTAAATTGAATGACATCTGTACAAACATTTAATTAAAAATGCAACTCACTCCTCATCACCCTAGTATCTACCATATTTCTAAAAATCACATATTTCTCTCGGTGTGTAATCAATGTTTCCCCGTGTATTTGTGAGCAAGAACCCTCTAATGACTTGTTTTAAGCAACCACCCTTTCACAGCAAGCACCTTTACCACCATCACAGTTGACCCTTCAATCCTTCACTTACTCGCCAAATTTCCTCCACAATGAGTCCCTCTACTTGTGAAACAACCCTTCCCTTACACAGCTTTCATTTACTTAACTCCTCACGTTCAACGTAAACCAAACCCGACACGCCTCCTACCCGCCATCATTATTCAAACATCTTTCTATTCCCCTCGCAACACTCGATTCCTACGCATCATTCTTATTCGTTCTAATCCCAAAATCGCATCCTCTAATTTGCCCCCGTCATTACGAATATTGCTATCCCTCATATTCTTCCCTCGCATACCTGCTGTTGAAACGATCCATCCTCATCTTCCTAATGAAAAGAAGTGTTTCCCATCCCTTACCCCCCTCCTATTTAAACCCGACCTTAGTGCTGTGATCTCCTCCCACGTTGCTGTGATGCTAATTAATCACCTGATTTCCTCACTTACTGCTCACGCCCTGCCTGTAATCACTGTGCACTACAATACCCACAATGCAATTATGAAGTACTGAGAAAACCACCACTGTCTAAATATAACAGAAAATGTTGTACACTATTATGAAATTGTGCATATTTAGTCAAAGTAAATTTAGGCCTTATGTGCCTCTACAGATGTCATTTCACGTACAATACAAACACCTCATGCCTGTTTGATGCTAAACATAAAAACATTGCTGCCAGAACTCGATGTTCCGTTGAGCATGCGGAAAATGTCACAATTACAAGATTGTCAAATGTATTCAACTTTTGTCTTGTGCGGGTGCAAACCCGAAATGGGCAAATTTCATTAAAGTACATTATAAGGGTAGGGAATGCACACCATTTCTAATATCCAGTTAATCCAATGTTCATCCATGTTTTATTAGTATTGCGTGCTCCTTGGAAAATCGCCTTGCCCAAGTGACGATTGAAAACAAGATCCATTATTTTGAGGCAAATTTTCGCCCCAACCCAAAGGCACTGCTTGGTTGAATATTCATTTCTTTTTTTCATTTCAAACCACGTTTCTCCCATCTTTCTCCAAATAAACATCCATTTTCTCAATATTAATTATTCAATCCACTTAATTCCACACGCTCAAAGTGATGCCATTTTCCAAAGGTTTCTCATATTTTTGATGTGCCCATCCGGACCTCTCTTCAAAAACACGTGCTGACGCATATATTAATCCAGAAGCAGTGTTTATTAAAAACCCAATGCATTTCGGGCTGCTAAGGCCCTTCGTCAGGGGTCACTACAAGTAACAAAAAAACGTATTTGTTATTTCATTACACCAATGTGTAAATTGAATGACATCTGTACAAACATTTAATTAAAAATGCAACTCACTCCTCATCACCCTAGTAGCTACCATATTTCTAAAAATCACATATTTCTCTCGGTGTGTAATCAATGTTTCCCCGTGTATTTGTGAGCAAGAACCCTCTAATGACTTGTTTTAAGCAACCACCCTTTCACAGCAAGCACCTTTACCACCA